>JAWNPG010000037.1:1807500-2365000 GCA_035045145.1 Drosophila meridionalis
AACCACTGGCGTGTGTCGGTAGCTGTAACCCTCAGCGTTCAGCTGGCATTGGCGTGGCTGATAAGCATAGCTCGTCCTCGGCAGGATCGCCCCTCGCATGCGCCGAAACTTCCTTACGAGCTCAGCAACCCCTCGGCATTCGGTCGCCACAGGCAAATTGGTTTGCCTAATGCTTCATGTGGCACGAGCCTTTACGTAGTCCTCGCTCCTCGTTCCTCTCTCCTTGCTCTCCTTCCTCCTTCCCTTTCTCGATCGTGTGCCGCTTGCTTTGCTCCCGTTGGTGTCAAATTAAAATCCTCTCGGTTTAGCGCTGCGCGTTGACAACTTTACTGTGTGATCAGCTGCAAGGAAATAAATAGAGTAAAAGGATTTTATTACAGGTGATAAATGAGTGTGGGGAAAAGTAACGCTATCAGCAAATCAACTAACAGGGAATTATATTTGTATTACTATTGCAATCTTTGCCTATCTTAATGCTTCTCAAATATCATATCCTAGCACATCTGTATTTAATCAACTTGAAGTTCC
This sequence comes from Drosophila meridionalis, assembly GCA_035045145.1. NCBI lineage: Eukaryota > Metazoa > Arthropoda > Insecta > Diptera > Drosophilidae > Drosophila > Drosophila meridionalis. The sequence goes on from JAWNPG010000037.1 coordinate 1,808,029, forward strand.
CAATGAAGAGTCATTGAAAAATTTTGAATTGTAATTGTCTTTGTGAAATATGTCTACTACTAAATGTATTTGTGAATTATTTAATTATAGGTATCGGATAGTTGATAAGAAAAGAAAATCTTTACGTGTGTATCTATATAAATTTTTATATATGGTTAACATATGTACATAACATAACAAAATATACAAAAAAGGTTTCCAGCTCTAACTATTAAAGATATGTTTTTACTTTCTATGAATACGAAATGATATATGGACTCCAAAAATTACAATTGTGTAGATATCGATAAATATTGATGAATATATTTTAATATATATTTACATATATACATAATAGTTCAGATTACTTATCATAATTGTAGTGTAAAATAATATTGGATTCGAAAGGTGCCATACATCTAAATTATTCTGGAATATGTTTTATGTAAAATGTCACTCGGTATGCTGTATCTCGAACTTTCTCTGAGCCTCTCCCACTCTCTCTCTCTCTCTCTCTCTCTCTCTCCCTCTCTCTCCCTCTCTCTCTATCTCTCTCTCTCTCTCTTTCTCATTATCTCTCTTTCTTAAGCCACCCAGTTGGTAAAGATTACCTCCATGACGATCACTTGTTTTAATCCACAAAAATACAGTCAAAACAATATCCAACCATTCTTCCATTTTGCATTCATTTCTATTCGCTTTTGCACCACTGTACCAACTGTGATCTCTCGCAAAGTAATTTGCTCTCCCTGACCATTAACAAACCGTCCCTTGTGCGCCCTTCTTCCACTTCGCTTCGCTTGTTTCTTGATTCCCTCTTGTTTTGCACTTACATTCTGCCTGCATATCCTGCGATCCTCTGCCGCAGGCTACCTATACGAACTACCCTAACTGCTACCTACTTACCTTTAACAAAACACACACACACACACAGTAGAAAAAAATGAACTCATGCAACAACTACAACAAAGGAAACGAAACTGGTCCTTAATCTGGCCTTTCTTTGCGCCTCAACATTCGTTCGCTCGTTCGCCCTGTGCGACGTGTAACAATTTCTCGTTCTCGCTTTGAATTCTTGCTCATACACACACACGCAGACATACACGCAGACATACACACATACATGCACACATGTACATGTCTGCCGACAGCCTGTGTCCTTGATCCTGCTTACTTGTTTTCGTGTTGCTATTGTTGTTGTTGCTGCTCTGCTGTGGCTTGCAACATTTTCTCAAATTTTGCCATCGTCATTCTCTTGCTCATTCCCTTGTTTTCATCCAACCCTGACTGCCTGCCTGCCTGCCTTCCTCTCTCTCTCTCTCTCTCTCTCTCTCTCTCTCTTTCACTCACTCTCTCACTCTTTGCCTAACTTGGGTCGCATGCAGCGGCATTGTCATCTCCTTTTTTTGCTTCCTCTTCTTACTATGCCCGGCTGTGCCGTTTTCTTTGTCTCGTTCGCTCGTAATTCAATTGCAGCTGCTTCTTTTATGTTTTCATTATTTCTATTATTTTTGGCCTACGAAAATATGCGATTTGCAATGTCAGCGAAACCGATAAACAAGAAAAAAAAACAATTTCTCGAATTGGCAACAGTTATGCATGTGATTAGTGAATCGAATGTCAACTGGAGCTGCACTTGTCGCAGGTTCAATGTACCCCAAAGTCCCCTACCCGCGCTCCCCTACACTGGGTCGAAGTAAACAAAGATGCGAAGTAAACAGCAGCAGCAGCAGCCGAAGGCAGGCAGCGAGGGGGGTTTGTTAACATGCGTGCGTCGTCTTTTGTTCGCTGGCCGTTTAGCGCCTTCTTTTCATTGCGCCCCATTCTATTTTGATTCTTGTTCTTGCGTACGCTTCGCAGCAAAGCAACAACAACAACAAGAAGAAGAACAACAACGGCCCACTCTCCCTTAGCCGTTACTCGCGATCGTCGCTCTCGGGCCATTTGCCTGTTCGCCTTTTCGCCTCTTCTTGATGTTTATCTGCTGCTGCCCACTGACTCATCGTCAGGCAGACAACGGAAGGCCCGCAGCTTGAGACGCCAGCGACAGTGACTGCGACTGCGCATCGGCAGCGGCGTTTGTTGTTCGCTTTTCACTTGATCTTCGGGTTCTCGTTTCTTGTGCGAGTCTCTTTAACGCACTTTTCTAGTTTTCCATTGCTCTTTTGCCCTTGGCTTTGCACACACACACACACACACACACGCATACACACACAGACGCAAGCACAGTTACTTACGCTTCATTAGCGCGCAGCCATCTCTTAATTGTTTTATTGTTTCTACTTTGACACTATTTCTTTGAAACGGGTCTGGCTTAGAGTATTTTTTTGTTGCTGTTGTGATTGCCAGCTCAAAGCACTTGAAATCGCAATTCCCAGTGGATGGAGCCGCTTGGTTTATTAATAAAACGCCTCTTTAATTGCCAAGGAGAACGCCCACTGCCACAGCAGATGGAGGCAGATGCAGACACAGACAGACACCAAGACAGACCACTAACTGAGAGAGACGATAAGGCAGCAAGTCCCCATGGAGCGAGCGTTTATCTTGCGCCAGTGTCCCGAAATCGAAAACCAGAAATCAAAAGACCAAAGCAGCGCCAAGATAATTGCACATTTTACTTACGTTTCGCTTCGTTTCATTCCCTTTCCCCTACCCATTCGCGTTCGCGTTCCCCGGGCAGCAATCAAAAACGAATTAGAGTTAATCCACAATCCACACACATGAGCTGCGAGCGCGATCCGAAAATGTGTTTGCGACTCTGCGCGACGAACTATAAGATACAAAGCGCGTCGTTGTACTGAACGCACAACTCAAAGTAGCAGTGCCCAGGCCCAGACCCATGCCCAGTCTCTGGGCTCAGGTCTCAGATCCAGGCACATAGCGATACAGGTCTGAGACGGAAAGAGAGAGAATCTTAAAGAACTGCACGCGATACAGATGTGCGCCGGGAGAGCCGAGCAGTGAGAGCGGCGTGTGAGCGTGCGGCGAGTGAGTCTCTCCATGCTCATCGCCGTTTATGCTCTTTACACGCTCATTCTTTGTGCGGCTTCTTTCGCTGCTGAGGCTCGAGCGCTGAAGGTCGTTGTATTTCCTTGAGCGTTTCTTGAGCCGTGACGTCACAGGTAGGCAACAGTGACGCCGTCGTTGGGCAGGGGAAATGAATGCGGATGGCCACAACAATGCATATAACTTCGGGCTCGGCTTCGTTTTCGTATTCGCATTCGTATTCGTGTTCGCTGTCGTCTTGTGCCTCGCTACCTTTGCCCATACACGTTAAGTTTCTGCGGCGAATTTAGCGTCAATTGCCTTTGTAGTGGTTCGCCTCAACGTCTTCTCCTCAAACTTAAGTGGTGTGAGTTTTCTTACAGTCGCTGTTGTCGTGGTGGTAGTGTGGCGCTGTTGCCGACTCTTTCTAATTGCGCCCGTGTGTGTGCGTGTGTGTTTTGAAGTTTTCTTATTCGCCGTTGGTTGTCGCTGCGTGTCGTTGTATTAGTGTGTGTGTTGTGTATGTGCTATCTTATCGCATGCCCAACGCTCAATCAAGTGTACGTGTTTGCTGGTGTGGGTGTCTGCGAGTGGGACCAATAAGAACGAAGCAATCTTGAAGTGGGTTCCGCTTCGGCTCTGCGACCAACTGCATTTCTCATTTGGCCAGCGGACAGACAATGCCAACAAAAGCCAAACCAGTTTGATTAAAAAACCCAAGCAAAACTTGCCATAACGAATAAATAATAAAATGCATTTGGTTTTGCTCGTCTCATTCTCCTCTGCTTCTCCTCCTCCTTTTTTTTCATTTAAATGAAAAGAAAAATTATAATGACAAAGTAGGCGGCGAGAGCTGAAAGAGAGGGGCGGATGCTGCAGATTCTGCTGATTATAATAAAAGTTTTTCTTTTTTTCTATTTCTTTTTGATTTTTACTTAACTCTTGTCCTATTTTGCTCGTTTTACGAGTTTCTTTGGCCGCGACGACTTTGAGGCGCTTGATTAAAAAGCTTTTGCATATTTCTGCCTTTTGATTGAAATTACTTTGAGATAAGCTTGCACCACTCCCACTCCCATTCCCACACAGCTGCAACTGCGGCCCCTCCACAGTCCATCGTCTGCCATAGTCTAGACCAAGTCGCATTCAAACCTCGTATTTGCATAATGTGAAGTTTGCAGAGCTACTTCAATGCTAGAAGAAACTCAAGCTCCGAATGTGGGCCAAAGTGACATGTTAATAACAAAGCGGGTAATTAAATATGCCAACAACACCAGACGAGAGTAGTCTAAAAAATAAGTGTGAGCAAGTAAGGAGCAGCTGCGAAATACCCTGGAAATCTTATTACTATGTTTCGATATGTTGACAATTCTTTTTCTCATAAATTCAAAGGGGGTTTTGCTTAGATTTTCATAAATAAAAAAAAAAAAAATTAAAAATTATTTAAACAATTTAATTTTTAATATATTTAAAAAATATTTGATTAGATTATTGATTACTAAAAAATTTAATAAATCAATGAATTTCAAAAAAGTTATTTAAAAAAAAATAGTTAAATCATTTTATAATTAAATTTTTAATTAATTTAGTAATTTTTATTTTTTAAATTAACTTAATTAATTATATTATATATAGAAAAAAACTTTTGTTTAATTATTACATGAATTAGATCGATCAAAATTTACTATATTATTATTAAATTATTATTATAAAAAATATTTTCATTATAAATAATAAAGAGAAAAATAATTTTTCAAATTAATTCATAATTAAATTAAATTATATTAAATTTTAAATTTTTAAACAATTATTTAAAACAATAATTAGTTAATTAAATTCTTAATTAATTAAAGGAATAGTTAATTAATATATTTTTTAATAATTGTAAGCATTAAAACTATTTTGTAATTAAAATATTGATTGATTAAATTTAAAAATTAATAACTTCGTTTTCTTTGTTGCACTTATTTAGATGTATTTAAATTCTAAAGTTTATAGTTAAATTATATGATTAATTTTGAAGTTAATTCCATTATTTTATACATATAATTCTTTGTATTCATATTATATACTATTTTTTTAAATTTTTAATAATTAATTTCAAAAAATTGTTTGTATACAATTTTTTATATTTTTTTTTTTTCAAATATATGATATATAATTAAAAACCCCTATATGCTTTCAAGAAATTAATTGATCACAAATATATCAAATATATTTTATTTAAATATTTATTTATTTGAATTGAAAATCAATTTAGTTTACATATATTTTATATTTACATAATTTATAATGAGACAAATTAGATAGGCTTTTCATTCAACCCTTCCGTGCCACTTCCCGTGAAGTGCAGGGTATGCACTGCATTTATATGCATGCCCGAGTAGAGGTAGATAAATGGCAACATCTTGCCACAATCGTTTATAATTGGGTCAGCCACACGTGGCAATTGGAGGCAACCAGCTGACGCTCGACGCACAGACAATGCCACAGTCGGCAAATCACAGTTGGCTACAAATAGACACGCGTCTAGCTAAGGCAGGAGTAGAAGCAGGAGTAGGAGCAGGAGTAGGAGAGGGAAGGCCAGAGAATAGCACCTGATATCAATGCGGCTTCGACTTTGCTGCATTTGGCAATGTTGAATCGTGGAGGATGCGGAAAACAGATTGCAGCACCAGATGACGATGCGGCGCAGACAAAGGCCAAGAGGTTAAAAGGGAGACAAACAGACGGAGCGACAGGCTGCTGCATCTTTCGGTTTTTGGCAAACAAAGGACAAAGGAGCAGCAGCAGGATATGCGATACATTCACTTTTGCACATTGCCATGAGTTATGGAGATCTTAGGGATGCGGGCGCATATCGATTACGAAGATGCCCTCAACATCGACTTCTCGGCGTATGATTTGCGTTTTATTTTATTTCATTTTATTTCCCTGGCTGGCAAAAGGTGCAAAATCGTGAACGAACGTGCCACAAGATGTCTGCAAGGACTTAACGATTAATTGGATTTCTGCTGCAATGCTGAACAGACGCAGAGCATCAATATTCGATAAGGCAGACGCCGTCATCTAGTTTGCATCGGGACAGTTCCAGGTGAGAGCAGCTAAAACCAGCTGCTGCTGCTGCTTGGAGCTCTCAGCTAAATATACAAATTAACCCATTCAAACAAAGGCTTGAGAAATGTGTCAAAGAGGAGAGAGAACAGCAGGAATAAAGGTGGCCAAACAATGAACGCCAAATGAGCCGAGTCCATGTCAATAAAATGTGCAGACCCGAATTCAGATTTGTCAGCTGCCTGAAAGTAAAAGTGCGCAGTTTTCATAAGGAAAATTCGGGAAAAGCGGCGAGTTTCTCACAGGCAGCGTTCGTCAATCATTTGTCAGCGTCGGCGTCGATTGGGGCCGTCAAGGAAACGCACTTAGCCATTCGCAAATGTCCCTTTTGTTAATCCTTTGCATTGCAATGCAATGCGAATCCTTTGCACTCGCCCGACCGACCATTCATCGCCATTCAGCTGAGTCCTCGGCCGGGCTCTGCTTTATCCCGACTCTCTACCTGCCTTTGTCAAAGAGTTTTCCACCGGCTTTAGCCGTGTTTTTGTTACATTTTTGCATAGTCCTCATGTGTGTGTGTGTGTGAGTGTGTGTGTGTGTCGCAAGGAATACTTAAACGTCCTGCGGACACTCACAACAACAGGCACAACTTTAGCGCGATTCGTAATGCGGCTGCGATCGGGAATTAGCCAAAATATGTGAATGGATTTTCCTGGGTTTCCAAGAAACGAAAACAGAAATTCTATTTGCCTTCACAACTTGTTTCCTTTCAGCTCAGTTTGAACTCAAATGTTTATCAATCAAATTTTTGTTTACAGCTGATGCGAGGGCTGGAAAAAGATGATATTGATGTTGATATATCTGAAAATATATTTTGGTTTATTATTCTATTATGATTCTAGATCAAATACTTTAGATTGATTTTTATTTTTAATTTTTAAATATATACATTTTTTATATCATTATTTTTTTAAAACTTTATTATGTGACTATTATGATTATTATAATTTTTAAAAATTATTTTGAACAAGGTTGAAGTTGAAGTATAAACTTTCATAACTTATCTAATTCGTGATAATGTCTGGTTGTAAATGACATATTGATTTTTTGGATTTTTATATAAACAAATTTAGGTTTAATCATTATAGATTATTAATTATATCTACCTATATCATATAATAAATAGACAATGCCTTGAAAACTTAACGAAATTTTATCGTGAGAAAGAAAATTTTCTAAAAAATTGCTCAAGATTTGCACAATTTGTGTCTAAAAATCAATATCCTTATCAGATCAAAATTTTTAAATATTAACTTCGCTCGTTTATAGATTATATTTAAAGTCTGTTCTATAAAATCAAATATGCAGCTGTTATTTGTGAAAGAATTATTATAAATATTGTTATACATTATTATAAACAATATTAAAAAGTATATATAATTATGATATTATGATATTATCATATATATTTAATTAATTCTCTTACTATTTGTAGTACGACCATAAATAGTTTATAATTTATACTTATCATTTCTCTTATCTAATCTAATCTAATCTGCATTTGTTTACCTCAACTGCATCTGCTTTACTCTCACCTCTAACTTCAAGCAAACTCTCATCATTTTACTGTCAAGCGAAATACTCTCAGCCTCTTCTAGGCATTCCATTGAACCGATCGACTCGTCTCGGATGATAGATTGTTAAATAGTGTTCGATGCGCACCTTTTGTGACAGCCTTTCGGCTGCAGCATTGTCCTTGTGTTTTGCCTATGCTGCAGTCTCTGATGACACTTCCAGCTCTCTCTCTCTCTCTCTCTCTCTCTCTATATATGTTAAAGGATAATCGGCATGGTAATCCTTGTGCTAAGCAGAGCGCTGCCAGCTTGTCCTAATTGAAATGGCGCACTCTAAGCATTTTGGCGTGAATTATAGTCGACAAATGGAAATTTGGCAGCGCCAAGCACAAAAGCGCTTGTATAATGCAGCTCTGTAGTGGAATGTGGCTGTGAGATGCCAGGATATGTCAGGAGCAGGACGAGCAGGAGCAGGAGCAGCAGCAGGAGGCAGCTTATTAGCAAAGATTCTCTATACAAAACAGCGACACACAACAAACTGAAATTGATTACCAAATGCGACGTCTGTTCGAGTGTGCGTGTGTGTGTGTGTGTGCGTGTGTGTGTGCAGCAGCCTAATAAGCACAAAAATCTACATAGAGCAGCAATTCCTTTTAATTGAAAATCTCTCTGCCTCTGCGCCACATGTGAGTCGCGCAGCCTGTGCTTTTCAATTTTTCAAAATTTATTTTCTTTTTTCCATATTTTTTTTGTTTTTTCTATTTTCGCAATTTCTTTGCGGTTGCAGTTGTGGGCGGTGGACTGTGGGCTGTGGGCTGTGGGCTGCCACCGAATGCATTCGATATTGCATTTTGCCCGTTGCCAGCCAACAAACAAGGATAATAAGTACTTTAGCTGGCGAGTGGAGCAAGGCGCGGCGCAGCGCGGCGGCGACTCGCTTGGCTTTAGCGACTTTTTGGACTGATTGACTTGCGAACCACTCTGCAGGCCCCTGCACCTACCCCGCTCGTCCCCTTCCCCACTCCCCTGCAGTGTGTTGTTCAGCCCTTTCGCAAAGTTGATTGCAGCAAGGACTTGCGTCTATATTGCGCCGAAAAAATTGCATCGGATGCATTTGGCTTTGCAAACAAACCAAGCTGTAGCCCCATTCGGCAGCCCCCGTCCCTCATCCCCCAACCCCAATCCTTGCCAAACAGCAGTCATGTTAAAAGTTTCGTTTCGTTTCTGGCCCTGGCCCTGCCCCCGCCCCCGCTTGCAACTTATTGGCCCTGCATCTGGCTGCATGTGCAATGCATATTAGCCGAGCTGAGCTGAGCCCAGCCGCGTCCTGTATCCACTGTATCCTGTGCCATCCGAACGTGTGTGTAACGCGGCCGGCCTGTACATTGTCCTTTTGGCCGAGCCTCAGTCAGTCTTCTGTGTTTTATGGCGCCGCCTTTTTTCTACTGTTTTGTTGTTGTTGTTGTTGTTGCTTTACTGCTTGCTGCCTTTTGTTTGATTTGTGAAATTGCAATATGCTGGCTCCCACCTCCTCCTCCTGCTCCTCCTACTGCGGCACCTCTCCAGCTCCTTGTTTGTCCCATGCCTTATTGCTTTCCGAGCTGCCCATCTCCAGTTGCCCTCCCTCCCTGTCCATCCCTCCTTCTCTCTCTCACTCTCTCTCTCTCCCACTTCTCGACTGCATTTGTACGCATTATTTGGTGCTGCAGTTAGACTGCAGACTGCAGACTGCAGACTGCGGACTCCAGACTGCAGTTGTCGAGTTAGACCCAATTCGAGTTGCCCCACACACAAATGCTTGAGCAAGCGATTGCTGCAAGCAGAGCAAACAGCTCCAAAGGAACGATTCAACTTTCTACATAAAGCAACAAACAAATACAACCTTATTTTGAGATAGTTGGAAAATAGCAAAAATATTACAAATATTTATCAGAATATTTTATTTTTATTTTAGATTTTTAATATTAAAAATAAAAAAATATATATATTTTTATTTTTATTATTAAATAATTATATTTAATATTTTTCATTTATTTAATTTAAATTAATTATATTTAATATAAATTTAAATAATAATTAAATTTTCTATTTTATAATTAATTTAAATTAATATAAAATATTTGTTAAATTTGTATTTAATTTATTTTTATATTTAGTTTAAATTATAATAAAATATTTTAAACATTTTCATTATACTTTTTTTATTATATTTAATTATTTAATTCAATTTATAATAAAATTCGATTTTTAAAAAAAGTATTAAAAATATATAATGCAAAATTTATTTTTTTAAAATATATTTTATTTAATTTCTATTTATTTAAATTATATTTTATTTTTTTCATTCAATTTATATGATTAGGTATATGTAATTTAATTTATATTATTATTAATTATTATGTTATATATAATTTAGTTTATAATATATTTTAGCAATAGTTTTTAAGATATATATTGTAAATTTTTTTTTAAATATATGTTTTATAAATTTGTTATTATTTAAAAAAAATACTATAAACAAATATTATTTATATATTTAAATTAATACAAAATTAAAAAAGATTAATTTTGTTATTTTTTTATATTGTTGTAAGCAAATATATTTTTAAATTATAATTGAGTTTTTATTTATTTATTTTATTATTATCATTTTTTATATATTTTTATTATTTATTGATTTTTAAAAATTGAACTACGTATTTTTAAAATATATAAATTTTATTTTTAATATTTATTTATTATTTTTTACATTTTATTTATTTATTTTTTTGTATTCATCATTTATTGATGACATATTTTAATTTTCCATTAATTGCATTTTCAAGCCTTGACCACTCTCTGCGTGTTTTCTTATCTGAAACTCTACGTAAATATCGCCATCGACTCGGGGTTGCTACAGAGCACCGTCCCAGCCCAGCTCCCGCACCCGCACCCGCACCCACACAAACCCTACAGACTGCCTTCCCGTGCTCTCGCTGGTTTGCTAAAAACGCACTTCATGCCACACAAAAGTTTTGGACTGAGTCCAGTGATGCTGCGATGCTGCCCAAACTCCACTCTGGGCGCTTTAATTCGAGTGCGTTTTTCATCAACGGCCGGGACTGTAGGCCGGCCCTTCGCACACTTCCGTTTAGCTCGAACAACCCACACAGCGAAAGTCTTGAGGCTACGCCGGAGACCCTTCAGTGACCAGCAGGCGACTGCGCCAAACTGCAGTGGCTCACGACGATGCGCGACGTCAAGTGAGAGGAGTGAAGCAAAAATCAAACAATCAACAAAATAAAATCGCTGCTCCAGCCCTGTTCCAGTCGCCAGTCGTCAGTCGCCAGTCGCCAGTCGCCAGCCTCCATCTTCACTCCTGGCTCAGCCTGTCCAGCTTGCCCTTGCCGCGAGTTTTTGTTGCCTTTGTTCTGTTGTTGCTGCCGCTGCTGCTGCTGCTGGTGGTCGCCGCCTTTATGCGCACGCCCCCAAAGTCCAGTTTTTGCAGTCATCAAGTTTTTGAGTCGCGCCCAACCCGAGCACTTCCGCCCGCCCATGCTTCTTTGCCATGTCTTCGCATCCGTTGCATTCACTTCGCCAGCCGCCCGTCGCCTGCCGCCTGCCGCGCCGAGTCTTGCTCTGCTCCTTCGTCTGACTGCAGTGCCACCCTTTATTTATATATATATATATACATTTTATTTTTTGTATTTCCATTTTTGGTTTCTGCAGGCGGCTGTGCGCTCTCTATATTTTATTTTTAATTAATTAATGCGAATGCAAAGTACATTTTCTACAAGTAAAACTTGTTTTGCAACTGGCAGGGCAACCCTTTGGGCGACACCCTCCTCTGCCTGCTGTGCAACCTCCCCCCTACCACCCCCTCGACTGTGTCGATGGGGAGCAGCCAGCAGGTAGTTAAGCAACATTTTTGCCCTGTCGAGCCTCCAAATATGCACCACTAAAGAAATGCAGTTAATTTACTCAGAAGTAGCGAGCAGGAGGCGGAATCCCCTTCCCACCCTCCTGCCGCCTCCTGCTGGAAGAAGGCGGCAGTGGCAGAGGCAGTGGCAGCAAGAAAAATGCGGCTGCAGAAAGTTGCCGTGCAGTTTCTTTTGTTTTTGTGTGCACGCCGTAATGTATGCAACATCATTTTTTTTTGCCGTTGCGAAAATTTTGTTAGTCCTTGCGCGCCTTTCCCACCTGCCGGGCGGAGGTCAAAAAGCGTTAGGCTAGGGCCGTGCGAACTGCGGAGCCTAGTTTCGTGTATGCAGCGTATGCAGTCGCCTCCTTTCACCCGTAAGTGTGTGTGTGTGAGAGAGAGTGAGTGTGTGTGTGTGCAGCAGTTGAAAACTTTGCACTTTTTGCTGTAGTTCCTAGTGGCTGCTACTCCTGCTGCTCCTTGCTACAGCTGCTGCTGCTGCTGCTGCTACAGTTGCTCTCGCTGCTGCTGCTGCTGCTGCTGCTGCCACGAGCCCTTGCAGCATTCGTTTGGCTGCCCTCCGCTCTGCTTCCTTTATTTTAGGCAGGCTCCGGAAAATGTAGCAAAAGTTATTTCTTCACGGGTTTGCGCTGCACTTACTGCAAATGCGCACGTGTGTGTGTGTGTGTGTTACCTGCAGCGTGCTGATATAGGGCTTAGCCATTTCTAACTTAAGATAGGCTTTTAAGAAATTAATTACATTATTCATAACATTTTTACAGTCTGCGAATGAGTTAAGTATTTATCTTACAATTTAGTTAGGATTTAATTAAGAATAGTTTAAAAATATATATAAGCATATATATAACAATTATAAGAATTTAAAAACTTAAATATATTCTTATTTCATTTAAGCATACTTTTCACAAATTAAACATTTTTAAATTTTAGATTTTATAATTATAATTTTTCTTAAATTTATGATAATCTAAAAACTGTTTATTTTATTTGCGAAAAATTATATTGCATACGCTGATTATCTATATATAATTACTTATTTAATTTTTTTTTTAATTATTTGATGTTTTTTTTATTATTTTTTTATAATTATTTTAAATCAAATAGAAACTGCTTGCTTGGAAAATCTTTTAGATTTACATTTTAATTGTTGAGCTGATGCAAATGATGATTGAAAAAGCTTTCTAAACTCAATCGGAATGTATTTGAAATTATAATTGAATTTTACTATAAGCCGAACCAAAAGCAAAAGCATTACACCCTGATTTCCCATCTTCAATGGGTTCAGGGTATAAAAAACGCAAGTAAAACTACTGCAAACGGAGTCAAAACTCCAATCAATTGTAATCTCTTAACGCTAAAGTTTCATTCAACTTTAATCTAAACAAATTTAGATAATAGTCTTAACAAATAAATCATTTTAAATAATAATCAATTACTTGTAGCTTGTTTTCTTCAACTCTTCTAACTGCCCCTAGAGTGATTCGGCTTCAGATTGTGACCACTACAAAGTGAATTCTTGAAGAGCAAATAGGCTAATAGTCAAGTTCTTAGATTTTAATTAAAGATACTTGGGCTGTAGTTCGGGGCTGCCTGCGACTCTGAGCACTTGCATCAATGTCCTGCCGCCTCGCTCCTAACTCGGCCTCTTGCAGCACGGTTCAGCGACACGCAGCTGAAAGGGCTTAACGCGTGCGTCTTTCCATTCAGTGCCAGTGCCAGTGCCACTGCCACAGTGCCTCCGCCTGTGCCTGTACCTGTGCCCCGCCTGTGTGGCAACAGGCGCTGTCCCATATGCAAATACTGCTGCGCCCACAACTCGATGATGCACCTTGAGCAAAGTATGTGGCATATAAAAAGAAAATGCAGCAAAGCTCTGCAATGCAGTGCAGTGGGAAGTCGGTCGTGGGGCATGTGGCACGTTACATGTGGCATGTGGCATGAGAGATAGACACATTTTAATGATGCATGCAACAGTAAACTGCAATCAGATATGCGCACATCGTTAGTCTTCAGCATCAGCCGCCGTTTGTTGATTATCTTAGAATGGAGAGCACGGCAAGAAAGATAACTCATACGCTCCGTTGCCGGCGACATAGTCGCATATAGAAATTTATTTGCTCAGCAAATAAACTGCAGTCATGTGGAAATTCCTTCTCTGTTTGTCTGTGTGTGTGTGTGTGTGTGTGGTGTGTGTGTGCTGCAGCGTGCTCTGCGTGCGCCCTTCTTGGCCTCGCCTTGCGTCCAAAGTAGGAAGCCTCGAACGGAGGCATTTTTTTATGCAACTTCTTCAGCACGAGTGCCTGCCCAAGTTGACGTTTCAAATGTCAATTGTGTGCTTAACTGCATTCTTTTGACGTCGTCGTCGTCGACGTTGGCTTTTCTTATTTGGTTTCGTGTACGTGTGTGTGTGTGTGTGTGTGTGACTGCGGCTGAGTAGGGCAAGCCGCCTTGGCAGCGGCCTGCTCACAGCTCGTTCGAGCTCCTGTGCAGCGCGGCGCAAGGCTTTTGTTTCATTTTTGGTTTCTTTTTGAAATAAAAAAGTCCTAATTTAGCTACACTGAAGTGCATAAGAAGTAATATAAATTTGATAAAAAAATATAAATGAATTATGTAATATATAAATTATATTTTATACATAATTTAAATAAAAAAAATATTATGATATTAAATAATATTTTATATACCATATATAAGAGTCTCTGAAGACAGCAAAAATGATATAGTAAATAATTCTGAATAATATTAATTTAATAATTAAATAATATATATACTTTATTTACAATTTAAAAAATATTAATAATAAATTAAATAATATTTTTTAACTTAAATATGAAGACAGCAAAAATTATATAATAGACAATTCTGAATAATAATAATTAAATAATATATAAATGATATTTTATATATAATTTATAATAATATAATTATCGTATAAAATATTTTAAAATTTAATAATATTATATATTTGATCTATAAGAATATCTGAGGGTAGCATAAATTGTATAGTAAATATATATATTAGTATAGTGTACTCTGGGTAATAATAATGATGTTAGTCAGATTTTGCTCAGTGTACGTGGAGTATAAATAATTTCTTTTCTTTAGCTTTCACTTTGTTTGAGCGACGTTGCAGCGACGTTGCAGTTACTTTTGCCAAGTCGTCAGGAAAATATGCCGCATTCACACACACACACACACACACACACATGCAGGCAAATATATATATATATATATTTACAAAGAGAGCAGGAGCAAGATAGAAAACGAGTCAGACTGCAATCTTGCCTTCAATTAAGCTTTGACAAGTGCATTGCACACAGACCTGAAACAGCAGAAGAAGACGCCACCCACAAAGTCCATAAATATGAATGAGGATGGCAGCAGCCGCAGCAGATGCTGCTGCTGCTGCTGCTGGGCCTGGTCTGACTCCTTGGCCTAAAGGATTTGCCGGCCAAAACGAGCAGCAAAATAAAAATAGAAAAGAAAGAGAGAAAAAAGAACTGAAGAAGGAAACGCAAATAAATGAATTGCACTTTTTCTTTGCGATATTTTCTTGTGCTTCTCGCCGAGCCTTTCAATGAACTGCAAAACTCAATGGCAGAGTAAAATAAAAGGCAGCCGAGAGAAAACTTTGTGTTTATTCTATGCCCACAGATACGGCGAGCAGGTGAAAAAAGAAAGGAAAACACATAGAAAAATAGAAAAATAAAGAAAGAGCTCCAAGTCGGGCCATGCCCGGCTTTTAATTAATCGGACCCAAGTCGCAGGCGCCATTGTGCTTAGATAATGGCTCGGCTCAGCCAGGAGGGTTAGCTGAATGCGAATGCAAATTATGCGGCGAATTGTGTGCTCATTAATTAAAATTGAACCAAATTGACAGCAGCACAAATGGATGGGGCGAGCGGAGCTCAGCTCAGCTCAGCGCAAGGCGAAACTTGAATTTAAACTTCGCGCTGAAGCATCATCCGTGCCGCACATCGTTACAGATGCCCAGGCTGGACATCTAGTCAGCTGGCCAGAGCTTTGCTCTGCTCATCAGCAGCGGCAGCGGCAGAAGTACAAGTTGAAGCAGCTGCCACGCCCCTCCGGCTGCCCACGCAAGTTCTCAATGTCCACGCCAGTGCACTTTGAGGTGAACACTCAAAAGTTTTGCCTGGATGCGGCAGAAGGATCTGCGCAGGATATAAAAAAAATTATATATATATACATAAATACATAATATATATGTATTACTTTCTAGGCTGCGCTCAAAGTGGGGGCGTGGCTGATGCTGGTCTGAGGCAAAATGCAAATCTTGCAGATTTTTAATTTCTTTTCAACGAAAATTTTATTTTCTGTTTGCATTTCTTGTTGTTGGCTATGCCAAAATAAAAGGAAAGGCAGAAAGTACGGCCGGGAGCAGGACAACCCTTCACTTTTTTTCTCCATTTATTTACCAGCTCTCTCAAAGAACCAGCAGATGAGGAGGCTCATCATGAGGCTGGGCCAGACGATGATGAAGATGATGCTGTTAAGCTTTATTATTATGTATTATAGATTCATATTATGCACTTTTTAATTTCTTTTGTCTGTGGCATCAGGCGGCAATCTTTGGCCAGAGATGAGCGCGTGACACGAGCAAAAATTAACTGTATGCGGTTTTTAAGCAAAGAGTAATTATGCTATTGAGGAATTAGAGTTTGTTTATTATTTGATTTTATTTTTTTAATTTTTATTTTTATTAGTTTCGATGAGCTAATTCTAAGATTCTTAGTTCAAATGAGGCAGATGATCCCATAAAAAATTAATCAAATTATATTTAATTAATAAATTATTCTATATTTTATTTTATTTTCATTTATTTTACTCTTTCAGTTTGCGAACATTAAATTTAAAATTACAATATTAAGAGTATAGGTTTATTACTAAACCTTTTCTTCTTATACATATATGAATAAACAGTTTAGTTAATTGATTTTTGTTTTATAATGTATATACATAGACATATATTTTTTCGGGATTATTTTAAGGCACAAAAAGCCCCAATTAATAAATTATTTTTCTCCCAACATCAAAGTTTGATATAGGTTTTTATAATTATAATATTTTTGGTATATACCATAAATATTACCTTTAATTGAAGCTTAAATTTAAATAATCTCAATCTGATTTTATATAAAATATTTATTAGCTTTATAAGTTTGCTTTTGCTCAACATATTTTCTTTTACTTTATATCCCGTGTTCGATGCCCTCGTGCTTACGTATTCCAACACTTCTCTTGGTTCATCATGCAGCCATCTCCGCTGAACACACTCGAGTAAAAATCGCAGTCAAATTTTGTTTGTGGCCGTATAAGAAATGCGTTTTGCTTGGCCCCTGCCACAGATTTCAGTGAAATTAAAAATCCACTCGCTGCGAGACTTCAAGTGGGCTGCAGCCTGGCTGCAGAATGTCCTTGGCAGGCAGTCACCCTTTCAGCCGTCTCAATGAAAAGAGAGGGAGGGGGAGAAGGAGGTAGAGGGAGATGAAGTGGGAGTTGCAGCTGGAGTGTGGGTTGTCTTCGGGCCGCTGTGTTGCATTGCCACAAGTTGTTGCTTGAGCGGTTTGTGCAATTTTTTAAGACTTTTTCTGTTCGGTTTCTTGGGCCGACATTTTCGGGGTGTTTGCGCCAACCACTTTGGGGTTGCACATTGTCTACATTTAGGCGCATTGGCGTTGCAAATCCAAAGTAATGAATTCTGCCCGAGGGTGCGGCAATGAACTTGCAGCAACAGCAACAGCAGCAGCAGCAGCAGGAGCAGGAGCCTTGCCTTAACGGCAGCCGATCGACTTTAATGAACCCCTTTTGTAGGCACAACTTCACGGTTTGCTTGCCAGATAACGTTTTCTCACCAGGACCTCGAAGCAGTTGAGCCTGCCAGCTGGCCCAAAAATTTAACAGAATCATGTAAAGCTATTTGCGTGCCGACCTGACCCATAGTGCACCTTGGACGACATGATAAGCGCCTTGAAGCATAACCAATGCCCACCACCAAGAGGAAGTAGTTCGGCATTTGCATGCAGAGACTTGAGGCTCGACTCGACTCGAGATCTCGGACTTTATGGCGAGGGTGCACTTTTCACACGGTGCTCTATGCCATGTTCGAGCAGCCACCCGCAACCCGAGGGTCGGCAATAATTTTTAATAATTTCCTTTGTTTAAATAGTTTTTCCTTCTGCTGCGATCAAGCAGCAACAGCAGCAACAGCAGCAATTGCGCATGCATACAAATTCCCACCAGAGTTGACTCGGCAATTGAAGTGTTAGATGCAAAGATACAATTGCCAGCAAGTGGTCGGTGGTCGGTGGCCAGTTGCAGATACGCAGATACAAGATAACTTGATTGCACTAATTTGAATGCACCAACAGCAGCAGCAGCAGCAGCAGCAGCAACAACAACTGAGGCTGCTGCTGCTGCTGCAGTTCCCATTCCCACTGCTATTTAGTGCGACAAACCGACAACTGCTTGGAAGTTGGGGGCCGGCACACACAAGCACCCAAACTTGGGCAGCCTCTATGCTAATGCCGAAGAAAGCAAATCTATGCAGCTAATAGTCCATGCCTTGGATGCTCTATCCGATGCATGTTACAAATTTTCTGAGACAGTTTTATTATATTTCGTGGTGATTTTCGTGATTTTCATTCTGTTATCGATTTATAAAATTATCTGTCTTTTATCTCTTCTTCTGAATTATAAATACTTAATGTTTATGTTTTCTATCATTTTATAATTATTTTAAAAAATGTTGCATTTAAATTTTATATTTAATATAAAAGCCAATCTCCCGCAATACTTTAATAATTAAATATAATATTTGCGATATTTACATATGTATAAACAAAAATAATAAAATATATTTTACTAAATTTTTCTTATTATTATTTATTATTATTATATAATTGTATTATTATTATTATTATTTTATAATTGTTAAAAAAATATTCTTAATTTTTTTATTCATATAAATGATATTGTTTTAACAAAATTGTACTATTAAATCTTTATCCATTTAAAAATATTTTAACTATGTTTTATTTTGTTAAATTTAAAATATTTTGTATTATTTAAATTCAATATGAATTTTTAATTTTTATTTATTTTATTTCTTTTTTTTAATATATTTTACTAAGTTTCTTAATAATCTGTATAATATATTTAATTTTATTTTAGAATTTGATTTTTGTATTTTAAACATATTATTATTATTTTATACAATATTTTTAGCATTTATAATTATTTGATTTTTTGTTGTAATTTAGATTTTTTTTTATTAATTTTATTATTTTTGTTTTTATTGCTATTTTATTATATATATAATTTTATATAATTTATAATATTAATTATTTATTATTATTATATTTATATACATTAGTGCTAATCTTATGCACTTTTAATATATATAAAAGAAAATTCCTGCCCGTCACAGCAGGCAAAATACGTGAGAAAGTCTTTTGTATACCACATCTCAGGGTATTTTATGGGGTACAAGTCTAGTTCCGCATGGGACAATTGATGGTTCCTTCTTTAGCAGCAGCAGCAGCAGCAGCAGCTGTTGTTGATCGAACAGACAGCAGTGGACAGTGGGACGGCCAGGGCTCAACTGCTCTGCTAGGGGTTACTTCAATCAATTTCTGACAAGAAGTGTTAAATCTGCACAGTGGCACACAGTTTAGCCGCAATTGGAGGCAGCGGCAGCAGCAGAAGCAGCGTTTGCTTTATTAGAATATCCGGCAGCTTAGAGGCAGAGATCGAGGCAGACACCGAGGCAGAGGCAGAGGCGGAGGCGGAGGCCGTGGTCGACAGCATGTCTGCTGTGGCTGGGAGAGCGCTCTACATTGTCATAATTCATAAATCAACTAATTCTGAAGTCGTTCTGCTGGCAGAAATACTAAAACAACAAATAGCTACGAAGGCAGCACTTAATTGACACCACAAGCGATTCGATGTCAAGTTGGGAAAAAAATCAAAAGACAACGACGAGGCGAGGTTCAGTCAACCCGTTTGAGTAAAACAATGACTAAAAAGGTTCTCAGGCAGCGCGAAAAGGGTTTCAAGTTGCCTTAATGAACCGCAACACGAACGAGACAAAAGGTCAAGTCTAAGAAGTGAGAACAGCAGAACAAGTCAAAGTCGACTTGAAAGTCGAGACAAACAAAGCCTAGGATTCGAATTCGGATTCGAATTCGGGCGCAAAAACCAACAAAGCTGCCAAAGGAAACGTCACGGCGGTTGCTCGCACTTCCTGCCGAAGAAGAAGAAGAAGCAGAAGAAGTGTCAGCCTGAAGTAGAAGAAGAAGAAGATGATGAAGTCAGGGTATCAAATGCCCAGCGAAGATTTCGAAGATGAGACACCCTGGTAATTGAGCGTGAAGCGTTGCAATGCCTTGACACCTAGCCACAACATTCTACATTGCATCTAATGCATCCGACGGACCTGTCGATCGAACAAACCCCTAACATCTATGGACACTAATGAACATTAATGTTCTTGCCGCTGTCGCCGTCGCCGTCGCTGCATTGTGTAATGTCGCGACTTTAATGTAAAGTGCAATGAAGCAATGCAAGGCCGAGCTGGGGTCAGCCCTGGACCGGCCGGATGTGCTCATTAAGTGCAGTGCGCAAAGCCTTTGACTGCGATCCCAAATGCCAGTTGAGTTATGATGCCAGCTGACGAGCTGTCAGAGTCGACTTAGTCAGCCGGCAAGTGGCAGCGCCGTAAAAGTTCATTCAACAGATTTCTGCCCCCATGATGCAGTTGCCTCTGCATTTAGCACGTGTTAAATTCATACCCCCCGCAACCCCAAGTCATTTTCCACAAATTTAATTTTATTAATGCTTTGCATTTCTTTCGTCTCATTTTCGCATTTGTTGCTGCTGCTGTTGTTGTTGTTGTTGTTGTTGTTGTTGTTGTTTTTTCTCTCGCTGCTCTTCAAAGTTCTTGAAATGTCAATGCATTCGCGGAGCTCTTCGCGTCCGCATTGGCGGGCAACTAAATTATCATAATGAATCCGACTGGGCGACTTTGCACGGGCAACTACTTGAGCTGCCCCAGCCCGTTGGCCACGAGTTCTGATTACATTTACAGCTAAGCGTCCTCTTGGCTGTCCTTGTGCGGCTCCTACTGCTGCTGCTCCCTAGTCCTACTTGCTGACAGTTTTTCTTTTTAATGAAAATGTCACTTGGAGCCGCCGAGAGTTTTTCCAGCCGCAGGCCGAGCACAAGTTTTGCCCGGACACTCGACTGAAATGCCATTGATTTTCTGCAACAGCGCTGACCAGGATGCCTGCTCTCAAGCACCCACTCCCTCTCTATCTCTCTCTGCTTCACAATGCGGCAGACGGAGGCGGAGCCTTAAATGCTTTGCTTATTGGCAAACTTTAAGCCCTTCCAAGAATTCAGCTTCGATGCATAAATCAACATTCGCCCAGCTGACAATGGTCCATTGTTTGTCCAAGAAAATCCTGGAGTGGTGCAGAGAGACCGAGACTGAAACTGAGATTTCATTGCAACTTCATTTGTTAGAACAACAAGTTCGAGCAGCTCTCTCCGGCTGTCTTCGCCTCCAAAAGCTGTCAATTGAATTTGAATTTAATTTTCCAAGTCAATTTTCTGCCGTTTAGTCGCTCGTCGAGCTGTCCGCACTTGAGTTAAATTCAATTAAATGCAATCAATTTGTTTATACGCAGTTGCATTTAAATAAATTTATATTTTTCGTGCACGACACAAAGAGAGCTGCTAACCACGTCTCATGTCTCACAATTTTACAATTTCACAATTCCACAATTTAATGGAACAGAGCACCCGCCCAGGCCCCTTGATGAGTCAACGCTTTTTGCAGCGTTCTCTGCCCCGTTGATGGCCTTACTCAGTGCATTGGACTTAATGACACCAAAGTGTGTGATATAGTGTGATATATATACAAAGATATATATATTATATCTATATATATGTCTGCATATGGAGGTCTCCCCGGCCATCTGCAAGGCTCCTGGACATGCAAGCGCATGTCCTTTCGGCTTCCTCGTCCTTTCTACGCAAATGGAACAAACTCTTCGTATTGGCAGAAATATAAAACTGATTTGTACTAAATGATAAGCGGCGGGCGCCAAGAGCAAGTGCGGTGCCTCGTCGCCAGATACAACCTCTAATTATTTCAAGGCATGACATGAAGTCATTTCTCTGCCACGGATATCTATTAGTGCTCACCCACACACACACCTCCTTCTCCTGCCCCCACGTACACCTCCACTCATGAAATTGAAACTTCAAATATTTGTTCGGGCCAAGGACTTGGCTGGCATTGCCCAGCGTTTAGCTGCCCAGACTTCGCCAGTTGCCGTAGGTAATTTCCTTAATAACCCGCAGCCTATCACATTAACATATCTCACATTTGTCATAGAAATAAGTCAAACCCATCCAGCGCACGCCGCGTCAATGCCCCACGGATCTGAACGCGGCTTACGCAACACGCCAGGTGTACGTACGGCTCCCTGTTTTCCCGCCCCCCCTTTCAGGCAGTTGGAGGCGTTTTGTTAAGGAAGTTCGTGCCCCGGCCTGGGCAAAGGAAATGTTTATGCATATTAAACGTCGGTCATATGCGTTCGTAATTACACTAAATGAACATATTACGGCCAGCACACACGTAAATTGAATTATTAAGGCGAATGCCCAGAGGCAACGCCTCTGGACTTTGGACTTACGAAACTAACAAATGGAATTACGTGCCACAGTTTTCAAGAAATGTTTGTAGCTCAAGTTTGGCGGACTAAAGTTTTTGGGGACTTGTAAAAAATTAAATATTAAGAGATATTCTGTTTAAAAAAAATTTTATTAATAATTTATAGAGTGGTTATTGAACTCATATAAATAAAATATTGGTAGAATACATAGAACTATTTTGGTTCTATATATATTAAAATCATAGTTCAGTCGTTCAGGAGAAATATTTTATGGGTGCCTGGAATGATCATGTGATCATTTGCGGTATTTTTTCTTAATATGAATTAGATCTATAGATATATAGATATATATATATAAAGATATAAAGATATATATATATATATATATATATATATATATATATATATATATATATATATATATATATATATATATATATATATATATATATATATATATATATATATATATATATCAAGATATACAGATATGTATGTATTTCGAATATGCCTTATATCTCATTCTAATCCTTAAAATAAGATTATATGTCGTAATTTTTTTTCTTTTTTAGCATTTAAGTTTTAGCATTTTAAGTTTATCAAGGCCCTGAGGTAGAACATTTCCTGAAATCCAATCAGGTTATTATACTTCTTGTATGGGAAGAGTATAATAACCTCAATATAAACATTTTAATGTTAATATAAAGCGAACATAATTGGCTGATTGTTTTATAGGATAGATTGCACATATATACTAAAAATACTTATAAAAACCTAAGTTTATTTAATAGATATTATAGAAAAGGGCATTCAGGAAAATGCGAATATATACATATATTTATTCTTATGTGACATTCAAGAGTACTTGTCATTTATATTCTTTACAACACCATCTCAACTGCATGTTCTATAGACTTGCCGTTGCAGCAAGGGTTTCAAAAAGACGTTACGACGCCAAGCATACGACATATGCAATAGGTGGCGATAAGTTCCGACAAGGCTGAGTCTTTATGGTGGTGTGTGCCTTACAGTTCCATTGAGTGCGCCTCGCGATGGGTTTTCCTTTACGCTTCGTGGCCGTGCAGCACGTGGCTAGGTTGGCAAAGGCAAAGGCAGTCGACTGCAGGCAACGACAGTTGCTTTCCCAGAGCGTCTTAAAGACGCCAGCCAGGTGGGGTGGCTTGGTTAGTGAAGCGGCATCTGGCAGCTGGCCAGAAGGAGGCTACCTTTGATTGTGAGTTAATTGAGGGTAGCGGCGGGGACGACGGCGGACTGCCACGCACCAAAGCGGATGTTCGAATAGAGGAACGAAAAGAAATCACTGAGTCGGTGACTGTACCTAGTTTTCCATATGAAATATTTGTGTTTGAGCAAAAGCTGCAAGGCATATATTTAACAGGTGGGACGGGGTGTACGGAGGAATTGGAGTGTTTCTCTATCATTTGGTGTGCGGTTGAAATTGGCTTCGTGACGCTTATCGCGATCAATAAATAATATATGAGCAGAAAATAAAGCGAGCGAGCGAGCGAGCTGCACACGACAGTAGAAAATAAAAAGTATCTGGCAGATACATTTGAGTAATTTGCGTCGTTAGCATTAGACAGAGAGAGGCAAATAATAATAATAAAAGAAAGTACGCTTGATTACAATGAAAATGTTTTTAATGCCACACACACACACACACACTCACACGGTTAGCTTCATGCAGGCGGACAGAGAAAGATATCTGCATAGATAGCGGCGCGAAAGGTAACAACTACTACGAGAGGCTATACAGACCTGGACGTACACACATGCACACTTTGTTGTTTTTTTTTTTACTTGTTTTTTTTTTACTTTTTCTGATATTAAAAGCGCGATAAGCAACAGACACGAACGCCAGACTGTGGGACATTTGCAGTGACGGACATCAGGTAATAGACAAAAGCTTCGGCCACGGCGCCTGCCGCTATGCAGCAACAAAACAATTTTCAGGCAAGAAGCCGGACTTTGTGGGCCTTTGCAAACAACAAGCGCACAATGCCGAACAACTTGGCCACATATGGCCATTTTTTACTCGCACAGCATTGCGTATGTGTGTGTGTGTGTGTGAGAATGTGTGTCTGTGTCTGTGTCTGTGTGGCGGCTATCTAATCAAGCACTGAAAGACAATAAAACCCAAACAGCAACAACAACAACAACAACAACGCACAGCCACGACAAACAGCGACCGCAAAAAGCGCTCAACAACAACAACAACAAGAGCAGCTAGAAATACCTCGTAGATATTGATACACGTTTGTGGAGCTAAGGCGGGCAGTACGTGGGGCGGGAGCACAAACTGGAGCTCACCAACTTTGAGCTGACTAAGTGCAATGTGTACACTGAGAGAAATTTATTTGTTGGTATAGAAAATATATATATCAAGTTTTAGCTGATAGTAAAATTAACACAAAACAGTCGATTATGAATGAATACTATTTCTATTGAACTATTTGTATAAAATTAAAAAAAAATTTTATTTTATAAATTTATTTATAATATTCGTAAATTGATTTTTATTCAGTTAATATTTTTCTCCATTTAGGTTGAGCTTATTTTTATATAAAATATATTTAAAAAATTTTTTTTGCAGTATATTTCTTATTTTATTTTTAAAACATATTTTTAAAATATTTTTTTTTAAATATATCATACTTTTATACTGTAATATATTTATATATTATTTTATTTTATAATTTTATTTATATTATTTTAATTTTTATTATTTTTAAAATTTCATAATTATACCTGAGTCTATCGTTTCGTTGTAAAATTCTAATAATAATAATTATTTTAAATTAATAATAAATAATTCATAGATTTTTAAAATTTTGCCTTTGCTTTATTTATTTATTATTTATTCAAAAAAAATCCTTAACTTCATACAAATTTTATAATTATTTTTTCTATTATAGCTTAAAGTAAATTATTTACGTATTTTAAATAAATGTATATGTATATTAGGTATATATAATAATAATAATATATATTGTATATTGTTTTTAAGTTTACAATTATATACAAAAGTAAAAGTTTAGACATTATAAATAAATTTAAATTAATGTGAGGTTTTTTTATTAATTTTTTGTATTATTTTCTTTTTATTTTATTAGTGACTTTTATCTCTTTTTTTTAGTTTTTTTTTTTTTAATTTTCACATATATCTATAATTACTTCAGGTATTTTCTTATTTTATACAATTTATATTTATTATATTCCGGTTAATAACTTTTCGCTCAGTGTAGTACCTATGGCGGCTACTGGTGTTGTGCCACTTGAGAGCTGTTGGAACTTATTGATATCTATAGAGTTGGCCATATGGCGACTAAATGGGTATCGCGATTATAAAAGTATTTTCATGTAGTCAGCGCTATCGCCTCTCTATCTTATCAGGCAATCGCTGAGCTGAGGCAGCCAGTCAAGGAGCCTCGAAAATAAATGAAATACAATCCAGACAAATAGCTTGATTAGCAGATGCACAGACAGGATATGGTCCCAGATCCAGTTAAACCTTTGTAATAGTTGGACTCTGTGATAGTTGGCAAGGAAAACCTTTGGCCAATTTAACGGCAAACTTTTCGCATAAACATTAAAATCTTTGCCGACATAAAGGACATTTTCTTTTAGCATAATTTTCGCTTGAATTGTGCCACAATGTTGTTTGGCTTCGTTGTTTCTCCTGCAACAACTGGCAAAGTTTGTGAATATAATTTTAATGTCTTTTTGCGTTCAGGATTAGCAAGCGATTGCAGTGGGTTGAGTTTGGGTTGAGTTGGATTGGGTTGGGTTGGTGTTTGGCTTTTGTTTTGCAATTATCACAAACAAGTTGAAAGGTGTTTTCCCAACTTTCCTGACGATCGACAACTTCCGCAAAACCCAACAAACTAACAGACGAAAACGACAGCAATTCATTTCTCAGGTAATGCTACGGAAATCGGAACCCAAACAGTCTATAGAGTTCTCGCTCTCTCTCTCTATCTCTGCTTCTCTGTTTTGTCAAATGCCACCACCAGGCAGAAGGCAAAACGCCCCTTTGGACTGCTCTCTGCTCACAGCTCGCTGCTTCCTTCCTGCGATCGTCTGCCGCTTGTGGGCACGCGCATTGAGGCATAGAGCGAGAGTCGAGAGTCGAGACCGAGTCGAAGCTGAGTTTGAGTCCCACTTTGTGTCCAGGTGTGCACTCGGCTCGTGGCTGCAAGTTATGGCACGTACTTATGCCTGTTGTTGTTGTTGTTGTTGCCTGTCATGCGATCATGATTGCGATCATCATCATCATCGTCATCAGCTGTGCCTTGCAGCTCACATACGGGTCTATCTTCCAGAGGGTTGCATTTGAAAGACAAAACTCTGTATCTCCCTCTCTCTCTCGCTCAGTTCATGCTGTGATTTTGGCCAGTTTTAGCAGCCAGCTGAAGTTATTGCTGATCTATTCTATGTCTATATTCTAACACTAGCCTAATTGCATTTATCTAGCTATCTATCTAACTGTTGGGCCATGCGCTGTCATATTTTTGTAGCTGTTCTAAACTTTTTAACGGATTTTAAAGTCAGTTGACCGTAACGCAATTGTGTCCACTTTTGTGTCCAAGTGTCGCCAGCTAGCCGAACCAGCCAGCCCAACTTGAGCCAAAGCATATTTTAATGATGACACCCGGCTGAAACAACGACCACTGGAGGAGGGGTTGGGCAGGAGAACACATGGCCATGCCACACTTTGTACGTTTTGTAGGTAGCCGACTGTAGGCAGCAGGCAGCAGGCAGAAGGCAGAAGGCAGCAGATATGATGGGTACATTACCGTGTGCCGCGATCTGTGAAGGCACATTCCAAAGCACACTTTGAGATACATTCGCCTAGCACACGATACGAATGCGATGTGTATGTATATGTAAATATGCGTGTGTGTGTTTGTCTGCTTGCCACGTATGAGCTGAGTTCGGTTTTAAAAAGTAGAAAGAAATAAAGTATGTGTGCAAAATGTTTGAGGACAAAAAATAAGGCGAGGTTTTGGCATAGATTTCATTTTGGTAATATGTTTATTTATTTATACTAAAGTGAATAACGGAACAAATAAGAATGAAATATAGATTCAATTAAATCCGTATTTTTAAACAAAAATCGTAATATCAAAAATATAGATTAATGAAATACTTAAGGTATATTAATTTAAAAAATAATACAAATAATTCCCAAAATTAATTATTTCAGAAATAATTAAATAATTAAAATATTTGTTTTATTATTAATCAATAATTCAGCAATAATTATAGATATTACAATTTTGCAATAATTCTATTTATTAATTATTAACTTGTTTAATTACTACCCAACAAAAACTTTCTATTATTTACGTTTTCAACGACCAAGTGCTTATTATATGTATTTTATTATAAAAAAATATTTTTAAATATTTATAATATATTACAACGATATATAATATATATTTTTAAAATTTAAAATATATTATATAAATACTTAGTTAAATAAAAAAAAAGGAAAGAATTATTAAAAACGTGTTATAATATTTATTCTAAATTTTTAAAATATTTATTATTATATTAAATAAATTTTTAAATATTTTAAAATATTATAAGAAGAAATATTTTATAATAAATATTTTAAATATTTCTTTAAGTTCCTTAAATATCTTTTCCACTTCAAAAACCTTTTCTTCCTCATTGTTTGCCTTCCCGTCGAACCCCAGAGCAAGGACCCGTCGACAGGGTGTCTATAGAAATGTGTTAAGGCTGTAATTATGTGCGCGGCTGGCTCTTGATATTTCGCTATCGTATGTAGGTGGGCGAAGTAACTTTCCTTGATCCTTAGTGCTCTATCTAAACTATGAAATGGGCCATATGTTATTTTTGAGTCGAGCTCTGAGCTCCGAGGGTTGTTAGACGAAGAAAACGTTTCCTTTAGGTGCATTGAACTTTTGATAAGATAACTAGCTAAGTATATTTGAAACACAATCATTAACTATTTTTTACCATGCTCTCTATCTATTGCAGGAGGATCTATGATGAACGACGGAAAAAAATAATAACGCTTTGTTTGTGGTAAATCTTTGAATGAAATATTTAAAAATATATATATATATGCATATACTAATTAAAGATCTGCGAGTGCAGCGGCATTTCTGCTGCTGCTAGCCTAATATCCCAATGTTCCTAGCCCAAGTTTGATCCTTGATATAACACTACACCATATAGGGGTGGCTCTTTACCGTTGCCTTGCAAGCTGCACGCTCGCCAAGTACAGTTGCTTTGAGGCGCAGGCACAGGCATAGGGATATAGGGACAACGAGGAGCAGGACAAACATAAGGGTGGGGTTGGACGCAGTTTTGTTGACATTGACTTGGGCAACGGGCGGGTTGGTTGCTTCGCTCTGCTCTCCGCTGCCTGGAGAACTGCATTCCAATGCAATTAGATGGCAAATGCGACTTTGTTGTCATGGCAATGCTTTAAAACGGCGCCTCCCGTAGGGGAGGATTCGGTTCTTGGAAAACTGCATATGGCATTTATACAAATACAGCCACGACTACCCGGAGCAAAACCCGCTTTCTTCAACTACAGACAATGACAGTTATTAAGGCTCGTTAAATTATATTATTATTCTGAAGAGCTTGACAAACTTGTGCGAGCTGTAATTCCATTTATCAAATTAAACATCGAATGATGAATTAAATTTTCTTTATTTTTAAATGTAATAAATTTATTGTTTATAAATTTGTATAATATATATTAAGCATTTAGTGCTGCAAATTATATTGACTAATTCAAATATTTTTTATAAATTATAAAATTGTTTTTTAATAATTGTAATTTAGCTAAACAAATTAAAAATTTATCAATTAACTAATTTTAAATAGCTTGTAAATTTTAAAAACATAATTTTTTAATATTACGAAATCATTAGGAATCTCTCTAGGGACAGCAAAGACATTTAGATATTGATACTGAGTACGTCTACTTATAGATACAAAATTCGAGACTAGAAACGCCCCTCAATCGGCATTGTGTGCTGGCAGAAAAGTTTCCCAGTTCCAAAGTTCTCTTATTGATTATTTTGTGTGCTTACGCACTCATTTCGTTGGCCGCACGCAAAAGTATCTGTGTATCTGTGCATAGAAGTATCTGTAGCCGAGCCGAAAGTAAGTCAAACTTGTTTATCAGCGAATATATAACACACGTTATCTCTATTTATTGTTCACGTATATGGTATATGATAATTATGCGCACGAGGGGACTGAGGGCGATGAGGGCGCGAGGGGAGATGGAGTGTGCCACGCAGACACAAAAAGAAATCGCCAGCTAAATAAGCTCAAGTGGAGAAATTAGATAAAAACCTGTCGCTGTTTGCAAAAGGCCAAAGGGTTGTCTTTAGCTGAATTAAGGACTAAGCACAGCACACACACAGATACACACTTTCACATACATTTACAGCTTCCAGCTACATCCCTCTGCCCAGACAGATGAGGCAAGGGCAAAGGCCAGGCGAGCAGAGCCAACCCCCAACTGTAACCAAGCACCAACCAATCAAGTGGCCACCCAAACCAAAAGCTTTTGGTGCGCCACTTTTACTTTCCATTTAAACACCCCCACCCCCACTCTCACACGCAACCCCCAAGCCCCATCCCTTAGGCAAGCATCTCGCTCTCTTTTTCGCAATTAAATTGCTTGTTTATGTACAAATTTTGGGTATTTTTATTTAGCAAGGTTTTTGTGACTCCATCTTTTATATTCACAGAAACACTTTTTGAGCGCAAGCAACGATTATTCAAGACAACAACAAAAAGAAAGCCAAACCAAAAACATAAACAAAAACAAAAACAAAAATAAAAACTAAAAACAAAAAAAAACATAACGAAAACGAACAAATTTCTACGCAAGTTCTCGACAAAAGAAGCCGAAAAACACTTTTAGAGAATTATATATCAAAGCGAAACCTAACGACAAACAAAATAAGTAAAGAAGGAGAAAAGGAAAAGAAAGGGGAGAAAAAATTAAACGAAGACCTTAACAAGAAGAGAAAACAAAATCAAAACAAATTTAAACAACACTAAATGCAAAGGACATTCGCATGTGTGTGGTGGTGGAAAGAAAATTCAAAACAAAATTCACAATTAGAAAACGCAGAAAAAAACGTAGAAAACGTAGACGCAAAATCAACAGCAGCAAAAGCAACAGCAGCAACAACAACAACAGCAACAGCGATTGGAACTGCAACTGCAACAAACTGTCAACAACAACGCGAACAATTTTGAACTGTAACATTTCGACAAATAAGTTGAGTGAAAGCAAAATTTCAACGTTCGGCGCAACTAAACGAAGACATCAAAAGCGAGCAAGGGGGAGAAAGAGAAGCATAGAGTTAGCCCGTGCCAAGGATAAGTAACCAGAAGAACAGAGCACAAGGAGCTAAAAAGTTTTGAAGCATAGCAAATACACGCACACATACGCGCGCACACACGCACACACACACATCGATAACTCGGACCTACATACAACCAGCAAGCAGAGGATAAAGTAAAAGATTACAGATCGGACAACGGAGAAGACTTAAACTTGAAATTACGCATACGCCGCCTGAGCGCAACAGCGGCGAATTACGATACTCAATTGAGGAGAGAGTCGGAAGGAGAAGGCGACACGACAGCGCCGACAACATCGCGAACAACCAATCGAAGCCAAGGCGAAGTAATCGCTCTCGCGTTCGCTAGCAGGAGAAGAGGCTTCCTGCATGTGTGTGCCCGACGCTGTGAGAGCGCAACTGAAAGTGCTAGAGAGTAACGCGGCGAAGGCGACGGAGAGGCAACGTGGAGAGGCGAGTGCGGGCTGCTGCTGCTGTTTGGCATCATCTTATGATGTCATCAGAGGAGTACGACGCGGACTGTTTTGGTTTGTACAGCGATGAGAACGATGTGCTGCTGAAGGCGACGGCAACAACAACAACATTGGAAGCAGAAGCTGAGTGTAAGCTGCAACCCCCACAGCAGGCGAAGAGCGTAACGATTGCCCTGCCACCACCAACAACACTGCAGCCACTACAGGCGAGCAACGGCAACAATCTCACAACACCAATACAAATAAACGGTAACGACGACGCGGCGAACTGCGGCGAAAACGTCAGCGAAGCGGAGAAGCATTGCAAAGGCAAAGGCAGCAGCGATTCGGACGACGACGACAACGACGAGGGCGACTCTGACTCGGACGACGTCGTCGTAATCGAAGGCAACTGCAAGGCGACGACGACGGCTGTAGCAGCGGCAGCGCCAGCCAACAGTAACCGCCGCAGCCGCAGCCGCAGTCGCAGTCGTAGTAGTCGCCGCAACGCACACAAACGACAAATCAGTCAGTCAACGGCCGTCGACAAGACAACAACGTGCGCGGCTAAAAAACCAGTGACTACAGCGCCGACAGCAACCAAAGTTGCCAACAATTGTAGTAACAGTAGCAACAGTAACAGCAACAGCAACAACTCGAACACGAACACGAACTCCAACTCGAACGCGACAGCGGGCTTAGTGAGAAATCGTCGCACGCGCACGCGATCCTTGAGCAAAGACAGCGGCAACATCAGTAACAGTAATTTAAACAGTAACAGTGTTAGTAATAGTGTTAACAACAACAGCTGCAGCAACGGCGGCGCAACGGCAACCGCTGCCTTCATGAGTAGCGCTGCTGCGGCTACTGCGGGTGCCGCTGGTGGTGCACTCTACACTAACAACAACAGCAACAACACAAACACAAACAACTCGAATCTAAGTCCAAGTGCAACAACAATTGCCGCAACAGCAACAACAACATCGGCCACAGCTCTGTCCGGCTGCAGTTCGCCGGGCTCCGTGAACTCCGCATCATCGCTGCTGACCGCAGCCTTCGGCAACCTCTTTGGCGGCTCCTCGGCGAAGATGTTGAACGAGCTGTTCGGGCGGCAAATGAAGCAGGCCCAGGACGCCACCAGTGGGCTGCCACAGAGCCTCGACAATGCCATGTTGGCCGCGGCCATGGAGACGGCCACCAGTGCCGAGCTGCTGAGTGCGGCCGGACTGGTCAGCAGTCTCAATACCAGTAAATTGCTCAACAACAACAACAACAACAACAACAACATACCGCTCAGCAATGGCAACAATATGAACGCCTCGATATCGCCAGGATCGGCGCATTCCTCGACGCCCAAAGGCGGCAACAGTCGCCGCGTCTCGAACAGCAGCGATCGTTCGCTGGACGGGAATCTGGTGGCAGGAGCAGCAGCAGCAGCATCCGATGTTGCCGGTGGCTCGCCGCCGCGTGCGGCTTCGGTGAGTTCATTGAACGGCGGCGCCAGCAACACACACGAGCAGCAGCAACAGCAGCAGCAGCAGCTGCAGCACGATTTGGTTGCGCATCATATGCTGCGCAACATATTGCAGGGGAAGAAGGAGCTGATGCAGCTCGACCAGGAGCTGCGCACGGCTATGCAACAGCAGCAACAGCAACAGCAACAGCAGCAGCAGCAGGAGAAGCAACAGCAGGAATTGCACTCCAAGCTCAACAACAACACCACCATCAACAACAACAACAACAATGTTGTCTCTGCGAGCATCAACCTGATCGAGGACTGTGAGATGCCAGAGATCAAGATCAAGAGTGAGCCGGAGCTGATGATCACGCATGCAGCAACACTCGCGCCACACTCGCCGCACGGCGGCAGCAGCCACAGCCATAGTAGCAGCAGCAGCAGCAACAGCAACAGCAACAGCCGCAACAGCAGCAGCAACAGCATCGCCAGCAATGGGAGCCTGCGACGCAAGTCCTCCGACTCGCTGGACAGCATGCAGCGCGAGGGGCGTGTCACGCCCGCCGCAGTGCCGGAGTCGCAGCTGCAGAGCGAGGTGCTGCCCGCCAAGAAGGAGACGGTGGAAGATATGCTGGAGGAGGTGGAGCTACTGGGGCTGAGTGGGCATGGCCATTCGCACAACTCCGAGCTGGAGTCGCTGTCGTCGCCCAGCCACTCGGAGATGCTGCTGCTGGCGAACAGTAAGGACGAGGTGCTCGACAACGAGGACATCATCGAGGACGACGAGGACGATGAGGACGAGGACGACGATTGCATTGAGACCAAGCGCGAGGCCAACAGCAGCTCCAGCTGCCTGAAGAAGCCAGGCATGGAGCTGAAGCGGGCGCGCGTCGAGCACATCGTGTCCGGCATGCGATGCAGTCCCTCCTCGGTCACCGCCCAGGCTGGCCAGCTGCAGGTGAATGGCTGCAAGAAGCGCAAGCTCTACCAGCCCCAGCAGCACGCCATGGAACGGTATGTGGCTGCCGCGGCGGGCTTGAATTTCGGACTCAATCTGCAGAGCATGATGCTCGACCAGGAGGACAGTGAGTCCAATGAGCTGGAGTCGCCGCAGATACAGCAGAAGCGCGTCGAGAAGAATGCGCTGAAGTCGCAGCTGCGCTCCATGCAGGAGCAGCTGGCCGAGATGCAGCAGAAGTACGTGCAGCTGTGCACGCGCATGGAGCAGGAGTCCGAGTGCCAGGAGCTGGACAATGACAATGAACAGGACATGGACAGTATGGAGCAGGAGCAGGAGCACGAACAGGAGCAAGAGCAGGAGCCGGAGCCAGAGCAGGAGCAGCAACAAAACGATGACATCGAGCTCTCCCACTCGCCCACGCTCAGCGAATCCACGCCCAAGGACTCAGTGGAGCGGGCAGGCTCCAGCTCGCCCACGCTGAAGCCGCAGAGCAGCAGCAGCAACAAGAGCAGCAGCGACAACACCGCCGTCACCACGCCCAACATGCTCACCCAGATGATGAGCAAGATGATGTCCACCAAGCTGCAGCAGCACAATCCCCTCGTGGGCGTGCCGCATCCTGCGCTGCCGCAAGGCTTCCCGCCGCTGCTGCAGCACATGGGAGACATGTCGCACGCGGCAGCCATGTACCAGCAGTTCTTCTTCGAGCAGGAGGCGCGCATGGCCAAAGAGGCTGCCGAGCAGCAGCAGCAGCAGCAGCAACAGCAGCAACAGCAACAGCAACAGCAGCAACAGCAGCAGCAACAACAGCAGCAGCAGGAACAGCAGCGCCGCTTCGAGCAGGAGCAGGAGCAGCAGCGACGCAAGGAGGAGCAACAGCAGCAGATGCAGCGCCAGCAGCAACACCTGCAACAGCTGCAGCAGCAGCAGCAGCTCGAGCAACATGTTGCCGCTGCCACGCCACGAGTCCAGCTCCATCCGCCCGCTCGCCTACCCACGCGCATGGGCGGAGCAGCGGCTGCCCACAGCGCCCTGAAGTCGGAGCTGTCCGAGAAGTTCCAGATGCTGCGCCAGCAGAGCAGCAGCAACAGCAACAGCAACAACAGCTCGATGATGCGCATGTCCGGCACGGACCTGGAGGGCCTGGCCGACGTGCTCAAGTCCGAGATAACGACCTCCCTCTCCGCCCTGGTGGACACCATCGTGACCAGGTTCGTGCACCAGCGGCGCCTCTTCAGCAAGCAGGCGGACTCCGTGACCGCGGCGGCCGAGCAGCTCAACAAGGACCTGATGCTCGCCTCCCAGATACTCGATCGAAAGTCGCCGCGCACCAAGGTCGTCGCCGACCGCAGCAGCAACGGCAGCGGCAACTCGGGCGCCCAGAATGGACCGACGCCAGCTTTACAATCAGGTAACAATAACGCCTCACTACTACTAGCTAATAGTCAGCAGCAAGCGAGTCAGGGTCAGGGCAACAGCAGCAGCAGCAGCAGCAGCAACAGTAATGTCAGTCAACAGCAACAGCAACAGCAGCAGCAACTTGCACAGCAGCAGCAAATTGCACAGCAGCAGCAGCAACAGGCAGCACAACAACAACAGCAACAACAACATCAACAGCAGCAGCAACAGCCTCTCAATCAATCCCAAGTGATGTCTGCAATGGCAGCTGCACAGCAGCAATTGCCCAATTGCCAGCAACTGATTGCTGCGCCCCGTCTCAACGGCAATCAATTGTCGTTTGCCTCGCCCGCGGCCGCTGCTGCCGCCGCGATGGGCCTGCAGATGCATCATGCTGCCGCCGCGGCTGCCATGCAGCAGCAGCAACAGCAGCAGCAGCAGCAACAGGCGAGCGAAGTGGCTGCTGCTGGGAGCAATGCGGTCAATAGTGTTAATCAATCGAATGCAACTAACAATAGCTTAAGTTCACTTAATATACCACCACCTCACATACGTCCCTCGCCCACAGCAGCGGCCATGTTTCAGGCGCCCAAAACGCCGCAAGGCATGAATCCGGTTGCTGCGGCAGCGCTCTACAATTCGATGACGAGTCCCTTCTGCCTGCCGCCCGATCAGCAGCAGCAGCAACAGCAGCAACAGCAGCAGCAGGCCGCACAGCAGCAACAGCAACAGCAGCAGCAGCAGAGCGCCCAGCAGACGCAGCAGCAGCTGGAGCAGAACGAGGCCTTGAGCCTGGTGGTGACTCCGAAGAAGAAGCGCCATAAGGTGACCGATACGCGCATCACTCCGCGCACCGTCAGCCGCATTCTGGCTCAAGATGGCGTCGTGCCGCCCAGCGGACAGGCAGCGGCCGCAGCAGCAGCAGTTGCTGCAGCACAGCAGCAACAACAACAGCAGCAGCAGCAACAGCAGCAACAACAGCAGCAGCAGCAGAGCAACAACGGCAGCAACAACAACAATGCGACGCCCGTGCAGAGCCCAACGGGCCGCGGTCAATCCGCCGGCACGTACCACCCGCCTCCACCACCACCACCACCCATGATGCCAGTGTCCTTGCCCACGTCGGTGGCCATACCCAATCCGTCGCTACACGAATCCAAAGTCTTTTCGCCGTACAGTCCGTTCTTCAATCCGCATGCGGCGCCGGGTCCGCACGGTCCGCCACATGGCGGGCAGCCCAGCGCTGCCCAGATGCACCACCAGCACCACCATCAGATGCAGCTCTCGTCGAGTCCGCCGGGCAGCCTCGGCGCTCTGATGGACTCGCGCGACTCGCCGCCACTGCCACATCCGCCAACGATGCTACATCCCGCTCTGCTGGCAGCCGCCCACCACGGCGGCTCGCCGGACTACAAGACCTGCCTGCGAGCCGTCATGGACGCCCAGGACCGGCAGTCCGAGTGCAACTCGGCCGACATGACATTCGATGGCATGCAGCCTACTATATCCTTTTTAAAACAAGAACTGCAGAAACACGGCCTGCACTCCGGAGAGCATTCAATGCATTCAATGGTCAAGTGAGTTTACCCCGCAGTCCATCGTCCAATAGTGCCAAGTGGTGCAGCGGGTGCAAGTGGGGCCTGAAGTGCATTTACCTCAACGGAAACCCGAAGGGGCCTTGCTTACAAAACGAAACCAATCAAGTGTCTTCTTCAGTTTATTTATTTACCCATTTCAACTAAATTCTTTTATAAAATGTAATCAAAACCTTATTTATTGCAATCACCACCCCCCTCCCCCCTACGACCCCCCTCAAGCCACCCAAAAAAGCAGCCAACAAGCAGCCCTCAAGTCATCATCGTCTCGGTCTCGACCGCCTCTTGGCTTGAGTTGCATTTGCAATCGCAGCAACAGCAGCAACAGCAACAGCAATCAGAAAAATCAATGCCCAATCGGCGCAGCCAATTGCAATGTGCTCCAAGTGTTGCTACCCCCACACAGGCGCCCCCACACTAAGCAGACCTGAATTCATTCTCGAAATACTCTTTGCTCTGGCTCATAACATTTAGTAAACACTTTCTTTGGCTTTGGCTAGGTCAGCTATAGAACCGTGATAGATCTCAGATATTTTTTTATTTTTATAATATTATTTATTTTTATTTTATTTTATTTGTTATACAAAAACATTTATATAAATAAATAATAAAATATTTGATCAATATTTTTATTATTTATTTATTTTTTATTAATTTAGCTTTTTTTGTATGTTTATTTTTAAAATTATTATTTAAATTTATTATTTTTTATTTTTAGTATTTATTTATTTTATTTATTTTTATTTTTTATTTTTTTATTTTATTTTTTAATTTTATTTATTTTTTAAATATATAAATATTAATATAAAGAAGATATAAAATATTTTATTCATATTTTTATTTTTTATTTATTTTATTTATTATTATTTTTTTTATTTCTTTTTTTTTTAATTATTTTATTAATATAAAAAATATATACAAAAAAATATAAATAAGAAATATGAAATTTATATATTTTTTATATAAAAAAAATAAAATACTTAATTTTTATTTTTCTATATAAAAAATTAAAATATTTTTTTTATATTTATATTTTTTTATTATTTTGTTTTTTTTTTTTTTTTTTCATTATTATTATAAAAAAATATAAATAAACAATTTTTAATTTATATATTTTTTATATAAAAGATAAAATACTTAATTTTTATTTTTTTTATATAAAACATATTTTTATATAAAAAATAAAATACTTTTTTATTTTTTTATATACAAAATAAAATACTTTATTTTTATTTTTTATATAAAAAACTAAAATATTTTATTTATATTATTTATTATATTTTTTTTTACTTATATTTTTTTTTATTATTTCTATCACTCCTCAAGATATTACAATTTATTGAGAGTATTAACTGAAATTATAAAAGTAAGAGT
Organism: Drosophila meridionalis; assembly: GCA_035045145.1. Classification (NCBI taxonomy): domain Eukaryota; kingdom Metazoa; phylum Arthropoda; class Insecta; order Diptera; family Drosophilidae; genus Drosophila; species Drosophila meridionalis. The sequence goes on from JAWNPG010000037.1 coordinate 1,845,863, forward strand.
ATGGCTTAATTACTGAACCCTTGCTACTTAGATATTTATATATAGGCATACATATATGATATAGTTATTTTCATATGGTCATATATGGTTTTTGGGGAGAAAATATGAAAATCCCTTAATAAGATCTCAGATATATATTTTAGCAAATGATTCCATTAATCCCCACGCAAAGACAACTTCATTAGAAGCAATCTCCATTTCCATATCCATCATATCGAAGCCTTTTGTAGGGCATTGAGCAGTCGCAACTGACTCTGTCGCTCGTCAACTTTTCTCATTCTCTCAGTTGTTTTTTCAATCAGCCCGAACGCCAAGTGGCAAAGCTCGGCACAGACCCTACCACAACCCACTACTACTACTAGAAGCGGGGCACACTATTCGCCCTTAGACGTTCATTATTGGCATTTATTGCTGGCTTTGCAACACTCGAGAGGGCAACGGCAAGGGGCAAGTTGCAAGGGGCAAGAGGCAAACCTTAGACATGGCCCCCTCCACACTTGGCACTGACATGGCAATTTCTTTGGGAGCGAACCGCATTGACTATATCCCCGTATCTGTCTATCTACAAATGTGTTTAAACGAATTTAGCAATCATTGTGAATCCTTGACTCCTCTGCACTCTTCAACATTGACACCGATGCACCTGCGCAAGGCCAAGCTGATGTTCTTCTGGGTGCGCTATCCGAGCTCCGCGGTGCTCAAGATGTACTTCCCGGACATCAAGTTCAACAAAAACAACACAGCACAATTGGTGAAATGGTTCTCGAATTTCCGGTAAGTTGCACACGCCTCCACCACACGCCCCGAGATAATCATCTCTATATATATATCTATACTTATCTTTACTGTGATCAACTATCTGTCTCTATTACGTAACTCTTACTCAAGCAGCATTCATTTTTATGATTTCATTTGTGTTGTTCTCCGTTAGCATATTAGAACATTTCCAAATCTGTCAGTTCCAAATTCAATTCGATTGCCAACTGTCGAATCCTTGACTTGCACTCAAGAAATCGCGCAACTGACGCCTCGGCACATGCAACGCCCCCAGCCATAGCGCAGCCCCTCCAACGAAATTGTTTGGCATTTGCAATACATTCGACTGTCAGAGCTGTCTATGGGCGCAAGAAGTTGCCAAAAATTAGATATATATATGTATGTATACATATATATATGTTCATTGACAAACGACAGCTGGCAAAGGCCTCAGAGTTCGGATCCTGCAGTTCTGCAGTTCGCTTTTCGCGCCAAATGCGAGGCACATCTGCAGCTAACCACGCGACAATACAATAGTTCACCTGGATTTTGATTTCAGCCCCTAACAAAGCACACACACACACGAACACACACACACACACAGAGAAACAGACACGGCTTAGCAGCTGTCCCTTGTTGTTGCTCGTGCCCTACCCCTAACTCCTGCCCCGATTTGCTTTAAGACATGCGCAACGTCTTAAGAAATGCGTCTCAGCTCTTACCTGCGCACAGAAATCGTGGCACGGGTTTTTCCCTCATTCGTCCTTTTCGAATTTTCGAATTCATTTGTCTGTCTTGGGTAGTTTCTTAAGGGTTGCTGCTGCCCCAAAGCCAGCGACTCTGCATGGGAATTTCTTTGGCGTATCTTATCCCTTTTCATTGAGCGACTTCAACTTTCGACTGCTGAGGTTAAAATGGGTGGGAATATTTTTGTTGATATCGTTGGATTGTTATTTTTTTCGTTTCTTTTTCCCTTCTTCTTAGGGGTAGGTCGGCTCAGCTTGTAACGGCATTTCTTTTTTATGATTTCTCAATTACTTAACTTATTTTGCATTTTTATTTTCACTCGTTTTTTTTTCTCGCTTTTACATGGCAAGTCAAGGAAATTAGCACTCAATCTTCATAGTTGAACATTATGAGTTTCACACACAGTAGACACCCACACACTCACACACATTAGAGCAGTAATAACATGTTGCATGCCGCTTTTAGTGGCCACTCAAGAAAATGCAAAAGGGTCCACTGATAGTCCTGGCCAAGGATGCTCCAGCATTTTTCCATTTTTCCATTTTGAAGTGCGAAAGAAAGTTGCAGTGGCTGCTGTTTATTAAAAACGAGAATGTGCCCCTTCCCCCAAAAGGGGGCGTGGCTGGGTGGGTGTCTGTAAGTGTTGGCATTTCTTGCCACTCGCTTTCGCCTTTGTGTTGGCTAATTAGGAAAAGTGGCTTTTGTATTTGTATGGCACTTATATAATTGCATTATCTGCCCTCACTCTTATGGCGCATGCAAATAATGAAAAGAAAGCAGCCAAAGGACCACATGCATGTCCACACCCACACCCACACACACATGTTGGAGGCAGGCTAATTAGTTTGTTTGACTGACTGCCAGTTAGGGGCAAGTGCAGCAGCTCGTTTCTTTGGCTGCTGCGCTTTTGTTTAGGGCGGGGCGAGGCAGCTACTTGAGAGTCGCGCCTGGAGAGACGCGCATAATGGCAGCCCCCAGCCTCGGCGGGCAAAAGGCGCTCAAGGATATGCAAGGAACTCACACACACACACTCCCAAATACACACATGACTTTCTATGTGTTTTTGTTTTTGTTTTTTTTTTTCTGTTTTTTTTTCTGTTTTTGAGTTTTGTTTTTTCCATGAAGCATTTTTGAGGTTAAGTGTCCTTTTGGCGCTTAGTACAGGCAGTCCCAGCCCCAACCCCAGCCAGCCACCTGAAAAGATCTTGCTGAATTAATAAAAAAAAAAAAATAAATAAAAATAAAACAAACAAAAAATGGAAAATATCATGAAATGAACAGCAACAACAACAACAGCAGCAAACAAAATACGTACACACACACACTCACACATGCAGCCACACACACACATACAGAGACACCCACACATACACACATATTTCAGTATATATATAACGATGCTTACATATTTATAAATATATACGCATGTATGTATATATAAAGTGTTGCCAATTACTTCATTAGTGTATGAGGTAGAGATGTCTGCATATGTGTGGGTGAGTATGTGTGAGCTTATTAATGTACTTATTCTCTATTCATACCATAAGTGAATGGCACTTCTGAAGAAAGCAAAGAAGTAGCAAAGAAGCAGACTTGACACACACGCACACATAGACACAGACACACTCACACACACACACACACACACACACACACACACACACAAAGTGGGCGTGCGCCACGCCCAAATTGCAGCATACAAATATGCATATGAATTGTAAATAGGCTACGAAAATTATATAAACTAATTAGTTAAAGCAGCGACTGCACATCCGTTGGCGCTATTTTGTGTGCAGCAAGTGAATGTGTGTGTGAGTGTGTGAGTGTGTGAGTGTGTTTGGCGTATTATCTAAATTAAGTGGCGCAGCGCACACACTTATGGCAGGCAGTTAGCTAAACTTCCTTTTCCTGGCACCCAGCACTTGATGCGGCATTTGAATGCCAGCCTCAAGCCAAACGGCAACGGCAACGGCAGCAATTCCAACAAAAACAAGTGAAAACCCAAAGCTAATTGCATTATCACACACACAAAATATTGTGCCTTTCACACACGGCTACAAGCAGGCGGAGCTTTGTTGCCAAACGCCTAATAACTATAGGCAGCCGGCCCAGAGAGCGCCCCACAGTCACAGTTTTCAGATATTGTTGCAAGCTATAACAAAGGAACACTCACACACACACACTCACAGAGGTGGGGACAGATATTCTGTCACAATTTGTACTGTTAGCTTCTTGCGTTTGCGTTTGCCTCGTCTCGCCTCGTCTCGGCTCATTATGGGCATTGGGTCCATTGTAGGGAAAGCTTCGCATTTGCTGTTCAAGTGCGCGTGGCAGCCGCCTCCGGGGAGCTCCTCGCAGCTTGACAGGCTTCGTGCTCGTTCTCTGTCAAAGATGCAGCCCCGTTCTATTTGCGCAATTCGCGCTTATTGTTTGGAAAAATCAACAGAGAAATCAGCCAGAGACATGCACAGAGAAATGCATTCGGCGGCAACTGCTGGGAAATCTTGAAATTAGCGCGATTATCGGAGCGTTGTCAAGTGGGCGGCAGACACAAATGTAGCACAGACTGGGGGTAGAGCGAGGACTTTTCATTAGAAAAAGACAAGCAATCACTTACACACACACAAGCACACACACACCCACATACACACATATAGAGGCGGCTGCTGCTACGGCCCCGGACACAAATCACTTGACTAAACAAGGCGGCGACACAGCAGCCAACACGAGGAGCATAAACAGCACCACTGAGGCACCGCTGCACTTGCTAATTAAGTCCCCAACCACTAGACTATTGGTAGGCAGGCAGGCAGCAGAAGCGGGAGCCCACCCAGGGGGGAAGCTAACCGCAAGCAGAAGAAGACGCTGCCCGTTAACTTGCCTATATATATCTATATATATATACTGCAGCCGGCAGCCCTCAGCGCTGTCGTTGCACATTTGAGATTTATTAAAAATTCTTTACAACAAAGAAGCACAAAAATCACACCCACACACATACAACCACACACCCACACAGAGACAAAGTCGAGGCTTTTAGGGTAGAACAGAGTGGCGCGCCTAAGAGTATGCTGCATATTTATTAATAATGTCATATTGCAAAGTCGATCCAATATAATGCATTAAGCCCGTGCAGACGAGAGGCAGTCGATATAGGCTTAGCATCAGACAGAATGGAACAGCAAGCGTATGAGTGCAAGCCAGTAGGAGATCTTTCCTTCTTTGTTTTGTTTTTCGTTTGGGCTGATGAATGCATGAGAAAAGTCTTTGCTTTTGAATTCGAGTTCAGTTCCTTTTTATTTTCTCGTTGACTGTTTGTGTTTTGTTTCGTTTTTACTTACCGTTCTATGATTTATTATAACTTTTACTATGATTTCGTAAATTTGAATGCTGTTTCAAAATACTAAAAAAAAAACAACTTTAAACCAAAAAAAAAAAAAAAAAATCAAACCAAACCCAAGCATAGCTATGTAGTATACTGACCGAAACCAAACATATTCCTCATCTACGCATCTGCAGAGAATTCTACTACATACAAATGGAGAAATATGCACGACAAGCTGTCACTGAAGGCATCAAGACACCCGATGATCTGTTGATTGCTGGAGATAGTGAATTATATCGCGTGCTCAATTTGCACTACAATCGCAATAATCACATTGAGGTATGCAACAAAGTACACACATACACATACACTAGCAAACAGAGCTGTAAATACTTTCAATTACCCAAAATTAAGTGCAAGTAATTAAACGAGATTTTAAGTATTCGTTAAAGTAATTAAAGCTCTGTTTACAATACTACTAATACAAACACACACACTAACAATCAGAGCTGTAAATACTTTCAATTACAGCAAAGTAATTAAAGTAATTAAACGGTAATTTCTCTCGTATTGCAATGAATTAAAGTTTTCTCTTTTGATATGGCAATTAAGTAGTTAAAGCTCTGTTGACGATTACACACACACACACACACACACACATACACATACACATACTAACACTAAAACACATCGTGTTTCGCTGCCGTTTGACCTTTTTGCTAATTATCGTTATCGTTCGTCCATCGTCTTCGACCACGCCCACAGGTACCCCAAAATTTTCGCTTTGTGGTCGAACAGACACTGCGTGAATTTTTCCGTGCAATACAGGGTGGCAAAGACACCGAGCAATCGTGGAAGAAATCCATATACAAAATAATCTCACGCATGGACGATCCCGTGCCCGAGTACTTCAAGTCGCCGAATTTTTTAGAGCAGCTGGAATAAGTGGAGGAGTTGGCTTTGCCAACGATGCCACCACCTCTCAATCAATCTACGAACCCTGCTACAACAACAACAACATCAACTACTACAACACTAACAGCTACAACAAGAACTACTGCAACAACAGCAATGCCGAAAGCGAAGCGAAAACAAAAGTTAAAAAGTTAAATCTACGTAAGAAATACAACTGGATATAATGCAAAGTAACATTGTATTATCGAACACACAACAACAACAACAACAACAACAACAACAACAAGAGGCAACACACATTTACATAGGTATTCGCAATATTTAGGCCTCTCGTCGAAATTATAAGGTAGAAACACAAACAGCCAGAAACCTAAAAGAAAAGCAAAAAAAAAAAAAACAAAATCGAATCGAACAATAATTTCTTTAGAGCCGTAAAATATTTTTTTAAAAATTTCGAAAATGCTGTCGCCGCTCCCTGGTAACATGACAAAATCACAATTATAGCCGCAATTCGTATTAGGTTTGACACATTCACACACACACACACACACACACAATCGTATATAAACAAGCCTCAACTGAAGAAATATATAGATATATTTACATCCGCGCTGAAAAGTATGCAGCGCATTTGATTTGATCAGCTACCAAATGTTGTTCGAACCGAAGAACAAGAAACATAGTGCAAATTTAAAACCTGAGCCGTTAAAGAAAACCACAACACTCTCAATTACACACACACACCCTCTCACACACACACAAATACACAGAGACTACAAATGTATTTATACAGAGTGTAAACTGTACTCTGACCGTTGGGTTGCTTAGTTGAAATTTTTTAAAAAATATTTTTACAATACGTATATATTACAAATACATACCTAGTTGAGCCATCTAATAATCTACCGCAAGTTGACACACATTCACACTCACACTCACACACACACACACACACCCATACACTCTTATATATCGGTACAGTCTTACAGAGTGTTCTCTTTAGCCGATCGAAAAGTTCTTTGTAGCTGAAGCTGAATTCGCTTCAATTGCAGACAAACTTTTCTGTACGCTGCAGTGTTGCACAAGCTTTTAAAAAGTGTTGGGCAATGCTGTCGCTTCGTAAGCAAGCATATAAATATAAATTAACCAAGTTCAGGTTGCTTTTTCCTTTAAAACTTAAGCATAATTCGATGTCTATTAAAAAAGTAAAAAAAAAAAACACAAAAAAAAAATTACTATCAAAAAACGTAGTCTCTAAAAAAAAAGAAAAACAAAACAAAAAAATATAAGAAAATTAATAATTAATTATATTAGCAGCGGGCGTTAGGGTAGCTACAATTTATTTAATGTTATTATGCAAAACATACGACCAAAGTTTATTGTTAATCAACTGAATTTGAATGCGATTTGCTTTCCCTTTATATATTACGAATCATTTTTGAATGCACCCAATTGTGCACGCATATTATTTTTTAAAATACCAACACACGCACACACATACACACATACACACACTCACACACTACACTCACACTAGTCTGTTATTTATGTACATACTTATACGTTTAGTTGAATAACAATTCGATTTAAGTTTACGTTTAGTTTAATTTACTTGGCCTTAAGTTGCAACAAATATACAAAAACCAAATACAAAATATATACAAATACACAAATCAACATTTTGAGTTTGTTTTCTTTGAGTTATCGTTTATCGGTTTTATCGTTTGAAATGTCGGCTGTGTACCTTTAAGATGCACTTTCATTTCATACCAAGCATGGAAAGTGGGCGGGTTAAGAGGGATATGTTGGCCAGCTCTGCGCGTCAGTGTTGGTCAAACCAGTGTTGCGCAACACCAAATGCAGCACAACAACAACATCAACATCTACAACAACAACAACATTCATCAGAGCATGCAAACACACATAAATACATCGCTAAAAAAATATTGAACTGACCAAAAATCGAAAAAAAAAAATATATATATATATATATATATATATATATATATATATATATATATGCACGAAATATTCCTCAAAAACAACTTTTCGAAAAAACAGACAAGTTTCGGCCCATCATGTGCTTTGAGGAGCTCATCAGCCGGCATTAGAGCCCACCTCCAAGCCCCCTTCACGCCCCTAACGCCCACTCGCTTAGATTTTGGCTGGAAGATTAGAGTCGGAAGAGCACCGCTTTATATAGAAATACTACATAACGCAAAACTTTTGGCAAACCCAATGATTAAGCAAAATTTTAACAATAGTCGAATTTTAGCTAATGCAAAATTAAATCGAACTAACTATTCTGCAGGCATTTGGCCATATCGTATAAAGATATATATGCGGCTAATGCTGAACAGAATCGTATGCAATTCGGCGAAATTATCACAAAATTAAACAAGTATAAACGGTGAGTTTCCTAATCTAATGCGAAAAAAAGCAAAATTAAAACTAAATTAAAACTAAATTCTTTATTGAAATCGAAATTCAAATTGAAATTTCATAAAAAAAAATGAAGGAAAAAAAATTAAAATTCATATTTAGATTAACAAAGCGTACAAACAAAACTTTGATTCCATTGGCTAAATACAAAAAAAAAAAAAAAAAAAAACGATGAAGAAATTTACCTTTATTTGAAATGTTTTGTTTTAGTTCTTTTATAAGGTTTTCATTTCACACTTGCTGCAAACCCAAAAATCGAAATTGATAATTGAAAAAAGCTCGTTGATTGTTAATGCCTTTACAAAATTTATTAAACGAAAACGAAAAACTTTTGGCACTGAAGTTGACTTAAAAAATTTATTTAAATACAATTGTAACTGATTTTGTGATAAGACAAACAAAAAAAAAACTAAAACTAAAAATGAAGTTGGAGACGAAAAAGAATATTTGAACTACATTATTGTTTCGGTAAATACCAATATGGCGGCAATGGGTGGGCAGTGGCCACGCCCACTGGCCAAACGGGCCGCCATACGAAATTATTGATTGTAAAAATAGTTAATCTAATCGAAATTGAAAAATTTTAACAATCCTTTTAGGCAATTTAAGGCGTATTAACAATAAACAAATGCTACAAACAAAAACAAAAAACTTTCGGCTAACAAAAAAAAAAAACCAAAAACTTTAGGCAAAATTTTTATAAATTAAGCAAGTCGAAATTCAACAAGGAGATGAAAACCAAAAACCAAAAAAAAAAAAGAATTCAAAATTGAATATGCGAAAAAATTATAAATTCACAAACTTAAAATTCTGTTTCGATTTCAGTTTGTCAATTTATTTACTTGAAAAATAGATAATTTTGTGACAATATTTCAAATGGCATAAATGATGTTGTAGAGCAGTTTGAACACATTTTTCCAGACCATTTGCTTGCGTACCAATAAGAACAACAACAACACACACAAATACAAACATACAACTACAACTATACATATACTATATATAAATTGACATGCATACATACATACATATTTCATACATTTATACTTACATACATAATTATACTATAAGTGAACAAAAAAAAAAAAACAAAAGGCAATTTAATAATTGGTTAATAAACAAAAATCATTGAGAAAAAACAAACACAAAAAGAATATATATCGCTTGCTTTTTCTTTACTAAATTGCTTCAAACTTTGGCATTTTTTATTTTCATTTTGTGATCCTCGACATTTTCTGTTAAATTTCGAATTTTCGGCATTTTATGAAAGCAACGGAATTGATTGGCCTTTACCAACACTACTACAACACTACAAAATCAAAAACAACTACAACTACAACTCACAAACAACAACAAAACGGTAAGCAAATCTTTATCATTCCAAATTATTATCGAAGCTCAAGCGGGAACTCAGAGAAGCAGCGACAATCCTTTTAAACCAACTTCACAACTCTTTGGCACCAGACTTTCGAGACGCTCAAATTGCGTTTTGTTTACACACACACATTCATATAGATATACATATATTTATATGCAGAAGCTTTTGGTGTTAGAAATTCTAAAAACAAACAATGATATATATAAATCGAAAGCAATAGCCTAGAGAAAAGTTCCAACTCATTTATGATTAACAACGATTGTAGCTGCTTTTTTGAGCCCGACAAAATAGGATAGGAGACGGCACACACATATCAAGTACAGTTTACAGCCTGGGTAAAGGGAGAGGCCAGGACATTAGCATACATAAATAAGCATCGACAACAAACAAACAAATAACCAACCAGCCAGCCAAAAACCAGCAAACCAACGACAACAAAACTACAGAACACGCACTGAAAGCGGCCTTGCGGCCGCAAGCAAACCAAAATAAAATGAAAACTCAGCCAACCAGACAGGTAACAAACAGGTAACAGGTAACCAATAACCAATAACCAATCAAACAGCGATAAGCACTAGCCGCACAGTGTTGGTAAACGCACTGTGCGTCAGCAGCGACAGTGCTGCCAAGCAGCGCATTCACAGACCGAAAACGAACAAGCGAAACAATTTTATTTACTGATTAACTGATTGTGAGCATGAAGCACAGCAAATTAAACTTAAAGCATAATGAAAAGAAAACCAACCACTACACGTAATCTAAATACAAAAACAAAATGAATATATAAAAAAAAAAACAAAAGAAAACTAAACAAAAAACAAAAACAAAAATATACTTATTACACGTAAATCAAATAACAAAATATAAATGCAGAATGCAGCCATATGCAATTTTAACTAGATTTTAAAGCATTATTACCGCAAAATACCAAAAAATACCGAAATACCGCATATACTGAAATGAACGAACAAGATTTAGTGAGAACAATTGGTCAAATTTGTATATAAAAACTAAAAACAAAAAAGAAAAACAAAAGAAAATCACATTTAAAAATACAACTACATACACGTAATTAAATATTACTACAGTTTAAGCATAAGCAAACCTAAAGCTAAACCTTAACAGCATAGTAATACCTACCCGACCCCAATGTCCCCCCACACACACACACATACGTATACCAGAACCCAACTCGGCCACGGGCAAAAGGCAATCCTTAAACACAGAGCTTTAATGCATTGAAAATGCGCGCAAATGAATTGAATTTTTTTTTGTTTCGAGTTTCCGGAGAACATGTGCCAAACTAATCAACAGAAGATACAGATAACAGATAACAGATACAGATACATCGAGTAGCAGATACACAGGTATCTCCTTACACAGACTTATATGTATATCAAATATCACTTTGGCTAACAAGACAACTGAATGGAATTCCAAATCATAACAATGATCTGTAATTGCATTCTATTTAGGTAAGTTGATTAAACATCCTTGGTTTGGAAAACATCTGATCACAAAATATAATGAACACAGAAAATGAAAAATTATACAAATTTGCAGTTTAGATAAAATCAAGCTAAAAACAAAATAAAAATCAAAAACGAAAACAAAAACGAAAACGAAAACGAAATACTTAAAATGATTGCGTTTTTTTAGTAGCGAACGCGATTCACAAAATTCAAATCACTTTTGACCGAAAGCAAAAACAAAAACAAAAAAACAAAAAGTTTTGAGAATAATATTTAAAAAAAAAAAAGATTTTATCACTTATTTGGCGTAGAGTATCAGAGAATACCAATTTTATGGCGCCACGCGCCGATTTTTGTTTCTCAACTGCAATAGAGCAGCACGGCTGGTGCATACTTTTGGCGCACACTGTGCTGCACACAAACGGATTAAGTTTAATAAACAAAATTTTTGCAATTACTAAAAAGAAAACATGGAAATCTGAAACAATTTTAAGCATCCTAAGTTTATGAAGTTTATAAAAATGATATTAAAACTTTTGGCTTATCATAAAACAATGAAAACAACAACAACAACAACAAAGTAAAAATTCAAAATTCGATTGATATATATATTACACAGACACGCACACACACACACTGACACACACACACACACATGCTGCACATGTAAAGCAAACAACAAACAAAAGAAAGTATAAAAATATATAAAAGTTGCATAACATTTAATAACACAATAATCTTAATAAACAACCGTAAATAAACTGAAACAATTTGACAACTAAGAATTTGAAAAAAAAAAATAAAAATAAAAACAAATACAAAAATTTAGTTTTAACAGCCAACAATAGCCAGGGAAACATACACAACTCGTATGTGATATTTTTGAGTTAATCTCTCATTTATTTTATACAACATGTAACAGCAACGCAACAAGCAACAAGCCCAATTCAATTGTGACAATATAAACGAACAACCATATATAATTAATAACAATAAAGATAACAACAACAACAACAACAACAAACACACACAGCACTTCCAGCAGCAACTTCTTTTGGGTTGTCTACACATATTAAAAATAAAAAATAAAATAACAAACAAAACAAAACAGAAAAACTAAACAAACCCAATAAGAAATCGTGTTGTTTTTTAGTTTCTTACGATATCTTTTAAGCCATCCTAAGTTCAAATTTTCAAACATGAATCAAATGATATTTACCCAATATAACATATATATACATATAAATTATATATAAAATATAAAATATATAAATATTAAGTGTTTATATAGTTGAATTTTCAATGACGAATTTTATGCCACAGTTTCATTTGCAATAGTCAAAACGTGCCAAGCGCGCGTACCGGGATAATTTATAGTACAATGCAACAAACCAACAAACAAACAAACCAACAAACAAACAAACAAACAAATACATACCAATAAATTTTTATAAAACTATTTATATTTTTATACTAAAAAAAAAGAAAGACAAAACAAAATCGAAAAATCGAATATCGAATATCGAATTAAACATAACAACAACAGCAACAACAGCAACAACCATAGCCAATTAGTATAATAAGCCAAAACTTTTAGTTCACAATTGACAGCAACTATTTTTCGTTCACAATTTTACAACAGCAACATTTATGTTTTAAGTTCAAGAAGAAGAAGAAGACGAAGTAGAGCTGCTGATAGATCAGCGGGTCCAGCGAGAGGCACGACGAACAGCGAAGCCTGTTGCATGCCACTCAGCGCAATCGTAGAGCAGAGCCCGGAGCACAAGCACATGCCACATATGAAATTAACAATAGAAACTAGAAGAAAGCCAATCGAAGACTGAAAGACTGCAAGACCCAACAGAGATGCCTGCCTGCTAAAAACAATTCAAATACAAAAACAAATATACAACAATAACAAAACACATTTGCCTAGCCCGTGTGCTTGGGCAGCCGCAAGCTCTCAGATCGCACTGCGATTGCGCGGCAGCCTGTCTTCGCTGATGCCTGCCTCTTGCCCACTGACGCAGCAGCGAAAATATATACAACAAAATAAGTGATAAAAGAAAAAACGAAGAAAAACTTTTTGTTTCACAATTCTCTTACGAAAAACTGAATCAATCAATTGATGTGAACCACAAGCATTGCGTGCGTTGAACTGATGTTGATTTCTGACAGCAACGAGAACAAGAAGAAGAAGAAGAACTTGGCGCCCGCAACAGAGGGAAGGTTTTAGCAAAACTGCAAGCTCTTTTGGTTTACTCTCTCTCTCTCACAGACACACAGCAAAGCAAACACAGCAAACAGCAAATAGCAAACAATAAACAATAAACAATAAACAAGCGATAAATTGAACAAGCAATTCGATATGTGCGCCACAGCGAGCCACAGACAATAGCCCAGTAATATTATTCTTATTTTCTCAAATGGTCGTCCACTTTCTAATTCCCCGAGAATTAAAGTGGCGCCAAAAACCAAGCCGTATAAACAGACAGTACAACCAAAACAAAAGCAACTAACTATTGGCCACCACGAATCGAACAAATGATTGAAACTTGCTAAACGACCTTCTGTTGAATCGATATCTATATATCCATATATCTATATATGGATGTTATAGTGCAGCGCCGCTTGTCAGAAATCGCCTCAGACGTTTGTCAAAATTCTACAATAATTTTTTGTAAAAACTGTAGGAGCAAACGAAAAACGCAATTTTATCAAATGATATACACACGATATATATTTATATATATCTAACATTTATGATAAACGATTTTTCAGTTTACTTTACTTTTCAGTTCTTGTTTTTCTTTCGCTTTTCACTTTTGACGAAAGCGAAAACCGTAGCCGACACGCCCACTTGGGCGTGTGTAAAATATGTATAAAAAAAAACGAAAAGAAAACATAATAATAATAAAAGAAGAAAAAAAACAGAAAGAAAATAAGTATAAAATAAAAACAAAAGCAAACAACAATATTTATACAGAGACTGCAAACAAATGTGATCAGATATTTTATAATAATATAAGTTTACAAGAAACCGCTACAACAAGTAATAAGAAGCCAAAAACAAAACCAAAAACAAAGAATCTCTAGTATTTATTGCAATAGCGAAACGAATCAAAACAAAATCGAGAAAAACATCCACTAAACACCACAACAAATCGAAACCTTGTAAGCAAAATGTAAGTCAATATTAAAACGTAAGTGAAACAAAACAAAACAAAAAAAAACGAAAAAAAAACGAAACTAAAAATATTTATAATAATATTTTTTACAATAGCATATACAAAACCAAAAAACAAAAAACAAAGACAAAACAAAACCAATCTCTTTATATATAGCAAACGACAAACAAACCGAGCGAGAGCCGCGGCCCAGGCTGAAGCCTGGGCAGCTGAGCTACTCGCGCAACAGTTGCCTTTCACAGAAACAATTTACCGTTTAAGTTACAAATAGTGAAATAGACAAAACCAGAGTGGCAGCGCCGGCGGCTCACAGCCGCAGCGTTGCCATATTTTCCAACCAGCTTTCCGTTTACCTCGTTTCATTAAATACAACAACAACGGCGGCAGCAGGAGCTGCTGCTGTTCCTTCAGTTAACGGTTCATACAAAGATTATATTTAGTTATTCAGTGGGAGTGAGGAGAGAGAAGGAAGGGAGAAGCGAAGCAAGCGAGTAAGAGTACATAAGAATGATTGATTAGTGGGAAGCAAAGAAGCAGCAACGAAACAAAACAAAAACTTTCATCTAAAAACTTGAGATAGAAAAAACAATATCAAAAAAATATGTAAGCAAAAACTAGAAACTTTTCATTATATTTCATATCTGTTATATGACTTCGATTCTGTTAGCTGAGTGTACATCAAATATATTTTATTAATACAACAACAACAACAATTTTGGCAAACATTCTACTATAGTTTTGCGCGTTATCCACAAATTGAAATAACTCTTAGTTCTGAACAATAGTGCCGGTAATATTAATTAAATAAGTAACTATATACATATATACAAAAGATATATATATATATATAAATATATATAATACTATAGACGTCGTAAAATGTATTTCAGCATAGCTAACTAATGTTCTAAATGTACACTGAACAAAATGATATGCAACACACAAAACAAAGAGGAAAGAAAATAAAATTCATTTGCGCACAGTTTTTTTTCTCTAATATAAGCATTTGATAGGCACGTGATTAAAGATCGCCCTAGGCCCAGTAGCTGTAGACGACTCAACCCCTACACACACTCACACTCACACACACTCATTACATGTATTCCCCATATATGCACCATGCCCTACATGCCCTATAAATATATATAACTTATTAACTATATAAGATGAAGTAAACAAAAATAAAATAATACTATTGGTAGTTGCTATTTTAAATATGTATTACAACAGATAAACTAAAAGAAAAACCAAAACAAGTAAGCGAACATCAAATATGCAGAAAAGTATGCTATGAATGTTGAGCAGGAACCATAAACCAATCAGACCCACAACAACAACAGCAACAGTAACAGCAACAACAACAACAACAGAAAGAAATGTTCCAATCCATAAATTCAAAAACAAAACCAAAATAAACTTAAAATACGTATGATATTTCTATGCTTTTTTATATGAAACACGTATAAACGAAAACAAAAACAAACACTTGAAATATAAACTCAAATCGGGCAAATAGAACAGACGCCGCCTTTAGGTTTAATTTTTTGCACACACACACACACACCCACACACACACATACACAGCAGCAAACAAACTAAAAAAACAAAATATCAATGTCAGCATAAGTATGAAAAACTAAGCGTACTTAATTAAAATTACATAACTACAAGATAAACAAAAAATAATACAAAAACCAAATAAGAAGCAGCAGAATAGCAAAGCAAAAAACAAAAAAAAAACAAAAGGAAAAAGAAAACCAAAAATCAAACATAAATTTCTACTCATAGTTTAGCAGTCGTAATTCATTTATTTTCAATTAACTAAGCAAATGGACACAAAACAAATCGCATATAGGACATAGACTTACATAGTTCGCCAAAAACAAAACAAAACGAAAGCCAAGCAAACCGACTAAAACTAAACTAACACTAACTCACTAACTACAGCAAATAGACATTTTCGCCAGCCAACAACAACAACAACAGTAACAACAACAACAACAACCAAATGCCGTTCAATCAACAACAACAACAGCTAAGAACTACATACAACTTATCAGTTACCAATTAGACAAAATATAATTTGTTCAAACTTACATACACACGCCTACACTATGCAACGAAACCAAAAACCCAAAAAATAAAACAAACAAAAAACAAAATTCATTTAAAGCATACTTTTAACGGGTAAACACGTAATATTGTAGAAACTACTTAAATATTTAGAAACTTTGTATCAAATTTCAATTCAGCGGCAATTTCAAAAACTTCTTATAACAAAAAAAGAAACCATATATTTGATTATAAAAATATTACTAATAATACATATATAAATATATATACATACATATATATAATATATAAATTTCGATGAGAGGAGCTTTTCGGCAATATGCTCAAGTGGTATCGATGATTAGATGAATCCCTTCTAGGAAACAGTTTCGACCAACAATATTTCGGCTTAACCAAGAAGACAAAAAAAAAAAAGAGACGACTTTCGGCATTAATGCAGAAGAAGAAGAATAAAAACAAAAATAAAAATATAAAATATATATCTATATTGTTCCAGTGGAACGCAACTCTCGGCAAAGACTTTGGCGTATATTTCGGAACAACAGAAGACGCAAAAACAAAACTCTAAAATGACAAATGACAAAATACGCGCTGTCCGTGCTTCAAGCGCCTGCCAAATGTAAAGTTTTTGGGCCCACAAAAAAATTAAGCTTTAGGTATAAGTGTAAAATTAAATATAAAGATATTTCGGTAATGTTCCTATATATACATACTAATATATAAATATATATTATATATATATATATGTGTATATATAACAAGGTAATGAACAAATTAACGATTTTGGACAAACAACAAAATTCAGCATTTAGCATTTTGGAATATAAAGAAACAAAAACAAAAACAAAAACAAATTGGGCGACAAGAAAACCTCTGTGTTTGGCAGACTCTTGCAGCACTGGCAAAAAAAAAAAAAGAAAAAGAAGCAGTAAAAAATAATGTAAAATGATATAAAAAATCAATAACAAAAATAAAAACTTAAATAGTTTACAGGCAGCATTTTATAAAGCAAATAAAACTTGTTAGTTTTCGTTTTGAATTATGTTCAACAATTTCTAATTTGACAACTAACAACAAATTCAAATTTGTACTTTTCAACGACAACAACAACAACAACAACAACAATGAGTAACGCGTTAAGACCCAACAACAACAACAACAAAAGGAAACAAAAACAAATGATGATGACAAAAACAAAAATGATGATAATTCAAAATGAAATGAAACGAACAAAATTGTAACCTCTCGGCCATGTTTGGATAATTCTCTCTCGGTGTAAAAGTTCAGGACAACAAAACAAAAACAAAAACAAGAACAAAAAACAAAAAGCTAAAACAAAAGTTTAAGCAAAAAATAAAAATTCTTTAGACTTTAGGCAAATGGTAAAAACCAAAACAAAAACAACAAAAAAAACTCAAAATCCAAAAATTATATGCAAAATTACAAAATTTTGGAAAACAAAATTTCGTAAAACTAAATTTAAATCGTAGGTAAACTAGCAGACGGAATCAACAGAAATTGAAAAGGGAAACACGTGAACACACACAATTCACAATCTGGAAAAACAAGAAATTGAATACGATTTTGAAAACGTGTTGGAAAAATATCAAGAAAAAAGTACAAGCTTATTTTAAGCACCTTCGCGCCTTATCTTTAAGAACATAAATGAAAAACTAAAACAAAATAACAAAAAAACAAAAAAAAAAAACCAAACGCAACTTTAATGACATAAACTTATATTTAAATACATTTAACACAAAAAACAAAACAAAAAAATTAACAAAAAAAAAAAACAAAAATGAAAGAAAAACTGTAAATTTTATATAGCAAAACAAGCGAACGCAACTTTCGATACAACTCCTGGTAGTTATTGCATGAATTAATTTAAGTCTGATATCAAAGAGCGCATTAAAACAATTTTCACTTTTCAGTTTCAGTTTTCTGTTCCCCGTTTTCGTTTTGTGGAAAATCTGCCTTAAATTATATATAAAAAGAGTAAAGAAAACAAACAAGAACAAAAGTCAAAGAATTTGGCAAATGCAATTTTGAGCTTTCGCGGCTCGAAAGTGCATTTGCTCATGACAAGAACAACTAAATTAAATAACCAAAAATACAAAAGAAAAGAAAAAACAAAACAAAACAAAAATAAAGAAAGAACAACACCAAAATTCAAAATCGTCGTCAAAAGGCGCTGCAGATTGCAAAATTCAAAAACCAAAAAGAAAAATCAAATAAATTAAACAAAATTACGGTTTGAAGCTCAGAACAACCAAACCAGAAACAGAACCACAAACAAAAAATAGGAAAGGTTTTCTCTACTTTATTATGCCCAAAAAAATAAAAATAAAAAAAGAAGAAAATAAGAAAGAAAAAAGAAACATATATAAAATGCTTAAAATCTTGAGTTATTTAACCCTTTGTAAATGTTTAGGTGTATAAAACGGAAAAGAAAACAAAAGAAAGACAAAATCATGGACAGTACTTAAGTTAGATGTTGATGCGGCAAAAATTGATAAGAAATTAAGAAATGTGTATGTAAAAATTGTAGACAAGAAAATTATAAAAGAGAAAATCGAAATTCAGTCCCTACTAATTAGTTCTTATAATATCGCGTATGTATATCCACTTAGACATATGTAATATATGTATGTATGACGACTATGAAGTGTACCCAAGTTTCGAATATTTCTGTTAATGAACTTTGTGAAGAACTCTTGAGATTTGCGCTCGATATTCCTGGACAAACTTATGGATCAGTTAGGCAAGCCGGTTTTAGGTTCATGTTGACGTTTCATCGGCCCTTTTGTTTGGTTATTTCCGTTACAGCATGGCAATACAAACTTCAATTAACTCACTCATTTCCACGCAATCCGAAAAACAGAGACAAAGATATGATTTGTGTACCAGGCCAAAGTGTGAGCAGCTATCAAGCCTGAAATAAAACCAAAAGTGCAAGGCAGTGACCCGAGGGATATCAACAAAAAGGGGCTGAGCTGCCTGCATATCCTGGACATCCATGACTGTTTTGCAACCAATAGCACTGAAGGCAATACAAAATTCAATAAAAACAAAAATGGTAAAAGGCAACAGATGCAGATGCAGAAGCAGAGCAAAAGACAAGGCTAAGAAGACAAGTTTCGAATCAAGGAATTTCGGTAACATTTCGAACAAATCTTTCGGCGAGTTTCGAACAACTTTCGATTACTTAAGCTTTTGTTGTTAATTTGTTATTTTGCGACTACGTCTCCACGCACACAACCACAAGATAAACACCAATCAAGAACAACAACAACAACAACAAGAATAGAAACAGAAAGTGATAACGAGGTAAGCAAAAGTTAAAAGCAATTTTTGATATGGGGCCACAACGTCCGATCTAAAGTGCCTTCATGTAACAAAAGTAAAAACCAAAAACAAAAAACCAAAAAAAAAACGAAAACAAACTGTTAATTTTTTATGTAACTAAAAAAAAAACAAAGAAACAAAAACCAAAAATGAAATTACTAATAAAATTGTATAAAAATTAAAATTGTAAAAAGATAAAACAAATTTAAAAATCTAAGCGAAAAACAAAAACAAAATGAAAAGGCTCCAAATAGACCAGCATTCAAGCAAATACCAAAGCTGTTCAACATCCTTGGCCTGGCTACGAAGTCTCTCGGGATATGCGACACTAACAACCAATCAACAAACCCCTTAACTCAAGCAAAATAAATATTCTCAGTTGATCAACGACAAAATTAGAACAGGATTAACGAGGCGCAAATCTTTAGGATCTATCATAAACGAAATTCCCCATTAGCAAAGTTGACATTGATTATCTAAGTAAGCGATATACATACGAGTACATAAACGTGTATTTAGTTATAGTATGTAAACAAAAAACAAAAAAACAAAAAATACAAAATTACACAAAAAAAGAACGAAAATAAGTATGAAATTAATGATTTAGTGTTTAGAAATGAAAAGGTTTGGATATACATTGACTACTCTTACGATAACACATATAGCGCTGAGTTGCTCATTAATAAATGTATTACTTTCTATCCCACACATACACACACACACACACATACACAGAACACTATACTACATTTAGTTTAGATCTTAGGTGGATATAAAGAAAAACCAAACAAAATACATACATATTTAAAACGAAAGTTAAGCTAAACGAACGATTGCAAGAAAACTAAGAACGGCATACTTAAAGAGGCGGCAATAAGCTATAATGCAACTAAATTTAAGCTAAAACTCAACTACCGATACGCAAAAACAAAAATAAAGAAAATAAAAAACACAAAAAAAATATGAATATGAAATAATATGAATGGAAAAATTGAATGTTTGCATATGTGTGCATATAAAGAAAAAAAAAGCATCTACATATACATATAGAGGAGGTAGAGGCGAGCAGTGAACGCGGCAAGCAGTGCACAGCAAGCAGTGCGCAGCAAGCAATGCGCAGCAAGCAGTTCACTGAGAACAAAACTAAAAGACTAAAAGGAAACCAAATAAATAATATACGAGTGTCCCTTTTGTGCTTCTTTCGCCCATTTCACACACACACATATAGACACAAACACACACACACACACACAAATGAAAAGGAACATATATATTTGCATTATTCAGTTTAGAATATTGAGTTGTGAGTTAAAACATACTTCGAAACATTTTTAAGAAAAAAAAACAACAACTAGCGAAAATTAGCAAAATTTAAAATTTACAATTTACGAACATTAATTATTATTAATTTATGAATATGCATTCATTTAAAGGTGTTTACACGCACACACACTATGTATATATAAGTATGTATGAATATTCATTTATCGATTATGAATTACGAATTACGATTCACAATTTCGGAGCTCAACTCGATGATCAACAAACAACCAAAATCCAATTTATTCTTTTTCTCATTACGTATACGTAATATGTATGGATCGGAAGCAAGGAACAGAAGTAAATGTGCATGGGTTTTGCTTAGAACCACTTTAAATGTATTTACCACTTTCGGCAAACATTACGACATTCCAAATTTCGAACCTTTGGGCCAAAGTAAGACGCATCGTTTTCGATTGATTGATGCGAAAGTCTAAAATTCATACTTCAGAGCCAAGTAAGCAAAATTCAACTTCAAAAATAACTTTTATTTCAGTTTTATAAAAGCAAAAACAAAAAGCTAAATGAAAAATCAAATGTTTTCAGTTATACAACAATAGACCGGAATTATTTCCAAGAAATAGTACAAACAACTTTAGAAATAACTTTTATAATGTAATTATAAAATAAGCGGTAATTAAAGCGCTCTAAAAATATGCCAAAAATAAACTAAATGCGGAGGGCTTCAAATCAAACCAAATTAATTCTTTGAAAGCAAATAGAAAATTCAATTTTCCAATATGAAATTGGCGAAATAGAGCGCTTTTAAATAAAAAAAAAAACAAGACCCTCAAAATCATATACGATTATATTATATTTTAATTTCAACTTAAACACACAATTTGTTGTTTTTGTATTTTGATTATAACTAAGCGGAATTGAAAGCCAACAAAGAAAAATAAAATTAAAAAAAAAAAAAAAAACAGAGCCTGGCACTAATCATATTTTCTAAATTCCAACTTAACGAAACAATTATTGTATTTCATTTTGAAATTTCGAACTCCATTTCAAATGAATTGAAAAACTTAACGTACATACACATATATGTAAAACTTTACTTTCAACACAACGTGGAAAGGAAACACACAGAACAAAACAAGGAAAGATCTGAAATAAAAAAAAAAACTAATGGCAAACAATTTACAATTATAAGTATATGTAATAACAATAGAAGACATAACCCTCTACGAGACCCTCCTCCCTACAAAGAGCAGAAATACACACACACACACATTAACTATTTACCACAATAAACCGTAAAAAACAAAATAATTATGGATGTAATACGCAAGATGCATAAATGAAAATCGAAAGTTTCACAATTCAATGATGACAATGACTGCGTATAATGCATCATTCTATATATTAAATTTAATATGATTAACTCATTTCGAAAGCAAAAATCAGAAATCATCAATACCTGTCTATGTATATACATATATATATATGTATGGTATGGTGAGATTTCGATTTCGGTTTCAGTTAATATTCGCTTCCGTTTCTTTTAATACTTTACTCACTTTTGGTGTAAATTTTGAAATCTTCGAAACGTTTGTCTGGACCGTAATGCAGAAACGAACATTCATGCAGACTCGCACAAAATTTGTAATTTTCTCGTAAGACAAAAATCGACAATTTGGTTTTGTATTTCGAGACAACATTTAGAATAAACAAAGAAAAAAATATGAAAAACAAACAAAAAAAAAACCATAGAACGTAAAGCAGCATTAACTGAAAAAAAGTGTAAGAGAAAAATTTAAATATTTGGTATATAAGCAAATATGATTACATAAATTTATATTTATGCAGCAACTGTAAGGAATAAAATAAAAACAAACAAACAAATAAATGCATGAAGGGAAGGTAAAACAACAACAAAACACTAAACTATAATATAACATTTTTAATCGAAAAAAAAACCAAAACAAAAACTACTTATTTTATTGAAAATTATGTAAAATTTACTAAAACAACAAAAACACATAATAAAAGTATATTGTTTATTTTCATCTTTAAAAATAAAGTTTTAAAATCGTATAAAAATAGTAAAAAAAAAAAAAGCCGTTGTTTTATTTTGAATGGAGAGATGATCGAACACAAATACTGGGCATCAAATCTAAGCTGAAAAACTTGAGATGCATCAACCGAATCAAATCTCTAATATATTGCAATCTAAATTGCAGTTTTTAATTTATAATTCTGCTGACGAACATTTTCTAGAGCATTTTGGAACTAAACAACTTTAGTTTCCTCAAAAAAATGTTGTTGTCTTCGACAAGCTAGATAGTAGTATTGAAATGTGATTATTTTACTTACAAAGCATAAATACAAAGCGCGCCAATAAATATCGAAAAAAAAACAATTATCGTTATATCGAAGCAAAACAGGTGACAGTACTTCAACGATGCACATGCGCTGCAGCCCTGACCATATGTTGATGTATCGATAGTCGATAAAAGTACTCGGTTAGACCACATACGAGAAGAAGCAGCACATTACGCAAAAGGTGTTTCGGCTTTAAGCTTAATTGTTTATGAAAAATGTCGCTTCTCAGCGCACTTTCCAGGTAAGTAGACGACAATCTCAGTAATCAGCTTTATTTATAATATGCACATACAATGCATTCATAAATAGACTGAGTCTACAGAGCAGCGGAGTTGCCGCACGTTTCCTGCACACATCGCCAGTGCTTTGCGCGGAGCCCTTGAAGAAAAAGAAAAAAATCGACCCACAGATCATAAAACAGAGAGAGGACCGCAAGAAAAAGAAAATCGAGAAGCAGATTCGTAGGCTTGAGAAGAATGCGCGCCAACTGAAGCCGGTGGAAGAGCTGGAGGTGCCTCTAGATTTAATTGACAACAAGGCGTAAGTCCATTGCTTGCATGCCCACATGTTCCAGTCAATAATTTGTTGTTGTTTTACTTCTTAGTCAGCGGCAAAGAAAGCTAGCACCTTTGGGCACTGCAGAGCTCGAACAGCGTGCACTGCTGAAGAAACAGTGGGCCCACTACAAGCACGAACAGAAGGTGGCAGATTTTCAAATAATTGATCGCTTGGTCCAGTCACAAAACAAAGCGCTGGAGGCACTGCGTCAGGAGTCCGAAGAGCTCTACCAAGCGGCCATAGAGCTTGATATGACACTTCTGCCCGTCTCTGTTAAAGGACCCGTCGCAACGCCTCCCATCAAGGACTACGTAAGCCCTGACGGCGACTACATACACCAGGCAATGAAGTGGGAATAAATCGAAGTCATATAATTTACTAATTTAGGTAAAAAGAACATTTGTTAATTTGTTTATTTCAATTAAAAAATGAAAGTGATCATATGCGTGTTTTATTTTAAAATGAATACCGGCAAAAGCTAGTAAAAGAACTCGACAATAGTTGATTCCATCCGCTGTGTTTCTGATAATCTCTTCACATTAATATCAAACAAATGCTAAAGCTTAATTTCTGCCTTGAATGTATTTATTATAATCGAGAACAAGAATTAAACAAGTGAAAAATGCAATTGCGTCTCCTTTGTGTGTTTTAAATATAATTTTGAAAGCACTGCGAGCTGATTATATGTATGTTTGTAAGTGTTTTGTGTTCTCATCGGGCATCAGATATCAAAATTATATATTTTTCAATAAATAAATAGTGTATAAGGGACACTACCCGATTTACCTTGCGTAAGATCTTGCTTAGTTCATTTTAATTGTTTTTGTTTAACGATTTTAAGAGTTATCTAGGAAGGCGTAGTAGTGGCGTTAGTCTTAGCTTCGGCCTGCCGCTTTTTAACGCCCCAGTTGTACACCCTCGCCATGTTAACCTCGGTTGTGGTAATCTGATCTCTGCGGAGAGGTACAAGAATATGAGGGCATTGGACAATAAGCAGTAGGAATTGACGCACCTGAGAAAGTCTTGGTCGTGCTCAACAGACTTAAGATTGCCCACAGCCGATGTAATATTTTGCTTTAACAACGCTTCCGCCTCGTCTAGAGGATACTCCAGCATAACGCTAGCGCCCAGCCACAGATAAACCGTTTTTGTGGGCGGCACTAGCGTCTTGATGAACACCTGATCACTGAGCAAAAATTGCGTTTCACGCTCTTCATCCTCTTTGCGCAACACATTGACCATTTCCAACGAACGCTCCAGATCGGGTATCTGAGATTTAAGCTTTTGACGGCGCGCCTCTAAGTTATAGGCCATGAATCGATACTTGCCATGCTGTTCGTCCAGTCGTTGCAGCACTTTCTCACAGTTTTCGTTCTCGGGCTGTGTCATAAACTTATCAATTTCCTCCTGCAAAATGAACAGATTGATGATTAATAGGGAACATTGTCTACAGCTGTTTTTGGATATACTCAATCTAGGTTAGAATTGCAATTTACTCGGCAGCGGCCCGATGCCCGAAACTTTATACTCACTAAAAATATTGCTTCTGGTATCCCCGCAAAAGTTTTTTGGTTTTCCGGTAATTTTGGCATTTCTACTGTGTCCATAATTCCCGTCATATTGCTTTTATTTCCTATTTATTCTTATAAATTGTAATAAATTTACAGCAGGTCTAAGGCGGCAGCAGCAGAGCAATGCGATGATTATAAAAATAGTGCTGTAAAGCGACTTTACGGCAAGTATTTTATGGTGACTACTGCTATCGCATACTGCAGAATATACAAACAATTTGGCGAATACATTATCAGACGATCTTTTCTAGGAAATTTAAAGGTAGTAGATTTGTAATAGTAGTAGCTCACCATTCACCAATATTTGCTTCCAATTTATGACAGCATTAACAGAAAAATGTTACTGAATTTTGTTTATTTTAGCAATCGACAGTGAACAAAATCATCGCATTTAATAACGACAGTGCTGTAAAGCAACCCAAACAAGTTTGAACAGAACTTACAGCAGTTCACATGTGCTGCGATCCACTCCCGGCTATTATCGTTGCGACGCGTTTGTGCACTTCCTTTGTATTAGAATTTGATATTTAGTCATGTCGAACAACGAAGTTGGCCTCGGTGCCGTACGTGGCGGCGCCGATTCTGTCAAACAAGCAATAATCGAAGAGCTGCAGAATCTGCTAAGCTCGGACACAACTGTTTTGCAACAGGCGGAAAAGCGTAACAAGCAATTGCAATACACTGAAGGTATGCATGCAAATTGGCGGGCAAATCGAGGCGTTGTCTACCTGATGCTAACAGCTTTGAATTTCAGGGTATGGCGTCTACTTGGCCGAGATAATAATGAATCAGTCTCATGAACTGCCGTTGCGTCAAATAGCGATTATTATGCTGACGCGGTATGTTGAGAACCACTGGACAGATCTGGATGAGACGGACAAAGCGAGCGGGCATATGGCTACCGAACAGGCCAAGCGCACAATTCGTAACATATTGCCAAATGGCCTGTATGATCCCAACTCCAAAATACGCTCTTCGGTGGCTCACACGATATCCACAATTGCGGCCACAGACTATCCACATTGCTGGTCAGAGCTCTTTGACATTATAGTCAAATGTCTGGGTGGCAACGAGGATTCCATACATGGGGCTATGCAAGTACTGCAGGACTTTACCTACGACGTAGACCAAATCAAGGAGCTTGGTCCTGTGGTTATACCTGAGGTATATCGCATATTCGACTCGGAGCAAAACTACTCGATCAAGACGCGAGTTTCTGCGATACGAACGTTGAAGCAGCTTTTCATGTCCATCTCATCGCTGATAACGGACAAGCAGGAGCAGAGCTCCATGATGAGCTCCATTTTATCCAACTTCATGGACAAGCTTGTGCACTATCTCAGCATGAATTGCGGCGCAGGATCCAGTTTTCTGCTGCGATCTGAAATTATAAAAGGTGCACTATATAATATATAATATTTTCCCATATGTGATATCACTTACTTATTTGCAGTGTTCACTTACCTGGTGACTGATATGCCAAAGTATATAAATCCGTTTATGGAGCGCATATTGCCAATTATTTGGCAGTTGCTTACACAAATAGCGGAAACCTATGTGAAAGTGTCTGTGAACCAGACGGAAGCAAATCCCTTGGCAACCAGCGAATATGAAGAAGAAGATGAGCAGACCAATTTCCAAACGCTGATCATACAAATTCTCGAGTTCATCAACTGCATTGTCACCTGCGGCAAACTGCGCAGCAATATTAAGAATGTTCTTGCGGATCTAATTTACATAACTATCGTGTACATCCAACTCGGCGAGGAGCAGCTAGAGGACTGGCAAGAGGATCCCGAGAAGTTTGTGGACGACGAGGACGATGGAGGAGTCGAGTTAACCGTTCGCATGTGTGGCCGTGATGTTCTGCTGGTGAGTCTCCCTTAAGTATAAGTGGAATATATATATATATATATATATTATATTGATTGCGAGTTACTTGATAACTAATCTATGTTCATATATTACAGGCTATTAACGATGAGTTCGGAGTGAAGGCCATCCAGCCGCTGCAGGAAGCGCTTGGCCGGCATTTCAGCGTTGCGGAGGCGGAGAAAGAGGCCAACAATCCAAATTGGTGGAAGATTCATGAAGCTTGCATGGATGCTGTTCACGGCTTTCGCGACATAATACTCGAGGGCGATTCCAAATTTGATTTGCTTAACTATCTGACGATTGTCAGAAATCTGTTGGTACACCAGGAATCGCCCCATCTGGTTGGCCGCGCTCTCTGGACCCTGAGCACATACTCCAAGTCTGATCTGTATAATCCGCAGATGATAATTGAGATCTTAGACGTGACACTGTGCAGTCTATCGCCGGATAAGTCACACATTCTACGTATCAGCGCTGTGCGCGCTTTGCACGGCTTCCTGCAAGCTAATGAAAATGTTGAAGGGGAGAAACGTACCCTGCTCGTTTCCAAGCTGCCTGGCTTTCTGGAAGGGATTATGACCCTGGTGCCTGGCTGCAAGGCGACTGTGCTGGCACTCATTATGGAAGCTCTGACGATGATGGTCAAGTTTGATGGAGACTTTGCGTATGCGGCGCATCCAAAGATCACCCCTCTGACCATTGCAGCATTCCTTAAGTATGCAGAGGATCCGTATGTTTTGGAAAATGTTCAGGACCTGATCAAAGCCCTGTGCCAACGAAAACAGTGCCTGGGACCGCTGCAAGAGAAATTCATACCGACCATCGTCAGCATTCTTGCATTGCAGGGAGAGCAATGCGGCGAGAAGCAGGATATTGCCCTGGATGTGCTTAACACAATTGTCAGGTACACGGAGCCGCCGCTGCCCAATGCTCTGCTGGAGTCAGCATTTCCCGCCATGGTAAACTGCGTGCTGCATACGGACGATCACACCGTAATGGTCGCCGGCGGAGAGTGCCTGCGTAGCTTCATCAACGTCTCGCCGGAGGAGATCTGTAACTACAAAAACGGCGAAGGTGTCAACTATGTGATGCAGGTTGCGACGGTTTTGCTCAATCCCATGAATGCCGAGATGACCGCCGGCGGCCAAATTGGTCGTCTGATTATCACCATAATCACTAAAATGGGCAACATGCTGGGCCAGACCGTGGACATGCTGCTGAAGGCCGTCATCAGCAAGATGCAGAACCTCGAGTGTCTGAAGGTCATTATGAATTTGGTGCTGATATTCGCGCATCTGTTTCTCACCCAAATGGATGCGGTGCTAAACTTTTTATCTACGGTTCCCGGACCCAATGGAGAGCCTGCGTTGCAGTTTGTTCTGACCAATTGGCTGTCGCGTCAGAACTCCTTCTTTGGTGCATACGAGCGAAAAGTATATTCACAAATAATAGTCATAGTATCCAAATTAAAACTTACTAATACTTCTGTGATATTCATCAGGTTACCACGATGGCCCTCTGCAAGCTATTTGAGTATGGCGTGGCCACGCAGGATAATCGCCTGACATCCATTACGTACAAGGAGCTAGTGGAAGAGCCGAGCGGCGATCGCATTCGCACACGCTCAGTTGCGTCGTCTTATCAAAAATGGGTTACGATTCCAGCACTTGTGAAGATCTTTAAAGTTCTCATATCCGAGTATCAGCACTTTCAAGAGGGCAAAATGGATGCACCGCTTACAGACTCCGAGGATGAAGTAACCGAGGAAGACGATGCTCCTGGCAATGCTAGCAAGCCACGCTACATTTCCGACTTGTGCTTCGATTTCGACGAGGACAATGCCGAGGACGAACAAGTGCTCCAGGTGCTGCTCAAGGAGTGCAACTACACGGGCGACATTGGCGAAAACTTACAAAAGTTTCTCACCAACTTCACTCAAAACGAACATTTTCCCACGTTCTACGAACATCTCAACGAATCCGAACGCCTCGTTCTGCTGACGAAAGCGCAGCAAAAGTAATTTAAATTAAGAGTCTCCCATTCAGACTTTATAAAATCTAAAACGTATGTTTTACAGCCCATTGTGTTAATCCTATTTAATATTTGTTATCAAGCATTTAATAAAAGAAAACCTATATATATTTTGTAACGTATATCTACTAACACGTCGAACTGCTACTGAGAACCGTATTATATAAAGTATATTGAGATAGAAACTCTTCAGATTATATTATGTTGATTCAACCCACTATGCAGACGATTTTAAAAGTGAATATAATATTCTGATTGGCTTAAAAAATATATTTCCACGTAGCTCGGTATATAATAAACATTATATTATTATTCTAAATATATATTTTTAAATTTCGAAAATTGAATTAACTAGAGAGCCACCTCATCGCTGCGCAGTTTGTGTTGAAGTGGAATTTCGATCTAAAATTTTTAAAAATTTATTAATTAATTCCTATTTACAGGATTTATATATTTTAATTACCTTTGACTCGTGAGACTTAGACTTAAAGAACTTTCGAATGCAAGGCGTAAGCAGCACTGGATCAACTTTATTGGGATTGTTAGTGCCAAAGACTAGAGTGCTGAGCAGTGCGACGATTATGGTAACCGAGGCGCCAAGAGTTGTGTACCACATGTATGATATTCTATACAAAGGAAATATATCCCTGAAATGGAACAAAAAATGCAGTAAAAGAGTAAAGTAGCAAAGCATCACTAGCAAGCAGTGTAAGGGATGCACTTACTCCGCTGCAGGTCCATGAGAATGGGTGGCATTGGCAGCGCTGGAAACCAAAGCAGCCGCATTGAAGCTGTAGCTGCATTGATCGACGTTTAATGGTTTGGTTTGATAACGAATGGCGCCCGAGGCAATGGCCCACTGCGCATTCAGGCTAACCCAAGACATGACAATGACTCCGACACAGCCGCCGAGAATGGCGCTCTAGAGGAATAAAACTCATATCAGTGGGAGCAGTTCAATTAAAAATAAATATAGAAACTCACATTTCCATTGATCCATGGCATGAGTATGCCTATAGTGAAGATGCCGAAGAGAGGTCCATTA
Source organism: Drosophila meridionalis (assembly GCA_035045145.1). Taxonomy (NCBI): domain Eukaryota; kingdom Metazoa; phylum Arthropoda; class Insecta; order Diptera; family Drosophilidae; genus Drosophila; species Drosophila meridionalis. The sequence goes on from JAWNPG010000037.1 coordinate 1,876,229, forward strand.
GTTATTGACTCCAGGCTCATGGTCAGCTGCAGCACAGTTCCCATATGCTCAACCACATAGACCAAGGCCACACAAAGGGCTCCAATGCCCACGACCACCAGACGCATGATCCAATTGGTGGCTCGACTCGATAAAGGTTTCTTAACATACGGTTTCACAAAGTCCTCCAGGACAACGGCGGACATGGAGTTCAGACAGGTGGAGAGCGAGCTCAGAGCAGCACTGAAGACGCCCGCAATAAATAGACCCGTCATACCCGGCAGCTCGCCCAGCGTGTCCATCACAAAGAGGGGCAGAAGCTGATCACGCGCCTTGGCCAGCTGAGGATGGAGTGGAATGGAATAATTATAATTATTATTTATAAGAAAAGAAATGAGAGAGAAGAGAGTGCAGCATTACGTACCTTAGTAGTAAGTGGATCACAGTTTTGGTATGTCGCATAGATGAGCAGTCCATTGTAGCCACACAAGGCCATCAGGATCAGGACGCCAGCACAAAAGATAAACAGAGCCTTGCGAGCATCCGCCAAGGTAGGCAGCGATAGGTAGCGCTGAATCATGTTCTGGGAGACGGCATTGGTCTGGGTCCAGTAGACAATACCTCCCACAAATAAGCACCAAAATGTGTGACGCACTGTGGGATCAATGCTGAGACTACAAGAAAGATTAGATTCAGCTGGAATCCTTTTAGCTATACACAATTCAACTCACTCTGGTGCCTCCAGTCTATTTGAGTGCCAAGCACGTTCCACTACCACACTAGCTCCACCAATGTCCATGCTTCCCTTAATGGCAACCAAAGCGAGGGCGCCCAGCATGGACACCGCCTGCACCACGTCCGTCCACACGACAGCCTTCAGCCCGCCCATGCTGGTGTAGAACACACAAATGATGCAGACAATCGGCGTAATGGTGTGAACTCCTATTCCAGTTACCTGGTTAAATGCAAGTGCCGGCACGTAGATCACAATGGGCAGATATGCGACCTACCGAATAATTGGGATTAGACGTGGATTGGATAGTAGGGCTCCTTCCCTGATACTCACATTCATGATAGCAAACATAATTGAGCCGAATAAACGAAGACGACTATCGAAGCGCACCTCCAAATACTATAAGAAAAAATGATTAAAGAAAATTTCGTTTAGTTTTTATTAATATTAAGTGTGTAATAAAAATTAAGTCGTGGAACACACATAAATTGTCCAATAATGATGGAGGTAATATGTGGATATAAAGTACTTTATTAAACCGGACATGACATTGTTTTTAATTGAATATAACACAGAACTACGCTTGTAATTTTCCCTAATTTTCTCTATCTATTATGATTTATAGATGCTTTCACTTACCTCATATGTGGACGTAATATTCAGATCATGGAAAACGGGCAAGTAGAAGACACCCATCACAATGCCCATGCCAACGACTCCGAATGATACATATAGATACTGAGTACCGTACGAGTAGACCTCGGTGGGCAATCCCAGTAATGTGATGCCCGAGACGAAACTGGCCACCAGGGAGAAAGCAATGGGCACCACCAGCATCTTGCGGCCACCTAGCATATAATCATCCTCGGACATGGACTTCTTCAAGAAGCCAAAGTAAATGCCAATGCCAATGCATAGCAGAAACATCGCCACAAATGCCACATAGTCGGGCCACGCGAAACGCTGCAGCTGGCCCAGAATGTTTTCAATGTTATGCATTTTGCAGTCCGAGTTCCTAAATCCGACCAGACGTCTGATCTTCCGCAGTGACAATGTGGACTAAGTCGAGTTGTGATTACATCTGTTTGTCTGTGATTCACTGAACCAGTGGGCTCCATTACTGGCCGTAGCTGTGGGCGCTAGTCGGCGGCTCTGTGATTCAATCCAATTTTGCTCAATTGTCAATTGTGGGGCAATTTAGGTTCCGGGCAGAGCACAAAATCCACATATACGAATACGAGTTTATTTTAGCTAATCAGTTGGCGTGTTTTATACTTAGAGAGAATTGCGACACTTTAGCGTCCAGTTTCAACATTTTTCATAGCGCTGACCTTACAATCAAGTGATTTTGCTTTATTTCTGGATAAAAAAAAGTGTTGACCCCCAAATTATAAAAGAAATTTGCATAATGTCTATTTCTCGGTTCCCAAACTACATATATTTTTTATTAATAAAATTAAGTTATGAGATTATTTATTTAAATTTATTTTTATTAATCCAATATGCAGCTAGCTAATGGAATTTCGTTTTACTAACTATTTACAATAGGCCTCTGCTTACAATATAAACTGAAAAATGAATAGGAAAAGGAAACGATAACTAAAATAGTGTGAGTGTCAATTATATGATTATAAGCAATCATCGCAATAATAATTAGTTTCATATTTAACGGAAGTCAGTTTCCAACCCCACTTAATTATTATCGATTAATACATTGCAAATGCAAGTTATCGACAACATATCAGTTGGCCGCCACAAACACAAGGGAGCTGCAGAAAAATTAACAATTTGCTTTCTAGAATAATAAATATATTAATTAATAAATACAATGTTGGCGAATCCTTCAGGTAGTAGCGTGCCCGACAAGGCGTGGCAGCCACATTTCGTAACTCTAGAAACATCGTAAGTATTCATTAATAACCGGCAAGCATTTATATTACATTGACGCTCAATTTTAGTATGGGCGAAATAACCGTGGAGCTGTACTGGAAACACGCACCAAACACAGTACGTAGACAATGTTTTGTCCAAAAATGTATCCATGAATTAATGGTTTTACATAACTGCAGTGCTATAACTTTGCGGAGTTGTCCCGGCGTGGGTATTACAACAACGTAGTGTTCCATCGCATTATTCGCGATTTCATGATACAAGGCGGCGACCCAACGGGAACTGGCCGCGGCGGCACCTCAGTTTATGGCGGAGAATTCGCAGACGAGCTGCACAGTGACCTTAAGCACACCGGTGCCGGAATACTGTCAATGGCGAACTCCGGCCCAGACACAAATGGCTCACAGTTCTTTATCACGCTGGCTCCCACGCAGTGGCTGGATAACAAGCACACAATTTTTGGACGTGTTTACACTGGCATGGAGGTAGTGAAGCGCATTGGCATGGTGGAAACGGATAAGAATGATCGACCTGTAGATCCACTACGCATTATTAAGGCCAAAGTAGAGAAACTGTAACACAGGACTAACGAATATTTAATAAATATTAAATTAAGACATTTCGATGGCAAACTTGTAATAATATTCTTTGGTAATATTCACAAAGATATTTTTTAAAACTAATCATTCTCCAGCTCGTTCTTTAGTATCCACGATGCAGCACGCATGGCAATAGCTGCAATAACAGTATTTGGGTTTCCCGAAATGGGCCGAGGCAGCACACTAGCATCGACAATACGCACGTTGGATATTCCATGCAACCTGGTTTCATTGATGATAATCAATAAGATCTATTAGAGAATTCTATGTAAAGAAATCTACCTTAATTGTGAGTCGACAACTCCACCTAGAGCACAACTGCCGCCGGGATGATGTGAGCCCAGACCTATGTGACGCATAAGACATTCCAGATAATTATCCGACGGTTGGTGTTCGGAGAAATCTCTTTTGAATGGTCCAAAATTGGAACACTCCTGCAGTTTGGGCCAATGAATATGCGGTCGCATTTTACTAAAAGCGGAAGATGTGACAATCTATAAAAAAAACACTGGTATTAATTCAAAATTTTAGTTTTTATCCAATTTTTACCTTCACAGCATTTCTTATGGCTGCGATAGTACAGGCCACATCCTGCTCGTTGCTTAAATAGTTTGGATCAATTAGGGGATTCCTGCGCATCGTTTTATGGAGCAATGAAACAGAGCCCCTGGAACTCGGCTGCAAACAATTGGATATGACCACAAATCCTTCCTGGGAAGCATTATGGTAGCGTGGGAAAAGTGCCCGAAATGCCGAACGCTTGAAGTTTGAAATTGACATGAGCGCGGTTTCATCTATGGCGCCAGCGCCAAAGAAGGTGATGCCAAAGGGTGTCGGTTCCTCGTAGCCAGCTACATGCCCGACCACTCCAAAATTTCCAAAGGCCCCAGTGCCTGAATTTAAATAGCTAAACAGGTTAATGGGACTAAGCAGAGTGCGTTGATTCAGAGTTGGTCCGATGGTACCTATTGAGACGAATAGCGGCACATTGAAATGATCGTGCAGTCCCCGACCCACCAGTGGCAAATGATGTTGCACGGGCACACCCAGTTCCTTCAACATTTTGGTGTCACCAATTCCAGAGGCCAAAAGCAATTGTGGACTTTGATAGGCACCCGCGCAGAGCAACAACTCACGCCGAACCCTAATGTTAAACTCGAGATCCTTGTTCTGCTCATCCTTAACACCTACTAGAACGGAGTTGGCCTTTGGATTAGAGCTAGAAGACAGGTTTATGCGCTTGACTAGTGCCTGAGGCAGCAGACGAAGATTCGCGTTGTTGATGACAGGCAAAAGGAATTGTTGCTGCACCGAATGGCGCACTCCATTCTTGATGTTGTAAGTAGATCGTCGAAATTGCCAAGGCTCATGCGTAAATTCTGTTGCTGATTCGTCCAGAGCTTCCGATAACATGGAGTAGCTACGCGGTATTTCATAGAGCTCATCCTTCTTAGGCTTAGCGGCAGTCATGAAGGGACGCACGTCAGTCCAGCTCCAATTGCTTATATTGTGCAGCTTTTGCCATGAGTCAAAGTCAGGACCATGGCCCTCGAAATGCAACATGTAGTTTAGATTAGCTGATCCGCCCAAGCCCTTTCCTCTAGGCAGACACTGACGTTGCTCAATCAAGCCTTTCGACGAATGCTTCTGGGGCACCGAGAGAAAAGACCAATCATTGATGCCCTTTTGTTGAAATGTAGTTAGCAAAGGAATTCGACTGAGGTAGCCAAAGGAACCGCCAGCCTCAATAAGCAGTACACTTCCATTACTGTGTTTGGCCAGGAGAGACGTAAGCGTAGAGCCAGCTGTACCAGCGCCAACTAGAAGAATGAATATTCCAAAATAAACTCATTTTTGAGATGATATCACAGCTTACCAATAACATAATCGAAGACAAGTTCTGTGCTCTCAAGTTTTAATACATTAGGTATGTTCTCTTCGTGTAATTTACAAACAAGAAACAATAATGCCGCAAAACAGCCAATGACAACGGCGCCAACACAAAGTAGTTCTATAATACAATATTTATAAATAAATTAATGCATTGAATAAATAACACAATTAATTTACTTTGAAAATGGATTCCCATGACGAGTGAGTATTTTGGTATGATGAAATACAACTAACTAGTTAGCAAAGCACACACAGCAGACTGAAAGTAAGCCGCCATAAGCTAATCCAATTATAGTCCCATTTGTGGGCACAGAGAAAGCAGGCAAACAATTTGAATTAGAGCGCGAAGTCTGTAAAGTATCGATTTATCGGTGGGGACTTTATCGCATTTATTAAAAAAATATTAGAAAATAATCATTTTATTTTTATTTGATTACATTATTAAATGGTGCTAGAATTAATTTATATTTTCTTAAATTTAATCTGTTAGTTAATTTTATTTAATCTGATTAACATGAGGCATTATCAAATTTAAAAATAAAGCCGTTATATGATAAAACGTCTTCTTAAGTTGAAAATCTTAAAATATGTTACTACTGTAGAGTCCAGAACAGATTAAAAGTTGTAACGTAATTAATTCGAAATTTGAGATTAAACGATTAAATTGACTGTGACTGGCTTCTTTAACTTTCTTCACATTAGTAAAGATGCTGAAGTTCACAAAATTACAATCAGTAATTGATTGAAATTGCAATCAATCCATTGTTGCGTTCTGTGTGAATGGCAAAGTGTTGGCAAATTGTGTTAATTGCAAACAGTTGTTCAATGTTCATAATATTAGCTGTTTGTGCTTGTGTGCATACATATTGAGCTGTTTATCGCTTTCCATTGTTATTGAGCGCTCTAAGCAGCGCTTTATTGAATCAGCGCTGACTACGGTAATAATATGCAGTCGTCGCTTATCACTTGTTGTTATGGTACCGCCAGTGAAAATCGACTTCTCGCCCCCTGCAACAACAACAAGAGGACAACAGCTGCTGCTGCTGCTGCTGCTGCGGGTGTAACAAAAACAAAAGTGGCTCATCGAACAATAGGCAGATACAATCAGTAAATGATTCGTTGACAGATGTACTTAGAAGCTTGAAGCGGACAGTCGCCAGTGTGCAATGAACTCTGTTAATGGCACAGCCCTAAATACATCAAACGAGCCCAAGTAAATAATCCATCAACAGGTGTTCACAATGTCACTGCAGCAGCAAACAGAACTGGAGCAGCTAATTGAGCTGCTGCCTCGCGAAGAGGAAGAAGTAATACAGGTACAAATGCGAAAAACAATATTTTGTCTTGTATATTAATTATTGTGTGTCATTTCAGTCCTTCATCAAAAGTCTTGGTGGAATTGGTGTGCAAGTGCACCACCAGCGCTTGAAGACTCTACTAGTAACCTCTCCATATCCGATACTCCAAATACTGCACTTGCTCTATAATCAGTCCAAATTCCACATAGGACGCATCGTTAATGGGGCGCTGAAACACATGCTGGATGACGGTGACACATTCACCACAACTCCACCTTCGACTCGTTTCCTAAGCGTATTGGCAAACGTTCAACAAGAAATATTGGAGACTGCACAATTTCAGCAAAATCTAATAGAACATCTTGTGAATGATTCATTGTGCGACAATGAGTATTTAATGCTGGCATTATTGGCTCGCCAAGATCCGCAGTTATTAAACACGGTCTTACACAAGCAACAGCAGCAGCTGGAAATTGTATGCACCAACTCGCCACCCACAAGTCAGCTGGTTCTCCATCTGGCGCTCAGACAACGGGAGCACTTTGTACCCAGGGTGTGTCAACAGCTAAAGAATTTTGAATGTATTCACGACCGCACATTACGAAATAATTTACTCATCCTACGGCTGGCCAACGAGTTTGCACTGAGCACCCAGACGTTGGACGAGTTGGCGCATCTGGATCAATCACTAGGTGCCTTCGATGTGGCTGCAGTGCCCGCTGAGCTGCAGCCGGTGCACCAATTCTTCTTTGCAGACTTCCAACGAATTTCTGTGCTGCTCAAGTTTTTGCAACAGCAACAAGATGGAAATGCCTTCAAAACAATCAAGGTGGAGGCGCTGCTTCGGGCACCGGGCGTGCTATCTTTGATCTATGAACATGGCATAGAGTGTGATAAGGAGCAAGTGATTCAGCTCATAGAGCAGACATACAAATGGCAACAGCAGACGCCAGCACTCAAAAATGTGCGCACTGAAGAGCTGGAGATATGGAGTTACTATACAGCCCTCTGTCATGTCTACAATGTGATATTGGAGTCTCACGATTCCACGGTGAGGGAACAGTTGTTGTTGCTCTCCACTCAACTGCGTCAGCTACGTGAGCTGGTTACACTCTCCTCACTCTTAGAGGACATTTTCCAACTCGTTTTTTTGCGCTGGGAACAGCTTCAAAATACAAAGCAATCTGAATGCGGCGACGACGAGGATGAGGATAACGATGATGATGAGCAGTATGTGGACGACGATGCGACGCCTGCGCGCACGTCGAATGCCAGCAGTGCGCAGAGGCGTCGCTACGGCTTCATTTGCCGTGGTCCGGCTTTGTATGCGCTGTTTAGCTATCTGAAAGGATTTGTGACTAAGAAGCTGCACACACAGGACTTCAAGTACGCCGCAGAGGAGCAGCAGCGTCGCTTTCAACGTTTGGTGGATGCCATCAGCGAGGCGCTTTGGAAGTTCAGCGTTCTACAAAAGATTGATCAATCATTGACGAAAGCAACGCCAGCGTCGGGCTGCCGCTTGGAACCTGAGCAGATGTTGCAACTGATTCAACTGCATAGTCACTCGCGCGAGAAGGCCTCCAGTGATGATGAGAGCAGGGAGCGCATCTTCCACGCGTCTAGCCTCACAAGGCGAAAGTCACGCAGGCAGCGACGTGCGGCCAGCTTTAGTGGACCCTCTGGTAGCAGATCAGCTGAGACGCCAACGCTTGAGCAGTATCGCGCTCGTGCCCAGCAGCTGATGCAGAACGGAGGAGCTGGCAACAAGGAGCCGCAGCATTCCGTGACACAGTCAGCTGAACGCTCCATCATACCTAAAATGCTCAGCACGCCCGAGCAGCTGGCTATAATGGCGCTGGCGCTGAAGAACTTTAATGATGTTAAATACATCATAGAGGTAAGCTTAAGTCAGTTAAATTATTAAAAAACTAAAGTAGTTTTATTTTCTTTATAGACCTTTCATCTGGAGCACACGCAGTTGAGTCGCGAGCTGCAGTTCATGGAGCATCAGCAGCTGATCAAACAAAAGTTGGCCAACATCTATGCAAACTACGAAACCTTGGCTGTCGAGGCCAGCTCCAGCAGCAGCAACGCTACCACCACAGTGGAGCAAATCAAAAGTGTGGCTGCCAAGGGCTTTGAGCTGTCCAAGATTATCAGCGTGGTGGACAATTTCGCGCAGGCCCAGAAGCTGCAGCACAGCGCTGAATTGAAGGCCCTCTTGCAACGCCACTGCGCGAATGGTCAGTATGGATTCCTACAACAGTTCCAGGAACGCAACCTCAATGCCCTTATTGTCTTCGATTTGATTATAAATCTACGCTTCAATCGCGAAATTACGTGCAATCTGCTGCTGGTCATACGACGCCAACAGCAGCAGCAGCAGCAATCAGCGAATGATCGATCCCGAGAGCCCAGTCCAAGAGAGATTGGCGCCATGTACTTATTGGAGAACCTCTGCGAGTGCATGCGTCTGCTGGAGCGCGCTGGTCGTCAATCGGCGCTCAATGAATTGCTCTGCCGGCACAGCTATGCATTAAGGCCAGCAGCTCTGGCCTTACAGCTGCAGCGGGAGTCCGCCTTTACGACGCTCTACAAGAAGGCCTCATCGGACTATGCACATTCTCAGGAACTGCGTGTCCACTCCGCGCTCTTTCAGCAGCTCAAATCGCGACAGAATTACTACGCCCGCTTTTGTAGTTACGTGCAGCAGCTGGCGCGTCTCCTGCAGCTGCGTGATCCCAATCTGGAGTATCACAACACTCAGCTGTTGCGTCACGATCCCTACCAAGTCATTGGCGAGCTGATCTACGAGTGCGACATCACTCCGCTTGAGATTGAGAGCAATGTGGCTGCACTTCATCTGAATCTGGTGCATGTCATCGCCCTCAATATTTGTCCACAGTTGATGGATGGCGGTGGCAAGCAGCTGTCCCATTCCCGTTCAGTGTCGCCGCAAAAACAGGAATCAATTCACAACTACATTTCGCAACACAATCAGCTGCTGGCCCAGTTGCTACAGGCAGTGCAGCTGAATGCGCTGGCAGAGATCAATGAATACCAAGCGGGCTTGCGCTTTGACTGTCTGCGACAGCTGATGAAACTGCCTGAAATAGAGACACTTGCACATATGCATCAAGGGAATCTTGTTATGGCAGCTCTGCACGCCTACAAAATGGATAGTGCTACATTGGAGCGATTGGAGCTTGGCAATGAACTGCAGCTGCAAATTCTGCTGCTAGGCATTGGCGGGCAGGCGGGTGAGTCATCAATATACATTATATATTTATAATTATTAAGAAATATTTAAATCATTTTCTTTATTCAGAACCAGATAAGAAGTTAAAGGCCCGTATAGATAGTCTGATTAGTGAGCTGATTGCAGAGGATGCTCGACACATACAGCTGGCTTCGTATATGCAGGATTTGGGGCAGCGAGCACAGCTGCTGCAGCAGCACTTCACCAAAATCTCCAGCAGTCAATTGGCGAAAGAGCTAATCGAGCACACGCTGGAGCATCGGTCGGCGGCACTCGCCATTCCACTCAAGCTGCGCACTCAGCTGGAGCACACGCTATCGGATATTACGATATATGCCAGAGTATCGGCGCTCCTGGATTTTGAGAGTTGGCCCCAGGCCTACGATTTTGGTCGGCAAACACCGAATGTCATCTTTGAGCAGCTGCTCCAAGGGCGTCACTATGAGCTGTGCTACGATTGGTGCCGTATGGTCCAGTTGACCGACGCAGTGGGGCAGCAGCGTGTCTGCCTGCTCACACTGCTCGATGCATTCCTAGAGCTGCGCGATGATGATGAATTGGATACACATTTGTTACGCATTGCGGAGCTGTTTCCAGCCACGGTTCTGGTCAACTTTCTGGACACGCACAAAGATAAGATGCGCTCGTTGCCGCTGCTGCAATGGCTTGTTGACTACTTAGAAGCAAACGCGCGCGACTCGCGTCCCTATCTCAATTATCAATTCTCACTGGAGCTCCTACGTCAATTGCCTAGCGATGAGCGCCAACATTTCTGGCCACTGTTGCGCTATCCCTTGCTGATTGTTGAGCAGCTGGTCATGAATACGCGCTTTGAGCTGCTCAGCAAGCTGCTGGAACCGGCCCGAGTAAAGCTGATGCAGCGCATGCCTGTGGGACCGTGTGCCTACTGCTTCGAGAAGCGTGGTCATGCCTACGATGTCCATAGCACTGGCCCCACCACGGGCAAAAACGGAGGAAAGCTGCGCTTCCAGCTGGGGCAGACGAATTCGGAGGCTTTCATACTGCTCAACTTCAACTCATATCAGCAGGATCATGTGGTCAGCAATGATTGCCTGGACTTGCTGCTGCGCATTTACGCCAGCAAGGCATTGGACTACCAGATAGCCAATGTACGCAGTGGAGGCGCCTCAGAGCCGGGCTCCTTGGGCACAGACACCCACAATTCGCTAGACTCGCTGTGCGGCGCCTTTCAAATGCCTCAGCAGGCGCCGACTCGTGACCAGTGGATACCCGATGAAAATGCCACCCACTGTATGTGCTGTCGGCGTTCCGCCTTTACAATGCTAATGCGGCGGCATCACTGTCGTCGCTGTGGTCGTGTCGTTTGCTATGCCTGCTCCGCACAACGCATGGCCATTCCAGAGCTGTACGGAGATGTTGAGGTGCGCGTTTGCAATGATTGCTATAAACCACCCATTGCTGAGAAACCGCTGAAAGTGCAAAATGAAACGCATCCAGTCATTTCACGATCTTCCACGAGCTCATCGGACGTCTATAAGTGGCTTCTGAGTGGCATCATCACCCATGACAAGCTGCTGCGCGAGGAGTTCTGCTACGAGCATGCGCCCAGTGTAGCACTCAGTCTGTCCATACTGCGACATCATTTGGATCAACGGCAATGCGTGGACCTATTGCTATTCCACTGTCGTAAGCTGGAGAAGTTGATAGTGCCCAATCCAGAGGTCGACTATGAGCTTGTTGCTAAAATGATGAACTGCCTGGCATTGGCAGCGAAGGTAAGTTAGAATATATATAACGATCAAAATCAAAAGATTTAATCCATGTTCATATTGCTTTCACAGATCCGTGGCGCTCCTGCTGAATTCGAGACTATACGCGAGCACTCGGAGATTATCATGGCCGTAGTGCAGCAGGGTTGCGAGTCACTCATACCAGCCGGGCCACTGAATAATCATAGTCTGCGTCAATTGGGCGATGCTCTTATCGAGGCAGAGCACTGGAAGTTAGCGTTGGATGTGCACCTGAAATGGGGATTTGCTACCACAGGTGTGATGGCTGCTCATGGGCTGGCCTCTTTACGCGCCGGTTGCTATGATGCAGGTCAGCAAGTCTAGTTGACTTCTTTTTCCATTCCATTTCACATAATTCTCTGTAATTAATTTTGTAGCCCGTGAAAAGTTTGCGCATTGTATGACGCGTTTGTCCACGGAGGAGCAAAACGGTTGCATATACAAACATATTTTTGGAAAGGAGTTGAAGGCGATACCAGCAGCTCTACCACTTGCCAAAACTAAAAAGCGTCCACAGCGTGGACCTGCCCTGCTGCAAGAGATCCTCCAGCTGATTGCAACAATGCCTCAAGCTCAGCCGCAGCCAGAAACTCTGCAGCGCGCCTCGCTCATACGTAACTCAAATACCTCGCTGGCCTCGCTCTTCTCTCGGCGCCGAGAACCGTACGTGGTGCAGACGCCCTTACGTGAGCCAGCGTTGAATGTGATTAATGCATTGGCCAATTTGAAGCATATTGCCAAGGGTCGGTACGGTGAGCCGACTGTGCGGAACTGCATCGAGGACAAACGTCAGTCACGGGCCTTCGAAGAATCTCTGCATTACGTGTTTACTTACGGCAGCCACACGGACATTCTCCAGTTCTTGATGCAGCGGGATGAGCTACGCGCAGCTTTGCGCTACTGGCAGCTTCAGCAGCTGGAGTCGGAGCTCTTCATACAACATATATTCCAGGTATCCCTGGCCGGGGGTCGCTTGCCGGCGCTGATCGAGGAACTGCAGTCGCTGGACTCCGACACTCATTTGAGTGCTTGGCGCGTGCCGCTTTTGCAGACGTGCCGATACTTGGAGCAGCAGCAACAGCTCAACTCGCTGTACCAGCTGCAGCTCCTGTTAAAGGATGCTGTTCGCGCGAGCATGACTTGCGTAAAGTTCTATCCCCTGCACTGCGACAACTTCCAGAAGTTGCACGCGAATGCTCAACACTTAATGTCTGCACACATGCACCTGCAGGGTGAACTGGACCTGGCCCAGTGGGAGCATCTTCAACGTGAGCAGCAGATAGCTGGAAGCCGTCGCGCCAGCGTTGTCAGCTGTAATGCGAGCAGCACTTGTTTTGCCATGCAACTGGATGCACGCACTCTCAATGGTCACATCAACACGATACGACGCCAATTGGAGGTGGCTAAGTTTCTGGCTCAGTGTGAAAAGGAACAACCTCCAGTGGGCGGAATGCTGTGCACTCTACAGATATTGAAACAGATCCGGGCAGAGGCACCTCGCGGCACCCTGCCCACTCTGTTTGATGGCTCCGCCGATAAGATTCAGCTGTGCATCCTAGTACTGCTATGCGGCAAGAACATAGATGAGGGCTTTGGCCTGGCCTACGGGTAAGCAGATTTATTATTCTAATCAATCGTGTATTGCATCTTATCGTATCTTCTCTTTCGCAGCATCATGCAAGACTACAAGTTGGCGCCCGTGAAAGTGTTTGGCGCCACGGCCAAGTATTTGGCAAAGAATCAACGCCTGAGCGATGTAGATCGCCTGCTGGACTGCATAGCTAGCAACAATGGCAGCAGCAGTACCTCGGACTCGGATGAGCTTCTCTCGATTGCCGTCAATGCTGCTGTGCACAGCAACGAGCCAGAGACGAAGCATGCCTTGGACAAATTGATAAAGCGCATTGGGAGTGTGGAGCTGCGCATATCGTCGTATATTTTTATTGGTCAACTCAAGTCAGCCTACTTGTTGGCCAACAAACACGATCGCTTGGCAGACATACGCAAAATCTTAAGGCAGGCCGAGATGACGAACCAAATACATATTAAGAAACTGTGTGAGAAAAAACTGAACATAAATTCAACTCCAATGTCGCCAACGCCACTGTGATACAAATATTTAATCAGGCAATACATAAAGTCTAATTTTGGTAGAGTAATTTTATAACACTAATTGTAGAAAAATTGATTTTAAATCGTTCCGAATACCAATGCGTTGGTCAAGTATTTCTTAAACCTTTGCTCAAAGACTTTCATACAAAGTACCAAATTATATTCATATATTTACATATATATATTTTCAATTTATTATCTTTACCAACTTATTGTAATAGTATTTAATTTTTATTGTTTATTAAATATAAAATATTGTTATTAAAATAAACCGCCAACTTTGTAAAACAATCGATAAATGTTCCGCTCGTTATATATATATATATATGTATATCGATAAGCGGCACAGCTAAATGGAAGTGCTTGACATATTGTTTATTAAGTTTTGATATATTAAAGTTTAAAATAAATAAATCAAGCTTAATGCGTGCCGTAATTCAGCGTGTTAGGGCCGCCAAAGTCACGGGTAAATATATATTTAAAAAGATCAAATGTACACCTAATCTGAGTATCTCATAGTCCTAGATGAATTGGTGTCGAATATTGGCCCTGGACTCTGTGTGCTGGTGGGCATTAAGTCTAGCGATACGATAACAGATGTGGAATATCTGTAGGTAAATATCTAAATGAGACATAAAGAGGTGATTTTTGACTGAATCTTTAGCGTGCGCAAGATTCTCGCATTGCGGCTGTTCGAGGATGAGGGAAAACGTTGGCAAAAGTCTGTCAAGGATTTGCAGCTGGAAGTACTGTGTGTATCCCAATTCACATTATATCATCGATTGAAGGGCAACAAACCAGACTTCTCGGCAGCCATGAAAGGTGAAGATGCCCAGCAGCTATACAGTCATTTTATGGATAGATTGCGTCAGTCGTACGATTCCAGTAAAATTCAAGGTATACCTTGTTGCATATTAATATCAGCCCATTTTAAATTTTAATTTCCTTTGCAATGGCAGATGGAGTGTTTGGTGCATATATGCAAGTGCACATTGAGAACGATGGCCCCGTGACCATTGAATTGGAGTCGCCACAACCGAAGCAGTCCGAAGAATGCGTAGATAAATAAGAGTTTAGTAAACTGTTTTGTAATAAATTATTGTTTACAATTACGATTTACGGCATTTATTCTTCGCAGTATATCTAAATCTATAACTACATAAGATGTTTCGAATTCTAAGGATTAAGACTCTAGCATTTCCAAGTCTGCCTCTGTCATACCTTCCTCGAGTCTCTTTTCTAGCTCGCGTGCATCCACATAAGTGATCTTCTCCTCCGGCAGATCTTCGTCCATAAGGGCGTCTTCTTCGGCCTCTTCCTTGGCACGACGTTCCCTCAAGCCGGCGGCTGGTGAACGTATAAGCGACATATTTCGCTGGACGTCCTTAACATCCATTTGGATCTCGACCTGGCGGCCCTTACGCAGACGCTCCATGACGAAGTGCTTTTCGCGACGCTCCTTAATCTCTGTAACCTTCTTAATCGCTGTAACTGTTTTCTGCCAGGTATCGCGATTGTATTTGATGGGCACATTGCGGCGCATCTCGAACTCGAAACTGGGGTCAACTGTTAATTCCTTTCCGGCCGCCTTACGATATGCCTTTGTCCATGCTACCTTACGTGGGTTCTTCTTCTTCTTGAAGGCTTTGTGGCATTTTCCACGACAAAATTTGAAGATCTAGAAAAACAATAAAAATCATATGGTAAAATTGTATACTGCGTATGTTTATGAATATGCGAATACATCTAGCTAAAAATGTTTCTGTTGTTACTTACTTTGCAATCGTTGCGTACAAAATGCACCCCATGTCCGGGATATATTTTGCTGGAGCAAAAATAACACGTATCGATGCGCATTTTTACAAATTATTGAAAAAATAATTTGTAAAAATAAAACGCACAACTGTCAACACGTGTGTTGCAAACGAAAGGTAACGCAGAGCTGCTGTGGATTGGTCTCATAATTTTCGATAACTATCGAGCCCAGTCAACATCAAAAATATCGATAGTTTTTCGACGATTTCAATTTTGTTCAATGTTCCTCAATAATTTATTGGATCAACGCGGTTATAAATCTATTTAATTTGTTTGTATATTAGATTTATTGAATTGCATCAATATACGAATTTACTCCAATATTAGATTAATTTTTCATACGTAGCTATGTAATTCATATTTATTCATATTCAGATAGCATTTACAGAAAAAGGTTTTAAGGTAAACATAAAATTGTCATTGTTCAATTTACACTTGAGCAATATCGGTTGATTGCTCTTGATTCTTTAAAGCTTGTTTCATGTTGGCCACCTTGTTAAGATTAGCAAGACGCTTTAATGTTTCCAGTTCTTTTATAAATGTTGCCATGGCTTCTTTGGTGGTGGACATATTGGCATCTTTTAAATCTGCCAGAGTATCTTCCTTTTCCAGCTCTAAAAATACGAATAGAAATTACAATACTAGATAAATATTGAGTTCTAGCAACAATTAGTACTTACCGTCCATTTCTCCTTCTATCTCATTAAGACGATTCATTAACAGTGATTGCTGCACCTTGACGTGTTCTATTAAACGGTATTGGCACTCCTCTGGTTCGATTGCAGCCTCCGGTTGCGGCACGTGTGGCCAGTCCGGCTGTTCGGCCTTTGGACGCTTGACGGGGGTGGCCGCGCTCTCAGCCTGATCCTCGTCCCACTTCTTGGCCCACAGATATAGTTTAGGATGGTAACGATTGCGAGCAATATTGACCTTTACTAACAGAGAATGCATGGAGCGTTTAGCATCTAGTAAATTTCCCGTAAGTGTGTGAGATCGCTTTAGCAACTCGAAATTTTTAGATGCCTGAGGATTCGGCGTATGATACCCAGCCACGGGCAGTTTGCCCTCGAAGAGCCAATCCTGATCATGCTTGAACCGCATGGAATCACGAACTCGCTGTGGATTGCGACAAATGTAGCAGACGTATTTATCCGGTACATCCGACTCCTTAACAATGCCATTGCAAGCACCATGCTGCCAACAGAGGCACAGCTCGCATTGAATCATCAGGCCATCCTCTTCCCCATATTCACAAATGCAATTGATGATTTCCTCCTGTCTCATGCGCACTATACGTATTAACTCGCCGTTCTCCTTAATGTACTGCGGCGTCTGGCTGGCCAGTTGCGGCGGCGGTGGTGCTACTGCTGCATTTATGTCCACCAGATCGTTAGACGAAGGCGTTGCCATAGAATCAACGAGTGGCGAGCTACCCGGAGTTCCAGAGAGAGCAACACGTCGTTTCTTGGCATCACTACGCACATCAGGTGTGGGCGTGGTGAACGACTGTCGGGTATCTTCGTAATCTGCTCCAGGTGCGGGTGAGTTATGCGCATTAGTTGCCGCTGGCATGTTGTCGTGAGCGAGATTTGCATAGCGACGTTGTGTACGTTGCCGGCTGCTCTTACGGGAGCCCGACGATCGCTTGCTGGACGAAGGACGCGCACGTTTGGCGGTCCGGCTTGTTGCGACTGGTGTAGCAGCTTTAGTCGTCTCCTGTGCTATTGGAAGTGGCGAAACTTGTACAGGCGGTGGTGCCACAGGTGCAACTGGTGTAACTGCAGAAGTGGGTGCTTCAGGAGTGACACTTGTTGCCTGTGGTGTAACTTTAGGTGGCGTTTGCGTCTCAATTTTGGGTGACAACAAGCGACTGCTAGGCGAAACAGTGGGCGAGCTGTCCCGGATTGTTGGTGATGTTTCCGTAACAGCTGTCTGACGTCTAAAGGCGCGGGATTGTTGTAAATCCTGTTGATGCAACTTGTTAAAGAACTGTTGATTGGGTATCTGGTTCTTCGGCGTCTGATCATTTTGGTCAATCGATGACGGGTGCGTGCGCTTAACAGCCAGCTCCTGCATCTTCGGACAGCTGCTGAAATTCCTGTAAAAATGCGTCAATATCAGTAAACAAATATTTATTATTGAACCCATCTCTAACTCACTGTGCTAATTCCTTATGATAGTGCCGTATGTGTATTTGCAGAATGTGCTCCTTGCGGCATGTTTTACCGCATCCTTCGCTCGGGCACACAAACAAGTTGTCAGTTATCTGAACCTTCAATCCGCCAATTAATGCTGCAAGATAAAAAACCTTAATTAGAAAGAATTCGCTTTGCTACGCTCTGATAACATACCGTATCCATCTTCCAATACGGTGCCTTCATCCAAGGCTAACGCAGAGGTGACGTCCATTGATTCTGCTCCATGAGGCAGCGTCTCATGGTCTGGGGCACGAGGCGACGGTGACATCAATTCCGCAGGAGGCACCAGCGAGGCCACCGGTGTTTCCATATACTGGCTGTCCTCACCAGCCCCGCGCCGTGTGGCCATCGGTGATATGGGCGTAGTTGTTGACAGCTTGCTGATACTATGATCCTGTGACTCCGTTGCTGTGCTGTCCAGGGACACGTCCATTGGCTTCGGTTTCACTGGCTGCTGTGGACTGTAGTCATGCGTGTAGACGTAAGCATTAATGTCTTTGGCGCGTCGGCGATGGATGCTAAAGTCGTACACATCCGGATTATAGACCAGGCCCTGCGACTCCAAGAACACCTTCAAATCGGACTTGGAACGAAAACGTTTGCCGCTGGGCGAGACCAAAATGACATCCCATTTGCCCAGCACATTTGAGCGCTGGTACATGTGCTTGATCCAGCCAGGCGGCAATCGCCAGTCTTGCACAATCACCGTTGGCTTCTGGTGCTCACCGACGATCAGAAATCCTTCGGTGCCAATTGGCTGGTCATTCACCCAATGGCAAGTCCACTCCCCATCATGTGGAATTTCAGGCAATCCCAAGGCCGCTGAAAAGATTAATAGAAATATAATTATATATTGATATAATGGGTATTTCCAGCTCAATTACAAGAGAGGGATAGTTCCATTTGTTCAGAAATGTTGTCAGAATTCAGTGCACACTGTCAACAGATATGCAAACTCACACACGCAACGAGCTTAACACATATTTGAAACAAAGCTTTCATGACCACATAGTCAAATATATATCATAGTTTTGCTGTTATATTTTTGTAACTTACCTAGGTCCAAATTGGACATGTCCAGCAGTGGCCAGTCCTTGCGTAGAGGAGTCACTTTGGTCTTCTTGCTGCTGCTCGTGGCACCCGTGCTGGGCCTTTTCACGGGGACTGCCACTGGAGTGGAGTCTGTTGATTGTGTGTCCATGTCGGGTTCAATGTTGGCCGAGAGCTGACGGGGCAGCTTATTCATGTGCACTGCTCGAACGTTCTTTGTGTATCCGTCATCGAATAGCACCTCGTATGTGTCGTTGCCCAGCAGCTTTTTGATGGTGCCCGGAAACTTTCGTGGTCCCGACCAGCGTGCCATGCATTTCTCCTCCAGCTCGAAAATGGGCAGCACGCGAGAGCTGATGCGCTGGCGCAAGCGATCCGACTTAAACCCGATCCATTCTTGGTTGCTGCCGCTTGTCGACGGCGATACCTTTAGCTTGCTGTTGCGCTCGAACCGTATCAGCAGCGTCTGTTCTGATTCGTTCACTTCGACAATGCGCGCTGGCAGCCAGGCACCATCGACGCTCATTGCCTCCAGACGGGCTCCAATCGTCATGTTTGTGGGTGAGCCGTATTTCGGTGGCGTACTTGAGAGTGGTGAGCTTGTGTTACTGGGAACAGGGACTGATTCATTTACTGCATCAGTTGAAGCGACTGTCGCCTCCATGGAGGAAGTGCTCGCTGCGGATGGGGTAACAGCTGAGGTGTCGACGGCCGCTGCCTTGGCTGCTGCTTCTTTCTGGCTTGCTTCAGCCTCAGCTTCAGCTTCAGCTTTAGCGGCTGCTTCTGCTGCAGCGGCCGCTGCAGCATTACGCTCAGCTGTCTCCGCTAATATTTGGGCAACAATTTGGTCAACAGTTGCCTTAATGACGTCTTCGTTACTGGCGCTGTTCGCAGAGCCGCTCACTCCAGTGCCATCCACAGTCGCCTGCTGCAAGGCCCGATGGTCAGCCTCTATCTCAGCAGGCTCCATTTTGCCCCACGGAAAGACAGTGGGGAAGACACGAGGCTTCAACAGGTACTTGCCATTTCGTATAGTATTGAAATCGAGACGTCGAAAGTGACGTGAGCACACAAGCACACTCTTTGTGATTTGTCTGTCCAGACTAATGCGCGAGTTCTTAATCCAAATCGCACGAATGACGGCGTCCATCGGGAACGAGTGGTAGGTCACGCCATGGTGCTCAAACAGACGCGACGTCGAGGGGCATTCAGCAACGCAGCAGCGGCGCCCCATTGGATGTCTGGTTATATTTGCAGTTGTTTGTTTCGAATATGAGCCACAAAATTTACACCGATGCTGTTGTTGCTCACGTTTATTTCAGCAAAATGCGCAATATTAACGAACGTGTGTTCTGACGTTTTTTGTTTTTCACTTACGACTAGCTTGCTGCGATCATGCTCGGATGATACGTACAGTCTTTTTAGTAATGTTCTGGTTGTCGTATTTGTGTATCATGACACGTGATATGTGCAAAGTCTGCATGAATTGTATTTGCAAGAAATAATTTTACTGTTTGTGTAATTAAAATTAATTATTAGCACATTACGAAGTAAACTTAAAACCAATTGAAAGTATTATTCCACTATAAAAATGTGGAACATGCTTGCAATTCGATTGGTTGTGGAGGTCGGCTGATAAATTCAGAGGTGTAATTTCTTGTGTTTTTGTGGTGAAGTGTTATAGCAATGAGCTTTGCCAAGATTGTTGTCTTGGCATACAAATTTAAATTTATATTTGAAGTCAATTAAATTCTCCGTTTATATGAGCTTACTTTTTGAGTTCTATGCTACCATTAATTGTATATTCTGATGCTCACAAATTCCTGCATATTATGCATATTTTCATGCAATGCAAGTAAGTCATCAAGGTTAATTTGCTGAAAAGTGCAATTAATCGGTACTTGTATGCACTGCGGAATACTGAAAGTCTCATAAATATGTCCGCCACATAAGAAATCACTTTAACCAAGGAACAGTGTGTAGCGACAAGGCCATTGAGCACCTATTTGAAATGCAATTAAAGTTCGAATTTGGGCTATCATACATTCACGTCCGCAATCAGCTGACATATTGCAAAAGCGAACTATGGAACGAACAGAAGGCATTGCACAATTCTTAAGTCTAAGGAGTCACTCACATATACATAGATATGCAAGCATGAACACATACATATACATACATACATAGTCTTATCCCTATGTGCACATTGTCTGCTGTCAAAGTTTTTTTTCTATTTATAATATTTAATTGTTAGCTGTAATTAAAACAGTGCCAATAACCATTACTATGCATGCCACAGGTATGCGCAGACTTGTGTGTGTGCGTGCATGTGTGTATATTAATATGTACAGTAACGTGCAAAGCTTTTGAGTAGATGGCGCCCGCCGCTGCCGTTGGGCGTTGGTCAGGTGCCAAAAAGTTCACACAAAATGTTGACACACACACACACACACATACAAAAGGCAGCCTTGGCCTCCAAAATAATACATATATTTATATAGATATAAAAAAATATAATAATTATCTATTTAATTTAATAAAAAAGTATATATAAATAATACAAAATATATATATTTATTTAGTAAAACAGTAGAAAACATATTGAATCATGAAGAATTTTTATATACATTTTGTAAATATTTTTAAAAATTATTTGTTTATTAAAAGATGGAAATTTGTAAGTTCAGCTGTGGTATATAGGATTGAAGCATGTATGTTTAAAATATTATGATGGATAATATTCCTGTAAATATAACATTTTTTTTGAAAATTAATTGAATTTCAGAAATCATTTAATAATCTTTTAAGTTTTACATAATTTTGTAAAAGTGAAAAAAAAATATATTTGCCAAAATATTTACACTCGTATTTGAAGATCTTTGAAGTTCACCGAGCTGAATAAAAATTAGACCCAGAAATTCGTGTCTAGTGTGAGGTATTTTATAGAGTTAAGGTCGCAGAGCTATTGAAATGTGCGCCAACCTACATTATGTGAGTTCCCAAAAAATCGGAATTAGCATAAGCTCAATGAGGTTGATAGAAGAGCCAAGAATAAATATTTAAGGTTCCGAATCAACTACTATATGCACATACATATATACATACAGACAGACAGATGTATGTATACATCGATAAGCACTGTATTTAAAGTCCAATCACGGTGTGAACATAAAGCAAACTTTAATTATTATTTCTTTATAGGCATATGTCGCTACATAAATAATAAGTAATTGCCATTGGAGCTATTGTTGGTCGGTCTACGGCCCATTCCGGCTGTATCAAATATGTGACATTGACGGGGCCACGAGTTGGCCAAACAGACAAACCAATTGAGGAAAATCCAAATGTGGGCTCATAATATTTTTACACATTTTTTTTACATAATAATTTCACCAGTTATGAGAAATAATTGAACGAACCGTCAGGCATTTCTTCAAATATTGACGCAAAATATTCACAGATCTTCGAAATGGGTTGGCGGCTGCACCTGCCATACTCTCTTTTTGTGCAAATACCTGGCAGGTAACAGTACTCACACACTCACACACACACATACAGATACACAGCAAATATTAAACAATATGCAAGCTGTGCAAAATATTTTTAATTTCGATAAAACAAAATTAAATATCTATATAAAACAACGCAACGCCTGCACTTTCTCCTTCAACAAGTACATATTTACATGGCAAATTGGCCAGCCCGAGATCTCTGGGACGACAGCCCGGAACCCATTGCGTAAATATGAGGTAATTTGTTGTACAGCAAGCAAACAAATGAGCCCAGCCTCTCGATCTGCCTTGTGGCTGCTGTTGACGTTATCTCAATTCCTTAACATCGAATGGAAACACAAAAAGAAAAGACTTGAAGACAACAAACTTTTAGTCACAATAGTAAACATTACAAATACTATTTATAATAATGATATATATATGTATACTATAATAATCTGTAGTTTGCTTATGTTTAGTTATAGCATAATCGTAGCTGACCCAACCGAGTAATTAAAATAAAGATCATGTAATTAAGTTGTTCGCAGGCAAACTTGAACTTGTTGAAAACACAACTGAAAACTTCCGAAAAAACATAAAGAAAAACGCATAATACGAAACTTAAATACTCTCTTTAGCTTTATATCATTTATATAATATAATATACTCTTTATAAATACTGCCATAAATCGTAACTTCTTGAACCACTAAATTTATAGCAAGTCTGTCAAAATATTTACACATAAATAATATTCATTATTGTGTCCAGCCCACTGATAAATCACATATACCTCTGGTATTATAATGTATTAAGCATCGTTTATAAAAAATCCGGTCAGTTGGTTGGGAAGAGGCGTCGCGACATGTTCACAATGAGCGGCATTGCCCAAGTCTAAAAACAGCCCATTGCACGTACAATTTGATATTACAATACTCTTCGCATTTCTCAACATAAACATAGATAATTTTTATGAGCTCCACAAATATATATGAGACTTATACAGCGAAGCTGGAAATGAAGCCACATCCACTTTGAATCTGGAATTTGTATTCAAAATTAAACCGAAACTCAACAAAAAAGTAAAACTAAAATTTCTTGAGGCTACAAATATTTGGAGTATATTTATAATTTATAATTTATAAAGTTTATATTTCTATTTATAAATATGTATATTATATAATTTATAACCCATTTAGAACTTGCAAGTAAAAAATACATAAATTTAACTGATTAAATCTTTACTTAGGTATATTTATACATGATCTTCCACTAAATGCCTAATCTATTCAATTTGGTAACTGGGTAACATCTAATTGCATAAGTATAAAGCAGGAATATATCATACTTTCAATTTCAATTTAAATATAAAAAAAAAACATATTTTAATAGTTATTTCAATTTTCTTTAATTAAAAAAAATCTTATTAAATTAAACAATAAAAAAATATAAAAAATGTAAAAAATAAATAAAAAATAAATAAAATAAATATAAAACTATAATTATAATTTATTAAAAAAAAGTAAAAAATTAATAAATAAAAAAATCAACTGTTCCAATAACTCATATACATATAATATATAACAAAAATTTTTAATAAAAAATGTATTAATTAAATACATAATTGAATGCTATTTATATATAAAATTCCCCTATTTTATAAAAAATTAATTATTTAGAAATTTGACTTATTTAATATCTGGTCGTCATCATGTTACTCATTCATTAAATAATTTCTCCGAAAAACGTAATGTGAAAATAACTCAACTCACAAGATGTCAAATAAAAAATTCGAAATTTTGGGTACGTTCGTCGCACGATGCTGTGTAGTTACATTTCGAATACGCTTGAACATATTCAAACATGGGCGAGGCATTCACTCGTGAATATTGAGCGATGATTCGGCGAGACATACATACATGCATACATACATATATGCAACTGGGCACCTGCCAGTCGGCTTTATCAACTGATACAACTGTGTTGGCCAGATCTGCAATGCTGATATATTAGATTGCCTTGCATATGGCAAAAACAGTCTACATGCTCTGCGACACGTGTAAGCATGAAATGGAAAATGCCAAAAAACAAAAAAAAAACTGATCAAAAATTCCTACTTTTTTTTCCTACTTTTGGCTGTACCCTGCATACATTTATAAAGAGTATAAGCTAAGATTATGAAAATTATTTGACTCGTATATTGAGTATATGATTTTCTTCCAATTAAGGAGGACTTTACTATTAAGATAAGCTCCAAGATTTTCAGAACACTTAAGTGTACCCTATATGTACATTACCCTATGTGTACATTAGTTATAAGAAACCTGTTTATAGCCATACTAACTTCGCAGTATGAACCTCTTTTCCAGTTTGAAATCGATAAATATCGAAAGAATTAAAAGCCGATACTTATGCTTTCTTGCAAATACTATATGACATCAATCTTCCCCATTTAAATTTTTGAACTGTCTTAAATAAACTTGAAGATATATTCTTAGTATACATATTTTTGGTATACATTTTAGCATATAGAATCTCCTTTACATGGTATCTCATCAGCGGCTATTCCTGCTGCATTTCCTGCATGGACACTCCCTTAGTGGAGCACTCTTACTTGTTTATTTAGTTGTTCAGAAAATACGTGAATACGTCCAAAAATGTGCCTCGCATCGGGTTCGGGTTCGGGCTGGGTCTGGACCTGGGCCTGGTGCTGGCTGGGTCTGTTCACATTTGTTCAATTTGCTTTCGGCTGGTGAAATTTCGCCATTGATGTACTCGTCGCGGCTGTCGTTATTTTCTTTGCCGCCTCACTGACCTTGATCTGGCGATGGAGAGACGCGACTTGGGCCTCTGATGAGCCGATGTGGACCTGAGCCGAGAAAATGCTGCAGTTGCCTGCGTCAGTTGTTTTATTTATTATTTTTATTTTTATGCTTATGCAACATCACGTGCACACATAAATATGTAAATCTTCTTGTTGTTTATTGCCATTATGTAATGGCCAAAAACACTTGTTGGCCCGCTTATCTAAATCGGCTGGGAGGAGCATGAACGCATTCGTCAGACAGCACACTAAGCGCAATATCTCAACAGCATTGTCTGTCGAGGCATCAAATTATGATGATAATCCCCATGCAATATGAACAGATAAATATTGAATGGGAGTTAGATATTAACAATTTGAAAATGAATATATTTTTTTAATAAACAACATGAATTTAATTTTATTTAAAAATTATTTCTTTCACTATTATAAATAAATAAAAGTTGTGTTGAATCTGTCTATGATACCATGTTTTTTTATTTTCTTTAAATATATGTTTTTTTTTTATGATTTATTTTTAGGAATGAAATCATCTTTTAGTTTTACAAATTGTTGTGAATTCAAATACAAACTTAAGAGTATAGTTTAATTACTAACATTTTCTTTTTATATATTAATACAGTTTTTTGATTAATTGATATTATTATATGTATATATCTCATATAAATACAAATCTACATAGATTTCTTACTGTCGTTCTGTTTATATGAATATTATAAGCTTGACATTTATAATATATTCTCGATAGATCTTCACGTTTTTGGGTACAATTACTTCGTATATTTACAATTTGGCGATTATTATATTACTTTATGGACACTCAAATTTCTGGAATCCATAACTGGAAAAATAATCATCAAGACACAATTTTAGGCATACAAGACTCCTTATCAAGCATTGTTCACAACATCAACTATTTACTTTCCAACTCTAGAGGCTTGCACTCAACAGACTAGAAGACTAGACGATAATGATTTATGACTCTCCAGTGGGATCATGGCAAAGGGTGACTACTACTATATTTAGTAGTATATTAGTGTTATCACATATTACGGAATTTAGTAATTAAAACTATCACAAAAATAAATAATTATATTATTGAATTGATATAATTGAAATTGAATGATTGAAATAATCATAATAATAATAATAATTATAATATCCCTTCACTTTTCTTGTAGATTTCCCAAGTAAAATCTCATTTTATATCTAAATAGAAAAGGCTTAGTTCTTAGTCCAAACTCTTAAATTACTGTAAAATACTATTCACAAAAAGAAATCTGTAATTATAACAAAGAATGAAATAAATTGAAAATTGAAAAAAATCTAATTTTTATTATATTTCAAGTATGAAAATATTCTACAGAATTTTTTACACTTTTAATAGGATTCAGAATAATAATAAAATCATTTCTAATAAATGTCCGTCGACAGCTTTATAGATAACTGTTGAAATTCCATAGAGACGTAACAGCTCTCCCGCAATTTCTTGAGCGCGTGCTTCAATTCATATTTCATGGATGGCCATAAATAAGCCGGCCATTTAGCAGCTGGCTTCCTAATTGGAAAATGGCAAGGCCCGCGAGCCCGTGTGCTCAAGACTGTAAGCCAAATGTGTCACCTGTGACTTTCAGAGGTATAAATTTGGTCAGCTATTTGGGTTATGTAATGTCCAAAGCAAAGACGAGGCGATGCCAAAAAAAAGTACGACAAAATCTATGCCAGCCGCACCAAGAGTAAATACATTTTTGAAACAAATACAAATGTCGAGCAGCCAAAGAAAAAAAAATGCATGAAATAAAAGTAAAGTGAGAAACAAAGTTAAGATATATGTGTGAGAGTGTGTGTGTGTGTGGGACATGGGCGAAATTGCCATGCGTCTGATGGATTTTCAAGACGTGGTCGTGGCTTATTTGTGTAGCTAATTATGTAGATTTGCTGGCTGAGGCGTCGAGTAAATAACGAAAATTGGCCAAGGCGCGTATTCGCACTGCTAAGTGGTGCAAAATGATGGGCGCAAACGCATCTATTATGGAACTAACGAGTACTAGAGATACGACTCCGTCTCTGACTACTTACGCTGCCCGTCTGGCGGAGTCCGAAAATGTTTGTCAATGCAATCGACAGGTAACCGGCCACTTAAAATTCAGCATCGTAAGCGCGGCACCTCCAAAAACATTTTCATATATGAAAAACCAAAAACCAAAAAACAAAACTAAACAAAAAGTGAAGAGCCGAAGTCAGAGCCGAAGTCAGAGCCGAAGTCAGAGTCGATGTCGCAGCCGAAGCCCCGCTCGCTCATATATAAGACCGGGCCTTACCAAAATATTTGTGTCATTGCAGTTACATATAGTCGATCGGTCGGTTGTTGGTTCGTGCGTCGCGAGCAAAATCGAACAAATTAGAAAACGAAAGTGCGTGGGTGTGAGTGCAAGAGTCGAAATCAGAGACAGTACGAAAATGAAAGCGTTCATTGTCGCCGGTGTTTGTTTGTTTGGCCTGTTGAGCCTTGGCTCGGCCCAGTTCCAAAACGGACGTCTGGAGCCGCCAAATCCGCAGCTGTGCGCCCAGCGCATCATACACGAGAAGACACCCGATGGCAAAGGGTGAGTCAATGTCCAACCATATCAAAGCCCAGCTCCACAAAGTGTCATAGTATTAATCTCAATCATATTTCACATTCACTTCTCTAGCTACTTCTTCTCGTGGC
Source organism: Drosophila meridionalis (assembly GCA_035045145.1). NCBI lineage: Eukaryota > Metazoa > Arthropoda > Insecta > Diptera > Drosophilidae > Drosophila > Drosophila meridionalis. The sequence goes on from JAWNPG010000037.1 coordinate 1,903,850, forward strand.
GTGACCCACAGCTGAAGGGCGTGGAGGAGGATTGGCTGACTGCCAGAAACTATTGCCGCAGACGCTGCATGGACTCTGTGTCCCTGGAGACTAGTCTGGAGAATGAGTGGATCAAGCAACGCGTTGTGGGCGAAAATGTAAGTGAGAAAGAAAAGAAACAAAAAATAATAGGAAAAAAATTACACAACTTTCATAGTCCTTGAAACAAAAGACTTAGGCAACAAACTTGAGTGAGCTTTGACAATATCAAGGCATTGTCGCTGTTGTTATACTTTAATTTATTTGATTATTTACATATGTATATAGATATATATACATGCAATTCATTGTTAGCATTGACAATGCGAGACACACTTAACATATATAGATTACAAGCCAATCTCAACAACTATCTATACATATGTATATGAATTTCTTTTTATTGCGCCGCTTCGACTGTATATCAATTGACACCTTTAAGAGTTAACATATTGCTCGCAGCTCACTGTGAGACACCTCACTGAAAGAAATTGGCAATAATTTACGATGCTTGAACCTAAAGGCTTTTGTTTGAGTTATGTCATTGGGGACTTTGACAATTCGCACACTTTCAGTTCGCGGCAGTCACATGCAAATTGATGCAAATTATAAATGATTTCGATTTCATTACTTATCTGAGATTACAAACAAATGGATTGGATCTGTGCTGACCAAGTTCAATGCAAAACCACTTGGCAAACTTTCTCAGCGATTCATCAAAATTTTTGCAGTCACTTTTGTTGCGGGCAATTTTCGTGTTGTTGTTGTTGTTGTTTGTGTCTTATGCAACGAAGTGACTGACAAACAGGCAGTCAAGTGTCAAGTTAAAGAGCTGTCTGTAACTCTTGTGGCTACGGCTGCTGCTGCTGCTGCTGACCAGCGGCCGGCCGGCAGCGTCTCCGTCTGACTTACGAGAGAAAATTGAAATTGTAATGAAAACGAAAGTAAGTGTGAGGAAACAGCTAAGGAAACACAATAAGGCAAAAAAAAAAAAAAAAAGAAAATGAAAAAATCAATATGCATTGTGTTTAACCATAGCCGCAGCCATAGCAAAGAGGAAGTGCTGTGGCTAAATGCTTCCACTGTCAATGCCAAACAAAAGACTTAGGCAACAAACTTGTGGCAAATTGTCTACAATTTAACAAAAAAAAAAAAACTTTTTTATAACTTATTTTTATTTAATTTTTTATGCAATTTAATTTCATTTTAACAAGAAACTTAAAAACTTATGTAAATTTGATACATATTTATTTTATTTATTTTTTATTATTCCATTTGAGAAAGTTCTGTTTGAATTCTCTGCTTAAATTACAAAAAGTTTTTATGGTTTTTCTTTGGAATCAGCTTGCTTGATAAGCTTTATAGGCATCTCATGATCGCTCCACTTTTACTTTATGTCAGATTTGTGTAACCAAAAACATTTCCCCACACAAATTCAAATGAGGCAAGTGCATTGGTTGGCTTCCGCAATGTTGCAATTGATTGATCGAACCTTTTACAATTACAATGCTAGCGAGGCCTGCAGCAACAACAATGACAACAACAGCGGCAACAGTTCGATGTCCATTAATTTGTAGCTTTCCGCTCAATGGACTTTTCCAAAGGGCAGCATTAAGCACTCAATGGCAACAGGTGTGTGCCTGAGTGTGTGTGTGTGTCCGTCTCTCTGTCTGTCTGTGTAAATATATGTGCCTGTATACTATATAAAATAAACAGTTTTATGGCCATTCGGGTGAAAGTGACTGATGAACATTGCGGTTGCTGTCGCTGCCTGTGGCTCTCTTGTAACCGCTGACAGCCGCCGAACGAAACCCGCCAACGGGTGCGGCCACAAAGGGCGCGACTTGGAATGAGTTCGCTTTCAATGGCACCATAATAGCTGCTCACTGGCTGACTGACTGGCTGGCTGTCCGTCCGTCCATTGTTACTGAGCCCAAGCCGCGTCGATGCTTAAATTTCTAACCACTGTAATTGGTGCCAACGCATTTTCGAGCGTACGACAAAAACAAACTAATGGAAAACCGATATTCGAGCTTGAGCGAGTGCATTGAACTTGAACTAGTCAAATTGGGAGCAGAAATTAAATCAAATTTATGCGCAGCTTTAGAGTAACTCAATATGAATATTCAGAATTGAAAAATAAGATTATTGTGTTGATATTTGGAAATTTCCTTTTCTATACATTATTTTTACTTGGCTTAGATACATAGTTATAGGTCAGAAATAGAATTGGAATTAATTTTATGATCATAATGAAGATCTTTGGTATTTGGAAATTTCCCTTTCTATACATTACTTGGCTTAAAACCATATAGCTCAATCTATACTTGGGCTGAAGACTAAGCTATAAGAAAGCTATAAGAATGAACATATAATGAAGATCTTTTAAATTTGAAATGAAGCACTTTGATAATTTCCGTTTCTATACTTTCTTTACTTGGCTTAACCACTTAGTTATAGACCAGAAATAGAAATTGAATGAATTTTAAGATCATTTGCATCATGATGTTCTTTAATATTTGGAAATTTCCCTTTCTACACATTCTACACTTGGCTTAGATACTTAATTTAGGTTACAAATAGAATCCGAATGTATTTTAAGGTTATTATGAAGTTCTGTAATATTTTAAAATTTCGTTTTCTATGCAAATTATACTTGGATTAAACAGAAATCGAATTCGAATGAATTTTAAGATCATTATAAAGATATTTAATATTTGGAAATTTGCCATTCCACACATTATATACTTATACTTACTTACACACATTAGGCTTAGATACAAATAAGGTCTGGTCTTTACATGGTCTCCTTGAAGTCCGCCTGACACACCTGTCGTAACTCATGCCAACACTTTCCTTTCTTGCAGGTGAAATACATTTGGACCAGCGGTCGCTTGTGCGATTTCAAGGGCTGTGATCGTCCCGATCTGCAGCCCACGAACATCAATGGCTGGTTCTGGACCGCCACGCTGCAGAAGCTGGCACCGACCACGGAGCGCAACCAGGGCGATTGGTCGCCCACTGGCGGCATCGGCCTGCCCCAGCCCGACAATCGTGAGTTCAAACAGAACGGCGCACCCGAGAACTGTTTGGCTCTGTTGAATCAGTTCTACAACGATGGCGTCAACTGGCACGATGTGGCCTGCCACCACAAGAAGTCGTTCGTCTGCGAGGAGAACGACGCTCTGCTGAAGTATGTGCGCTACACGAATCCCAATCTGCGCATCTAAATCATGCTCAAGCTCTGGCGGAAGTAGCGGCTGGAATCACGTGTGGAGTTGGAGCCTCGAGCAGCGACTTCAGATAAACCAAAAATGATATTTTATGTAGCTACCAGATGTCCATATGCCCATATCTGCACACATGTATGTGTGTGTATGCAAATGTATGTGCTGCTGTGCGAAATGATTTATTCGCTTCGGTGCTGCTCATGTACTCTTTGTTAGTTACTCTTCGATGTCTTTGAAACTTCCGGCTATCCTATACATATGTCTTACGTATTTGTTGTAACACCTTTCCAGTTTCTGCGCTCTTTCTCATCAATTAGTTTAATTATTAACTTTGTATTAATTTATGATTTTTTTAAATTATAATATAACATTCAAAACGACGAGTAAAACTCAAATTGACTTTTTCTGATGGTTCAAAAGATATGGTAATAATTTACTAGTGATTTAGAAAAGAAAGTCGGGCCAAGCGGCGAGCGTTACAGCTTTACAAATTTCTTTTGTTCAAAGTTCATCGGATATTAATTTACACTCTGGAAATTTATGGACTACAATTTATTATTATTAAGATTATACTCGAGTTATTTAATTTGAGTTTATGTAAGTACAACAAACAAGCATTTTATTTACTTGCTTTCTCTGTGGGAGTAATTTCTCCATTTTAAAAAAGTTGCACCATTACTTTGCCTGTGCATTTCCGATAAGTTTTGATCGATTTCAAGTTGTCGACTTGTCAGTATAATTTTTTTTATTGAGGTGAATTAACAACAATAACTTAACTATTTCAATGCAGCTGTCGATTTCTTACATTTTCTGTTGATATCGATATACACCGAACGATAGGTTGCAGTATTTAGAAAATACTTTTGGCATCGATACTTTACACTATCGACGTGAATTGTATTAGTAGCGTTGATGTTTATTGAATTTGCTAGTTGAATATGGATATTGGTGAACTGTTGGCGTTTAAGGTAAATATAAACATTTCAAGGATCCGCAATCCATTAACGAGTCCACTGTGCTTGCAAATTACGACAGCCCGAGCAGACGCCAAAGCGACCACATGAGGACGACGATGATTTCGCGCTGCCAGAGCCGGCGCCTAGCGATATTGGAAAACGGGGCGGCGGCGGCGGCGATGAAAAGGCTAAGCGAATGCGTCGCATTGCGGACGCCAAGGAAACAGCCAACTACAAAAAGTCACATGAGGGCAATGCGGGTGCGGGCTCAGCCGGCAGTACATTTGAATTTGACCCTGAGTTGACGGAGGAGGAACGCCTTAATATACTGAAATATGTGGAGAACGAGGAAGCAGAGGGCGATGCGCTGGACGAGCAAGGTCTCAAGAAGCTAATACTCGTGTTTGAGAAGCGGAACCTAAAGAACCAAGAAATGCGCATCAAGTTTTCCGACAGCCCTGAGAAATTCATGGAGTCTGAACTTGACTTGCACACAGTCATCCAGGAACTGAAAGCTGTGGCAACAGTACCGGATCTTTATCCATTACTAGTTGAGCTGCACGGGCTGCACAGTCTGCTGGAGCTGCTGGCACATCAGAACACGGACATTGCCGTAGCTGTTGTCGATCTGCTGCAGGAAGTGACAGACGTCGACATTCTGGGTGAGAGCAGCGATGGAGCAGAGTCATTGATTGACGCCTTACGCAAGGAGCAAATCTGTGCACTGTTAGTGCAGAATCTAGAACGCCTTAACGAGCAGGTCAAAGAGGAATCTGATGGCGTACACAATACGTTGGCCATCGTGGAGAATCTGATCGAGATTGAGGGCGAGTTTGTGCGCGAGGCGGCCACACAGGGTCTGCTGGCCTGGATACTTAAGCGGCTTAAGGGCAAGTCTCCCTTTGACCCAAACAAATTATACTGCAGCGAGATATTGTCGATACTGATACAAACGGAAAACGAGAATCGCCTGCTACTCGGGACACTGGACGGCGTGGATGTTCTGCTGCAGCAGTTGGCTATATACAAGCGTCACGATCCCGCCAGCAACGAGGAGCAGGAGTACATGTCCAATCTGTTCAACTGCATGTGCTCGGCGCTGATGGCGCGGGAGAATCGTGACCGTTTCCTGAACGGCGAGGGTCTGCAGCTAATGAATCTGATGTTGCGCGAGAAGAAAATGTCGCGCAACGGCTCCCTGAAGGTGCTCGATCATGCCATGGCCGGTCCAGACGGACGGGAGAACTGCAACAAGTTTGTCGAGATCCTCGGCCTACGCACCATCTTTCCGCTCTTCATGAAGACGCCCAAGCGCAACAAGCAGCGCCTGCTGTCCGTCGACGAGCACGAGGAGCATGTCTGCTCTGTGATTGCATCCATGTTGCGCAACTGCAAGGGCACACAGCGCCAACGGATGCTGGCCAAGTTCACGGAGAACGATCACGAGAAGGTGGATCGCCTGCTGGAGCTGCATCTCAAGTATTTGGCCAAAGTGGAGGCGATCGACAGAGAGATCGATCAGCAGCCAAAGGTCAGTGCCTGATCCTTGAAATTTATATAATTTTGTAAATTTTTTGGGTATTTTGTGTTTTAATTTGGAGTAATTTGATGTTTTACAAAGAAATAAAAATATTAAATTTTCAGGATGCCGCCATAGATGAAGATGAGGAGGCTGAGAACAACTACATAAAACGCTTAACGGGCGGTCTGTTCACCCTGCAGCGCATCGACTACATCCTGCTGGAGGTCAGCGCCACCACGGAAACTGTAAAGCAGCGCGTCCTGCAAATCCTGAACTTGCGCGGCGCCTCCATGAAGACAATTCGCAGCATAATGCGAGGTATGCAATCTATAGATCTATAACTGACTATTCCTTGATAACTCCATGATTTGCATTCCTTGCAGAATACGCTGGTAACTTGGGCGACGGCGATACGGAATGGCGGGAACAGGAGCAGACGCATATACTCTCCTTAGTCGATCGATTCTGATGCAATTCCCTCTACAGTGACCAGCTTATATGATAATATTAACTAAATAAAAGAATGTCCGTTGGCGAATATTACTTTTCAATTTTCAATTTTTCTATTAGTTTTTGATTAATTTAGATTTGGAAATTTAGAAAAAGCGTGCAAGGCTTGAAACATTGAAATTAAAATTGTTAATAATTCTTTTGCAAATTTATCTGAATGCATGCTCGCCCCAGCCGTGAGTATCCATATTCTATTCTTTCTGTTTGTCGTCCGCATTGTGAATACATTAATTTATTTTTTGGACTTTGGATTTGTATTTCATATATGTTTATTTCAATGGCTGCCACAGATCTATGTTGACTTATTTACTTCTACTTGCTGTTTAAGGTTCCCAATCTTGTTTGCACACATTTATGTGTGTTTTCAAACTGTTTAAATTATTCGGTTGATATTGAAGACATCATCAAAGTGCACGCTTAAAGTTATTCGATTAAATTTTCTAAATAAATTTTGCAATTTAAATATGAATTGGATATTTGTGTGAACAGAGGGCTCCCGATTGTAACTTCTTGCTTTTTGCCTCTTCCGAGTCTTTTCGCTATTTCTTTTTACATTTGTCGCCGCCTTTTCCCTTTCCCCTGAAGAAATGTATATTAGTTGAATCAAAATATGAAATGAAATAAATATAAGAAATCAAGCGATCTACAGATATACTATGTATATGATGAGAACCAAAAAGTTGTCAAATAAAGTTCTACTGTTTTGTAATAATATTGCATTTTAATTTAAAGCAAATTAATTTAAATTGCGTAATACACGACTCGCTACTTTTGAAGCAGTTCGCAGATCAATAAATTATATCTGTTTTGCAAAAATCACGTTCAACGTTTGGATCGATAGATCAGCTGCTGGTTTACTATTATATATATAGACGTATATTTAACTTTCGTGCAAATATCAATACATTTTGTTAACGCTCATCAAGTTTTAGAGGTGCAAAAAGTTGTAGCTCTTAGGATTATTCGAAATAACATATTATTATAATGACGTTGGTTGTTTCAAATTCACAACAATGACGCGACGCGAACTTTCATCTTATGTGTAGTAACGATTTTTGCAAAATTGTTCAATTCTTTTAATTCGATCAATCGAAATTAAATATTACTAACTACTAAGCGTTGGGCGTTGGTAGTAGTTTATGTAAATTGTATCTAGTTTGTTGAGTAGATGTGTTTTCGTGTTTATGTTGTTTTTGTTGTTGTTGTTGCTTGTGTTCTACGTGGGCTGTTTGGTTGACTTAGCCGTTTAGTGGATGGATCTACTTCTGTGCATCGGGAATCTCAAAGTTAATGTCCATGTTCATTTCACGAGCCAACGAAACAATTTGTGCCAAATGCACGGCCATGTCTGCAGCCTTGTCCAAATCATCTCGTGCCAAAATCTTCAATCCGGAATTGCGGATCAACTCACGAGCCTCCTTCACTTTGGTGCCCTTTAAGTAGAGACATGATTTGTTTAGATAATACAATTTTACCTTAGTTAAGCTCTTTCAAATCACCTGCAAGCGCACAACAATTGGGAGGTTAAGATTCAGATCTTTGGCGGCGGCAATGATACCCTCGGCAATCACATCGCAACGCATAATGCCGCCGAAAATGTTAACCAACAAACACATGACCTTCTTGTCCGAAGTGATAATCTTGAATGCCGCCTTGACCGCTTCAGCTGTGGCGCCACCGCCCACATCAAGGAAGTTGGCCGGTTCACCACCATACAACTTGATAATGTCCATGGTGGCCATGGCCAAACCAGCACCGTTAACCATGCATCCGATGGTGCCATCGAGCGCAATGTAGTTCAAATTGTATTTGGCCGCTTCGACCTCTTTGGGATCCTCCTGGGTCCAGTCCCGCAGGCTGAACAGCTCCTTTTGCCGGAACTCCGCATTGTCATCAAAACGCAATTTGGCATCCAGGGCAAAGACTGCAAATGATTATTAAAAATTTGAGATTGATTTTTACATACTTTTAAAGAGATATTTTTAGTAAGAGAAGTAATTTATGCGATATTAATTAATAGATGCCAATTGGAGATATTTTATTGTATGAACGAACAGTACTTACAGCCTTTATAGATCAACATCAGGCAGCATTATTGGGATTATCATGATAGAGATGAATTATGAGTTAGTTGAGGAAAGATGACAATGTTTTAGTAGAGTTAGTTAGGAGTAGGCGTGAGGCAAACACACACAACTTACAGCCAGTCATGGCATCTTCCGCATAGGGATTGATCTCGACCAACAGTGCATCCTTCTGCACAAACAGCTTATAGAGGTTGAGAAGCATTTCGACGTGTTCGCCAGCATTATCGCCGCCCAGACCGACCTTATCAATGATGCGGCAGGCCTGATCTTTGGTCAGTCCCTTGCCAATATCAATTGGTTCATAAATAATAGCATCGGGACTATCTCTGGCAACTTCTTCGATATCGACGCCACCCTCCTTGGATGCGATTAGGACGGGTCCCTGAATAACAATAACAATAAATGATAAATGTGTTCTTTATGCAAATGCTTGGGGAACTTACATTGAAAGCGCGCTCCAACATGACAGCAAAATAGAATTCCCGACGAGGGAACTTTCGCTCGGCAACCATTACCTTCTTACAGAGGCGACCCGCTTCTCCGGTTTGCTTTGTGACCAGCAGCTGATCGATCATTTTCGTTGAAATTTCTTCAGCTGTCTTAGGACTAGAGAATATATAAATATAGTTTGTATTGTATGATTTATAAGATATTTCAATTGTTCATGCACTTACTCGAAAACGACACGAACGCCGCCCTTAAGACCATTCTTAAATGTGCCTTTACCACGTCCACCAGCCAGAACTTGGGCCTTAAGCACCAGATTATCTGTCTTTAGTTTTTTGGCTATATCATGAGCTTCTTTGCCATTCTTTGCAACGGCGAACCTGAAAAAAAAAAAACAAAATGAATCATCAATGACCGAGATTTTTGGACTGGCTTTTATGTTCCAGTATACCCGAAAAATAGCTGATAAAAACATCTACGTCAACGATTCTTATCAGCGCAATTTTGTGCATGTATTTTATATAAATGATTCAGTTACCTCAAGGTTATTCGAACAGAGCTTTTAGTAATAAAAAAAGATTAAATATACATGTGTTTAATCTGCGACCAATCTGTTTCGAAAAGTTGTTTTCTTATTTATATTAAGCGTATTTCTTTAATCACTTCAACACATATTTCTTCATATTATAGTTTTGCTTTAGCCATATACTTTTATTAGCTATTTCTTTCAAATATTCTTATCTTATATATTATATTTCATAAAATTTTTATTGACTATAATTCTTGATATTTATTGAATACTTAAAGAATATTACAGAAAATTATAGCATATTATAAAATTATAGTATACTCAAAATTTTAATATGTTGAGGTTATTGTTTAATTGTATTTTATAATGATATTTTCTTTTTTTTAGAAAATTTTCTAATCTTTAATTATATTTCAGAGAATTTAAATTTTTTATTAATTTTTAATTTTTATTAACTGCAATCTTTGATCTTGATTATAACTTTATTATTTAGGGATTTTTTTTTTTTTAAATTGAAATTTTTTAAGAACTTAAAAATGTTGTTTTAATCATATAATTTTATATTTAATCATATTTTTTAGAGAAATTTTACTAACTGCAATTGTTTATAGATTAAAAAAATATTTATTATTTTAATATTTCAAATATATTTTAATATTTTTTAGATATGAGCCTATAGACAGTTTATAAAATTTTTGAACTCATTTCTACAATATATTGTTATCAATATCTCATGAGCTTTCGGTATATTTACGGGCATTTACATCAAACCAAATGCAAATCATAATCTCATTTCATTTATATACATATATGTGTATATCAATATAAATATTAATGATTGGAATGCAAAAGGCAAAGTCCGTGAAACAGTTCCCGGAACATTTGTTTGCACTTTGTACCGTGCTTTATATTATGTATATATGTATAATTTGCTTTGCACTTACCGAGGCGTCGGGATGTTATTTTCGTTCAGCAGCGTATATGAAACATGTTCCTGAACATTTAGGTTCCTCAACTGCTGCAGCCCAATTGGTGAGTATTGCAGGATCTGTACGAGAGAGTGAGATAGAGAGAGATGGATATCATACAGTAAACAACAAAGTCACGAGTTTCTGATTGAAAAATAAAGCGAGTTCAAGGTATGACGCATAAAACAAACTCGAAATGATGTCTGTAGGTCATAAACAAAAACCGATTTTAGCAAACAAACTATGAATTTGATGGAGACGCGACAAATAACGGCATTTCATGATGTTAATCAAATCCAATTCGCATAGATTAAATTTTTAATTAGTGGGCTCGTCCGCGATAGCAACAGTTGTCAACTATGCCCACGGTTCATTGATAAACGAGATCCATTTCGGGTTTGTCGTTCAAGGTCCCATTTTAATCTTGAACAGGGCGACCATTGCGTCACACATACGCACACACACACACACACACACACACATATACACTTTTTGCTACGCATAGAATAAAAAAAACAACAAATTGATCGCAAAGACCGCCAGTCAGGTGGCTTTTTGTGCAGCGCTCTCGTGAGAGCAGCGTTCACCTTGTCAATTTGTTGTTGGTTTTTGGTGCTCTTTTTTGCAATTATGTAAAAGTACCACGGCAAATTATGCATTTGTCTGCGCTGCAGTACACTTACCTTTGTCACTGTTTTGGGGTTTAATGTTTCAACAAAAGTACCCCCTGCACGCGCCAAAAAAGAAGCCATTTTTCGTCTAAAATGAATAAAACTAATATGAATTTGTTGGCACTTATTTCAACACAATCTACAACTCACTTCGGTTGCCTTCTAATATGTATTCATTTATCAAATTTGTTATCGATGTTATTTTCAGTATGTTTTATACGGGCACACTACTGTAAACATCGATTTGTCGATAGACACTTGAGTAGTTAGTTACTCGACTGAAACAAATCCAGTGACTTTTAAAGTTGAGCATATGTGATTTAAAATAATTTTAACTAAAATAAAAAAAAAAATAAATAAAATAAAACGCCTCTTTATGTGTTAAGTGATTTCATGTTATCGTGAATGTTTTTGAGTTGCTGTGCATTACGTGAAAATCCCGCCAACTTCAGTGCCGCCTATCGCATCTATCGATATTAATCAATAAAAGCTCGTGACGAGCGCAAATATAAATCAAATATAAACATAGAGCTCATTTTTAAATATGTGAATGACGTTTCATTTAATTCCTTAATAATTTTAGTTTTTCAGTACGATAGCGTAAGCTCATAATTTTGGCATTCAGATATTGAACAATAACGGAACAATACCGAAATCAACTATAACTAGAATCCAATATGGATCATCAAATGCATCAATCAAATCACTGGGATTACAATCCACAGTCGCAAGAGCCAAATCAAAGCAATTCTACTATTGCGAACTTGAGCGGATATAGAAATTTATTATCGATTCAAAAAACACAATATGATGTTCAAAAAGAGAATGTCATTCCACACCAACTTACCCATCCAGGTGTGCAAAAATATCAACTAAACTGCGATCAGGATGAAAGATGTCAGGACGTACTGCAGCCGAAAACAGCTTTGCAGAAGCAGCACAGCTCACTCGCGGACAACAGAAAGCTGACTGCTATGTTAAACGCTGCCGAACATGAATTCTCTGTGCTCAAATTACAGTTACAATGCGCGCAATCAAAACAAAAAGCACAGCTGAAAGCTGTTTTACAAAATGAAGAGAATTTGATCGCAGCTAACAAAAAGCTTCTTGCAGAGAATGCTGAGCTAACGGAATCACTGGAAGATACGAAAATCCAGCTATCCAGTTTTAAGGCACAGTCAAAGCAACAAATTTCAAAGGTAAGATAAGTATGATTAATTATCCTTAATAATTCGCATTATTCATGAATATTTTGTTAGCTGAAAGATAATCTTAATCGAGCCGATTGCAAGCTGAGGCACTGCACGGCGCATGTCTCTGCACTAACTGCAATCAACGAAATGCTAATTAATGGAAATGAAAAGCGCGACGAGAAAATCGCGGAATATAAACGAAAGCTACTGAAATATAAGAACTTGAGCACATCAACAGATTCTCAGTCGTTGTCTGAAGACGAGACGTTTACATCTCTGAAAAATGAAAAAATTATGGGTGGGTAGAGAAGATAATGCATATATTTATAGCTAATATACACTGTTATATATTTCTAAAGGTCCTTGGCAGTCCGTGTCCTATAGCACAAATCCATCGCCCATTTCGTTAAAGTCTTCTATCGAGTGTCGTGAGCACTGCCTTGAGAAATCAATTGATCTGGATATGTGTTTGGAAAACGATCGCGAACTGTCGTCAAAAATGCACGAAATGGATTTTCTTTCAGAGATCTTTAAAAAGTGCCGTCTGGATTAAGGATTTAGAAAGAGTGCAGGATCATTCTACAAGTATTACCAGTTCTGTATTATATGTGTGCTTTGAATATATTGATAAAGAGAGCTTATTTATAGAAATATAATAATATAATATAAATATATATTTACATTTTTATGTTGCTTAAAATAGATAAATAAATCTTTATTTTATCTAATGTCTTAAGATTTCGATTTTTTTCACTTTTTAATATAGTAATTTTAACTAAAATTTGTATATATTTTTACTTTCATATACAAATTTGTCGAATTATAAAAATTGTCTTCTCAACATTTCTACTATCTGTTTACATCATTTATCCATCTTGAATAAACACTTACGTAATTTACGTAATTACGTAATCTCCGTATTAAATAATTAATAATATTTAAGTTTAAAATATATTATATTTACATTAAATAATCATTAAGTGTAACTTAAGTATAACTTTTACATTTTCGCTTAACATACTTAACTATTTTAATACTTACCAACAGACAGAAGATGACGAGAAGCACCGCGCTGCACTGGACGACTGACCACCAAAATTTAAAAATGCGACTGAAGCTGCGCTGCAGCAGGCTCGCCTTTATATAGGGTAGCGACAGATCCACTCGAAGTCGAGCTCAACTCTTGAGCCTCTTTCTAAGTCAGTCTTCACACTCGATCATTAGGCGACCAATCAGAGCACTTTCTGCTGCTGCTGCTGCTGCTGCAAGAAGCAGCTCCTCTGATCTTCGGGTGCTTTTATATAGGGCAGCGAGATTTCCACTCGAAGTGGAGCTCAACTGTTAAGCTTCTCTCTGAGTTAGTGTAAGCTAAACTCTCGTTCAGTTAGCGACCAATCAGAGTATTTTCTGCTGCCTCTGCTGCATACATATGCAAACTAACATCTCCTCTTCAGAACCTTAACTCTTTTTCAGCTCTTCTTCTTTCTGGTCTATTGATTAAATTTGAAACCTCTAGCTCAAACGATGTACAAACCAGACCTTAGAAACGAATTAGAATTATCGATAAATGCTGATAAAATCGAAAAATGGAATGAGTTATCGAAAATGAATAAATAATTAAATAAATAAACAAAATAAAGATAAGAAAAACAAACATTACCGCACCTGGCCTCGAACCTACACGAATATATCAAGAATATATATACTGATCAAGAATATATATACTTTGTGGGGTCTGCCACGCCTCCTTCTGCCTGTTACATACATTTAACAAAACTATTATACTCTGAATTCCCATTTTCAATGGGCTCAGGGCATAAAAAGGTGTGTCATTGTACTTGAGGACGTGGAAAATAGTTGTTTTAGTACCCATCAATTGGGATCTTCTCAATATTGATGTTCCGCCTTCTAGGACATGTCACATCCAATAATATAGATATATGGATAAAGCTGTCTGTTACTTGTGATACCTTAAACGAGTATTCGCAGTGGGTAATGCCCGTTTAATCAATGAAATTCTTAAATCTTTGGTTTACTTTTTATTTATTTCTTTATTTTTTCTTTTTTTCTTTTTTTTTTGGATTTTACATTGCTTGTTATGGTTGGACATACAAAAAAAAAAAAGGTTACATCATCACATACATTTAACATACATACAAGAGAGAATAAATAAGTTTAATCATGCTAAATTACACAAATGAGTAGAGATTATTAAGCTGGGTTCTCGATCTGGCAAACGTACACTGAAAGAAAGCACGCCGCATTAGCGCGCACTTGGGGCGGCGTGCTTCGTGTAAAGTGTACGAAATTATTTAAACTTTTTAAGGACGAAAGTACGAAAATTGGGCAGGTGCTTCGCTTGAATACATGACTTGACATAAATGTGGAATCAACCGCGGTATTGATTCGGTGCAAGCCTTCAAGGGAAGCAAATGCATTTTCATGACGCCGACAGGGCACATGACTCAGATGTATAGATGCCGATCCTGAGCACAGTCCAGGATCAGTTCTCATACATGAGCATGGGCAGAGTCGGCCTGAAGGACAGATATATATATATAGAGATATACTTATAACATTGCAATGCTTTAGACTTGCATTTTCCATTGAACTCTGTGCGGAAAACACAATGAAAAATGTGAAGAGAAAAAAGAAATTCGGAAAAAAAATACAAATTCTGTTCGAAATCAAATTGTGTTACATAAGCAAGTTTTGGCTTAGCTTTTGGGATAGCAGCAAAAGCCAAGAATCCAAAACTTGAATACATAACGGAACATGTTAATTTCGAACCTTACAAACTTGATGATGTTTTGGGAATCACATATAACACATAGGCAAACAAACGTACGTACATACAATAAACATTTAACACAAATTTATCACATAGATCTACAAACTAGGACAAAGACTAACACAGAACGGGACGAACATAAAACACATTAAAAACTAACATTAGAAATTACATTTCTGTTATTAAAACAAAAAACAAAAGAATCACTGCATGCCGTCACTTGAAATGTATGTAAAACTTGGGCCTGGTTCCAGACCAGCGCTTCCTTTAATTCAGCTCCACAGCTCCGCAGCTCAACAGTTCCTGAGCTTTCCAGCTCCTTAACTCTTCATTAATACTCCAAATTCGCTTCAATCATCTGCAGCACTCGCTGCCGTCCGATTTTGTTCCAGAAAACATGCGGCTCTGTTGAGCCCGTCACGCTACGTGGCCCGCTATGAAATATATATTGAAAATAGATTAGATATTGAGATTTTACACGAGGGGTGTTTAAAAAGTTTCTAGCCAAACAAAAAATGTGTTTTAATTATAACAAATTAATAATGTTAAATGTTATAAAGTGAATATTGAGATTTGATTAAATTTCGAGGGGTGCTGAAATAGTTCTCATATGCTCACATACAAAATATGTATAAACAATAATAAACTCATACATTTTTAACTATAAATAATTAATATGTTAATATGAGGAAAAGTTTTCAGACGAGCAAAATATATTAATTTTAACAAATTAATAATTAAATATATAATATAAAATAAAGATTAAAAATGGGTTAGATTTCTAGATTTTATGATAATAATATTTATAATAATATATATAATATAGTAACATATTTTCTCATTATCAATTTATTAAAATTATAATATATATATTATAATGTTGTATAAGATCTAGAAGTCTAACCCAATTTTAATCTATTATAATAAATAAATATTGAAAATTAATTTGAGTTTCAGCTTTAATACGATTACTATCTATATATTAATTTTAATAAATTCGTAATAATTCATGCAAGAATAGAAATATTCAAAATTGATTCGATTTTTAGATTTCGTACGAAGGTTGTGTAAAATAGTTCTAGTATAGAAATTAATATGAACGTTTTTACCGTCTTCTTATATTCTTTATATTATAAAATAAATAATAAATAAAAATATTAAAATTTTTTAATGTTGATAGTCTAAAAAGATTCCAATGCTTTGTATGTATATATATTAAATTTATAATTTAAATCAAATAAATTTAAAAATAAAAATAAAATATATTCCATTTTGACCTTTAGATAAAGAACAGATGCCTTCCATACCACCCTCGTATGCATTCAAAATATTAGTATACGATCTATTGCATAGGTTACATTCACAGTTAGCACTCACTATAACTAATAGACAACTCACTTCTGGAAGCAATCGAATCGTACGATGCCATTCTCGTTGACCAGACAGGAATGTATATCAATAACTTTGAGGTGTCGCCCCTCGCTGCGTATAAACTTGTTCAGGCGCGACACCTTGTCGCATGTCTGCTTGTCGTGGCGATAGTTGGCCAGCGGTGCGAGCGTGGTCAGCACAGGTACGAATCTACGGCCATGCATCTCCTTCACCAGCTGACGGAAATCGTGCTCGATCTGCACCAGCGGCCTGCCACGCATTATATCCACGGAGCCGATATTAACGATGATTTGCGTCATCTCCGGCAGATCGACGAGTCGCAGCCGTTGCCTGGCCGCATTGATCGTCTGTCCCGAGATGCAGAGTCCCGACTGCAGCACCTTCTCGTCTATTTATGGATCGATGTAAAGCCAAACACGTGAGCACAACAAACAATATCAAGACCAAGACACTTACACTTCTTGAAGCGGCACTTCAGCTCCATGCGTGCCAGATACAGCAAGAAGTCGTCGCCCAGCAGCGGAAAGTCCAGCAGATATGCATCATAGTCCGAGTTGATGGTGAACATGGAGTCGTGTTGCGATGGACATGACAACGTTGTTGGCGTGGGTGTGAAATCGTTTCGCCTCTGATGTGTGTACTCCTCCAGATGTTTCAGCTGCTGGACTACCTGATGTTGTAGCTGCTGCTGTTGTTGTTGTTCTTCTTGATGATCTGCTGGCGATGCTGCCTGTAACTGTGCAGGATTCAAATTGTGCGAGTAAATGTTGTTGTTGTTGTTGTTTTTTTCTTTGAGAGCGTTGAGCTGCGGTAGCTGATACTGATTGTTGCTGCAAATGAAAAGTTTACTCAATGAAAGTTTACTCAAAGTAATTGGATTTATCTTATAATGGAGTGTGGAAGATGATCATCAAATATTGATAGTTTTTAATATGATTATCCTAAAAAATATATTTTAAATAAATTTTTATATCTAGGACAAACTTAATATGTGCCTAATTATTATTTTATATTTAGTTAGATAAAATTGCAGTAATATTTCATTAAAAATATAATATGGTAATTTGCATATTTTTCTTGCATAAAAAAAACTTGTGTTACGGGTGACTTTTGATTTGATTTGAGAAAGAAATATAAAAAATCTATATATAAAATATCTAAATATAAAGTAATAAATAAATATGTATGTAAAAGTCATATATAAAAGCAGAATTGAAAGTTATCTAATACAGATTTTCATAACATGTTCGTATTATTATGTTCCGCATTTTTGTTATTATTTATTATTATTAATATCATTAAATTTCTCTACACTTTAAACACTTGATTAATGCCTAAAAACTCCAAATCAAGAGGGATTTAAATAATAATTTAAAATATTATATAATTAAATTTATATATAATACTGTCTTATAAAAGAATTTGTGTTACAATTAGCTATTGATTCTCAAAAAAGAAGGAATCATTTATATACAAACATATGTACAGTTATAGAAAAACTCCGATAGGATCATTTCAGAATCATATGCAACATTGCTCTGAAAATATTCTTTCTATAAAACACATCTCGTTTCCTCCTGTCAAATTAGCCATCAGATTAAAATCAAATAACTCCAAAAATTATATTTTGATAAAAACATGTTATATAATGCAAACATAGTATTTTTCAATACTAAAAATCTAGCTATTTGTAATCCTAAGAAAGTTGCTATAACTTTTAAGACACCTCTTGTTAAGCTTTTTCTTCACTTCATATTATATAAATTCAAAACTCTTGAGATTTATGAGTGCTAAGTTATATCCTGCTTGCCTATGATATGATATATCCTACTATTGTTTTGAATAATTATTTAGTAAGTTCAAATAATATTCCTGTATAATCCGGTATACACATGTATATATATATGAATGTATATTTGGAGTTGTGTTAAGTCAATGCTTGAATTCACACTTACAGATGTTCCCAGTTGTCCTGATAGACACCGTTGGGCGCCAGTGCCGCAGCCGTGGCCAGGGGCTGCAGCTTGGCCATCTTGACAGCTGGCGGCTTCTCACTCGCGTTGAGGTTCACATTGAAGTTGTGCGGCATTCGACGTTTGTATTGGGAGCGCCACAGGCGTGGCGGCTCCTGTGAGTGCACCATGTTGTTGTTGTTGTTGTTGTTGTTGTTGTAGTGGTTCTTGTTATTGGTGTTGTTGTAGTTGTAGTTGTAGTTGTTGTTGTTGTTTCCACTATCACGTTGTCGCTGCAGCAATATCATCTCGTGCAGATGGCGGGTCTCCTCGGTGGGCTTGATGTTAAAGAGGCGCTTGCCGGACTCACAGCACTCGGCCGTGACGTGCGGAATGGTTAGCAGAAAGTCCGTGATGTTGTCGTGCACCGGAAAAGCAGTGCCCGTCAATTGACGATATTCATCTGCATTGATTATATGTATAAATGATATATTTAATATATATTAAAAACATTCTGATAAAGATTAACTGAAAATTAATTTGGCTGGAATATCCATGACATAAAGGAAACAAAAGGAGTCTTAACAACTAGATTTTTCTACTGACTATAATGAATAAATGATGTTCCGAAGTTTCCACTCTAAATTGTGGAACATAAGTGGAACTTATTCGATAACTTTTAGAGTTAGTAGATAATTGTAGCCTAAATAAAAATGTTTGTCTTTTAGGAATATTTTTTAAAGTTATTGCCACATTAGCTTATCCTGTCTGTTCCACAAAAATATAGATGAATATTCGAATATCCCATTGATCTTTGAGAAGTCTATAATCTCTCTTTGAAGACTTATCTTCCAAGACTTCAATTGTTATAGCCTGCAGAGGTGTTTCCTAACTGTGTCAAGGATTTTTCATTTAATTTTATATTTTTGGTAATAATTCATAAAAATCTGGAGGGTATAACAATGGATAAATTGGGTGTTTAAAGTGAGGCAAGGATCTGCCCAGATTACTGAACACTAGCTGGTACTTACAAATAATTTATCATGATCTTCCAGTATATCATTTTTACACAAATTGTTATTATTATTTTTTCTTTTTTTTTCAAGTTGTATATCTGACTGTTATCCAAAGAAAAAAATTAGAAAAAACTAGGGTATACCAAAGATTTTCTTCAATAATTGGATTATTTCATTAATTGAAGAAAGTTTATTTAAAAATGTATTTAAAAATTGCTTTAAAAATCGATATTTTCTATAATAATCATTTAATTTTTTAAATATCGATTTTTAAATCAATTTTTAAATACATTTTTAAATAAATTTTCTTCAATTAATGAAATAATCCAATCATTGAAGAAAATCTTTGGTAACAAAAAAACGAAGTAAAATAGATATTACAGATAAGTTATTCACAAAAGGTATTGCATAGTCGGTAATACCCGACGGTCTTTTTGATCACGTGATTCAAGAAATAAATTTTCTTTTTCCAAGTAAAAGTTCAGAGCTCGAACAATTCTAAGCCCAAGTTTATAAAAAAAATGTGTCATTAAACTTACGGTTTCCCAGTTCAAAACTTACTTTTGATGCTCGATATCGTGATACCATTCTGGGCATTAGCCAGCAGTATGGCGCGTATTTCAGCATCGATCTCGGGGTACTCGTCGCGCACCCACAAGTAGGTGGTATCCATGATGGTCATGTTGGAGCTGATGGTGCTCGATATGAGCGTCGATGAGAAGAGTCTCGCTGCAAGCTGCAGCTCCTCCCCCGCCACCGGCGTCTCCTTCTGGCTGATGCGGCGGCCAAGTGCTGGCCGTGGCTGAGCTGCTGTCCGAGCACTTGCCAAAGTCTGGCGTGCTGTGAAAATCCTTCTGACTTTGCGCAAATACGTAACTTTCTCGCCCAAAATGGAGCAATCCGCGCGGACAAATAGTTTATAGAATTGCCCGGGTCCACGTTGATGATTCGGCGGCTTCTGGTGCTCGCCTTGGTGTTGGTGCAGCTTGAGCAGCCAGTGCTGAAAACACGTGGTCAGCTTTTTCTTCAATGCCGTCAGGCGCTGGTTGTAAGTGTTCGGCACGCTGTTAAATTCACTTCTGAATGTCGCCATCGCTGTGACGAAAATGAGTTCCTCCATTCTCCGCTGCTGCTGCCATGTGCTGCACTCAATTGTTCTCCCACTCTTGCTCTCTTTTTGGAGACTTGCGTTGTGCGTGTGTTGGTAATCGCGATCTATGCAATTTGGCAAGTGTGAGCAGAGCATAACTGTAGTTCATCAGCTTGCCTTTGCCTGCACCGATTCGTACGTGCAGTAGGGTGTCTCACTATTTGAATGCAATAAATTATGTATATGAATTTAGCTGTGGGTATGCATATGAATGAGTAATAACTGTAGCTTATCAGCTTTAGTTTAATTTTCTGTGTAGTAGGGTGGTTCACTATTTGAAAGTCAATAATAGAGCACCTAGAATTGCCTTTGCATATGTTTGTATGCACAATATTTGGCATGTATGTATGTATGTATGCACATATGCACGTATCTATGTATGCATGTATGTATGTATGTATGTATGTATGTATGTGTTTATTCATATTTGTATATATGTATATATGTATGCATGTATGTATGTATGTATGTATGTATGTATCTACATATGTATGTATGTATGTATGTATGTATGTATGTATGCATGTATGTACATATGAGTTTATTCATGTTTGTATATATGTATATATGTATGCATGTATGTGTGTATGTTTGTATGTATGTACATATGTATGAATGCGTGGGAATGGAATAACTGTAGTATATCACATTGTGTGCTTTGACTGTGTTCTGCCTTTAGCATGCGTGCATCACTATAAGAGCTCAAAATAACATGTTCTAATAGCGTAACATACGTATGTATATACATATGTATGTATGTATGTTTACATACTGCACTGTTATTTCTGCCTTTGCTAGCAAGAGGGTAGCACACTACACGAAACCTTTATTTTTTCTTGATATCAATTGAGTTGTTTTTTTTTTCACTTTCCGCAGCAGATTGGCTCACTATAATAAATAAAATAAACAGTTTAATTATTTTACATATGTACATACATATACATACATGTATACGAGGGTGTACAAGGGTAATACATAAACATATGCATATATGTACATATGTATATGTTTGATATTCTCCCAAGCCATTTGCATTGATATTCTCAAATTCTCTCCATTCGTCTTTCAGTGTACGCATGTATTTGGAGACTTTTGGCTGTTCTTGTATGAATCAATGCATTTTTTTAAAAATAGGCATAGAATAACTGTACTTGAACAGAGTGAGAGCTTTGCCTGTTACTTGCCTAATGTATGCAGTAGGGTGCCTCAATATATGTAATTAAATATGTTAACTATGTCTAAAGAATTTAAATGAGATCAGTATTAAAATAATTTATTATACATATATATTATAATATATTATATTAGAGTAATATAGTTATACAATTCCAGAGTTTAAAAAAAAACTGGAATGCTGCTATAATTATTAATTTTTTTTTATTTAATTATAGTAAGTTTTTTTTAACTAAGCAAAAGTTCTTAGAAATAAAAATGTTTGCTTGTAAACCATTTGAGGCACGTACCAAGGCACGAATTCTGTTCTCTGCTTTCAACATTTTAGCTGTAAAAAAACAAAATTACCTAACAATTAAGCCATAAAAAAGCGGTAATAGGAAAACAGGCGAATATACAACAATTTCGGTCAATCATTTTAAGCGATTTTTTATGCTCTATCAGATAGGCAAATTTTCAACATTTTGAATATATCTTAGATAATTTTGGAGCGTATTATTATTATAATTGTGTGATAAGTCGCCTTTAATTGAAAGCAATTGCCACCTTAAGTCTATAAAATATTTCGAATCAGCTGCTTATGAAGTTTTTATGAGTTTCCTCGGCAGCTGGTTTTTCCAGCTCTTCCGTCAGATAACGTTAAAAATATTAAGCAATTATGCTATAATGAAAATACCACGTGCAACGCCAATCTTGAAATTGACTACCGTATAATAAGATACCCCTCTCTCTCTCTCTCTCTCTCTTTATAACTCCCCAGATGATTATCGAATAATTTCACCTGGCTGGATGCGGAGGATAATCAGACAGCTTTGATGGATGGTCGAGACACCCTCATGGACAGTGGCTCACGAATCAGGAAAGAAAGGAAATACAGCAGACATCAGAGAGTGGGAGAGAGAGAGGAAGAGAGCTGGGCTGTGCTTTAAGCCCATGTACCAAATCTCTTAATTGCAGAGGAAGCTGCAGCGACGTGCCAAGCAATAACGAAATGGGCAAGAAACATGTGCCGGACCATTTGCAAACACATTTTCACATGTTTGCGATTCGATTTCGATTTGTATTTGCAAATGTAATCCCCCCCTCGAAGCATTGTGGCGCAGGAGGAAATTTATTCAGTAAATTCGTTTGGAGTGTAAATCAGCAAGATGTTGAAGAAAACTTTCTGATTGCTCAGTAATATTTTGTTTGCTTAGGAGTAGACTGTTTTTGGTTGGGAATGAGAGGTGGGTGAATGTAGCAAACACTTTTTAAATAGATCCATATCTGAGGATAATTTATAATATATATTCGAATCTTAAAATCGAATTCATATCTATCTAGCAGGTTCTTAGTTCTTTATAATCAATCAGTAAAAAATTGTTAATAATCTATCTAGCGGGATCTTAATTCTTTATAATCAATCAGTAAATAAAAATCAAATCAATCCTCACTTAGATAAACAGTCTATCAGTTGGTGACTCAGTCAATCAACATGTAAGTCGCTCAATCAATCATTTAAATGATCAGTCACTCCGAATAATTTATTAGTTTCTCAATTTTTGAGTTATTCAATCATTTATTAAATTAGCATCAATCAATCAATCACTTCAATCAATTATTAATTGGTCAATCTTATAATGTCAATCAGTCAGGTAGACAATCAGTTTTAGGGTTAATATTAAGTATCAATCTGACAATCAGTCAATCAATCAGCTAGTTATTTTTTCCAGATTTATTAGTTAGTTATTAGTTGATTTATTAGACAGTCAATCATTTTGTTATTAAATCAGTTACTAAGTTACTGAGCTTCGTCAGTCAGTCAATCAGTCACTGAGTTCATTAGTTGTTCAGATACACAGCTATATAAGATCATCAATCAGTCAAACAGCCATCAGTCACCTCGTCTGTCAATCACTCACTGCTCCACCTCTCCAGTAATCAATTCAATTTATCAGTCAATCAATCAATCACTCGCTCAGTCAATCTGTCAATCACTGATTTGTTGCACCGATTGAAGATTCGTTTGATTGACAGATTTGCGGGAGTGCGTTGGAGCTTCGTCAGTCAATCAATCAGTCACTGAGCACATCACTTGACCAGATACTCAGCTACTTAAGATCATCAATCAGTCTATTAATCAAATAGCCATCAGTCAGCTCGTCTGTCAATCACTCACTGCTCCACCTCTTCAGTTATCAATTCAGTCCATCAGTCAATCAATCAATCACTCGCTCAGTCAATTTGTCAATCACTGATTTGTTGCACCGATTGAAGATTCGTTTGATTGACAGCTTTGCGGGAGTGCGTCGGAGCTTTATTATATTTGCCGCCTCGACGCATGGGCGACACTCTGCACGACTTGGCATAGTCGCATAAATTATGCAGCTACCCGACCATAGGGGGCGGCACTCAAGCAGTCGCACATTGAAATATCCAAATAGTTGCAATTACTTAGCTCAATTTATGCAAACGAACTTTGCTATTGGAATGTCGTAATGCTGGAATGTTGTGGGAGGCCGACACCTGCTGCCGCTCGTTGTGTTCGAAAATATTCGAAGCATTTCGAAAACTTCAGTATCGAAAGTCAATTGATTTCTATCAATTTGTTAACGGGTTTTTTTTTTTTAATATCTTTTCATGTTTTCTCTGCGACTTTGAAATACGATATATGAATATATCGGCCTATTCGAAATGCTGCAAACGTGACAGACTCAAAAACTCATTTGCTCAATAGATTTGAACGTGACGATCCCAGGTTAGTTTATCTAATAATATTTTGTATTGTATTTTCATTACTTAACTGCAGAAAAATTAAAATTTTGTAAACTTAATATATTTTTAAGCTTAATTCAAAATATTATATTTATGTTTTTATTTTTAAAATTATATTTATATATATTTTTTTTATTATATTCTTGTTTATTATTATACCTAATTTTATTATTTTTATTTTATTTTTTTATTTTATTATTTTTTTACAAAAATTAAAAAAAAAATAAATTTATGTTCTGTAAAATATATTTTGAAATTTTCAGTTATATAAATATAAAATAATATAATATAATATAATATAATATAATATAATATAATATAATTTATTATAATATAATATAATTTAATATAATACAATATATATAATATCTATAAAATAAATAATTATAAATTTTTTTTATATTTTTATTTATGATTTAAAAAATATATATTTTGAGTTTTGATTATTGATTATTGTATTTAATTCAGTTATATTTCATATTATATTTAAATTATATTATATCCGTTTATTTTTTATATTTATTTTTTTTCCAGATTTTTACAAAATTATTTTATATATATACATATTTTTTTTATTCTGTGAATTTCTGTTTTATTTTTCCCGCAATTAGCGTATCTTGACTTAAGAGATTTTCTGCTCAATCGTCTGTTTCCCTCAATTATCCTTCTTCGTTTGCTTTGCGGATGCAGCAACATCTGTTACGATCCTGGCAATCCATTCAATCGGCCCAAAAGCAACTAAAATGCATGTAATTAAAGTTCTTTGTGCTCATTGGCCAGAGGATTACGCATATGTGTGTGTGTGTGTGTGTGTGTAATTATGTGTGTGTGTGTGTGTGTTTTGGCTGTAAATGCCAAAGTTTTTTATATAAACAGTTCGACATTTTAAACGTTTCCTGCAATTAATTATGTAATTGCTACCGATATTCAGAATTGAAGATAATACAAATTTGATCACAAAACTAATATATGAGATAATATATTAATTATAGAACCACTTTCTATACTTAACTTCTCATTTTCAAATTGATGCGCCATTGAAAACCGTAGATACTTTACGTGATTACCTTACGATATTCGAAACACAGACTGCTTAACAGCGCAAAGACAATTTCTTTGTTTTCCCAAAAGACAGAGAGTGAGAGAAGCGGAGCAAATGCAATTACGTTTTGTTTGACTTTGTTGTTTCACACTCGCGCGCACATATACTAACGCTAACACACACTACAACAAAAACACTGTTATCGCTTGCAATTGCAGCTGCAGGGCAATGCAAGAGAAACAACCACAATTGCCAGCAACGAACAGTGGGTTAGATATAATAAAAAGCAACTCAAATTATTGAGTTTTGAGTTTATTATAACGATTGACGTGTCGAAACAAATAAAAGGTTTGTTTTATTTGGGTAAATACTTTGTTATAATCATGTACATGAATTTAGTTTTATTTTTTTTATAAATTCAGCAATTATTATAAAAAACCCGTTCTACTATACAATATTTTATATATAATAGATCATATTACCAATTATTTTCTTTTAAATTATTTAATCTGATAAATCAAATCAAAATTGATCATCAATATATACTGCTGTTAACAGATCTTTCGATTTGCCCTTAAAACACAGACAATGCTTCACTGTGCGCTACTCTCTCCGTATTGTGCGGGCGTTTCGCGCTCTCACTCTCTGGCTCTCTTGGGTCTGTGTGAGACACAATGTCGCTGTTTCAAGCCGAGCCGGTTTTTCTGTTTTTCAGTTACTTTCTGACTTTGTTGAACGAACGTTGTGCGAGCGGAGCAACGAATTAAACGGCGTAAGCGCCAATAAATGGCGCGCGTTTGTGTTTTTTGCGTTTCGAATAACAACAAATACTATACATAATAAAAATAATAATAATTAATAATATGCAACGACAACAACAATTGTGAGTGAGTGTGTGTAAATGTGTTAAAGTGCAATAAATAAAAGTGTATTACAAGCAAAAGCAACAACAGCAAATAAGAAAGAATAGAAATAGAGAGAGAAGAAAGCGAATCAAATAAAACGTCAAAATGACGCGCGAAGAAGAGGAAGAAGTGCGCTTGTTGCTGTCGCGTCACCAGGAGCGCATCATGCTCGATCTGGGCAGCACCGATCTAATAGCGGTGCTCGTCAAGAACTCCGTGCTCAGCCAGTCCGAGGAGGATCTGCTGCTGAAGAGCGCCGCCGTCGAGCCACCGGGCAGCGCGCCGTCGAGCGTGGGCGCCTTGACGAAGCGCAAGCTCAGCGCCGTCGCCAGCAGCAGCAGCGGCAGCGGCAGTGGCGGCAGCGCCAGCGTCACCGGCGTCGGCGGCTACAGCTCCAGCCTGGCCGGCTCATCGCGCAGCGCCAGTGTCAACGGCGATCACGCCCAGAGCGACAATCGCTCGCTAACGCCATCTGTCGGTGGCGGTGGCGGCGGCAGCGCAGCCACCGAAGCGCTCAACGATGCCGAAATCGTGCGCCTCCAGTGCGCCAATCTCATCGAGATCATTGCCAAGAGCGGCTTCGAGAAGTTCAAACAGTTCTGCTACGCCATCGAGTGCGAGTGTCCGCAGCTGATTGAGGATTTAATTAACGATCGACTTAAAAGCGGTAAGTGACTAAGTTCCTAATCAACTCTACACGCCACGCCCCTCAGTCCCCTCAGCCGCGTCGCTGATTCTATCCATTCTCCGTCTACCCAAATCATGGAACCTGTTCGACAATCGCCTCTAAATTATGCGCGTAATTCCGCTCGATCGATTCTAAAAAATTTCCCGTCTCAGCTAATTTTCGCTCGTTTTTTTTGGTTTTTTTTTTGCTTCTTGTGGAATGCTGAATTGTAGGCGTGGGTGGGCGTGCCTGTTACGTGGGCGTACTGTTAATAATTGTTAATATCTGAGATTATACGACTTTTTCGCTTTGGTTCTATGCTAATTTTGTTTATGAAGTGAGGCAGGTGACATTTGACAGCCTTCTATAGAGATCGTTGCTACCTGACGTTTAATGCTTTTTTAATCCACACACCTCATAAATTCGACGCTTAAAGAATGAGCGAAAAATATGAGACGGAATTAAATACGAAAGATTTCAATCAAAATTTGTTACTTTTCTTGAAATATAATTATTTTGTGTAGAAATGTTTGAAAATCTAAAATAAAATAATTATTTCTTAAATAATATTTTTATAAAAGTTAATATAATATAGAAATATTATATATAAATATTAATATTAATATATAAAACGAGAGTATATTCGCAAGATTTCAATAGATTTTTTTCCTTATATAAACTATTTTTTGTGCAACAAATTGTAATATCTAAAACAAAATAAATAATTTAAAATTTAAAAATTTATAAATGTTCATTTAATTAAATGTTTAATTAATATTTTCAATATATATATAAATTAAATGTTTTGATTATCAGAAAAATTTCTGTCTTTCTTATTTAAAGTTTTCATTATAGAAAAGTTTTTAAATTGTTAATCAAAAATTGATCACAACTTCTGTATTTATAAAAGTATACGAGACAAAGAAATTTTTCAACAGACTTCGTACAGAATTTCTAACAGAAATTCAAGAAAATAACTATCAGTCTTTATTTGTTTTGGGATTGTTAAACATTTAAATATCTGGTTTTCTTTATGATAAGCCGCTTTCCTTGAATGGAATGATAAAAAACCAGAGAACGTGCCGCTTAGTGATAGCAGACACATGTTTAGATTAGTAATACAAAAGGGGAATACAAATAAAAAACAAAATAAAAATGTTTAACACAGATATTTAAGCAGTTGTCGAAAATCGCACTATGCATGTGTGTTTTTTTATGTCTATATTAAAAAATTTGTTAGTTCTAAACTTTTTGGCAATATGTCTGTTTTTTATATATCTACATACATATGTCTATTTCAAACTTTAAATAACTTTTGCTTAATTAATTTAACTTAATAGCTCATTAGGCTAAACGATTTTTACAAAATCTTCTATCTAAACACATTGCTTGTAAGCTGATACCAAACCAATTCGAACTAGTTCTTATCTAGATATGCGTTCCTCCACGTCTTAATGTTGTTCCAAAATTCGCACAGCTATTAAATGGAAACATCCATGCGCTGATTCATTGAATCATTGACCCACAACCGAGTTGGATTGAGACAAGGGAACGAAATGATTCCAGACCTCGGTTCGCATGTAAATTTCTCTGAAGAATTGTAAATTATGCCAACGTTGTGGAACAGGGAACCGGGAACAGGCAGCAGCGAAGAAGGTGAACAAGGGGAGAGCGGCAGGAATAGCGGAATAAAACAAAATTGAGACTGAATCGCGCAGCTAGAATAACAAAAACAACGTTCATGTTAGTAGCCAGACAAAATATAAACTATTGTTGTTCTTGCTCTCCCTCTCCCTGCTCTGCCTCTCTTCCTCTTCCTCTCTCTCATTGTCTCTGCTGTTGTTGTTGTAGCTGTGCATGTGTATTTCCCTAATGAAAACGCTGTTGGCTCGCAGAGAAAATAAAAAAAAAAAATACAAAACAAAAATAATCAGACTACATACTACACGATACGTGTTCAAGAAAAAAAAAAAGAAATAAACCAAACAAGATCAAAAATGAACTCAGATTGTTGCAGGATAAATTGCCAGACCTGCAGATACCCTATATTTGTTATGAGAGGAGTTGACTGGTAAGAATTTTTAATGCGGATGAGCTTTACATATCTATTTTTATGGTATATAAATATTAATTATTTATATTTAATTATATATATAATATATATTATAAAAAGTCAGACGTGTAGATACCCTTCAATTGCTATGAGATGAGCTGGAAAGAATTTTTAGTGCGGTTTTTAGTAAGCGTTGTAGAGATCATATATAAATATTAAATAATATGTATTACTTTAATATAATTATATATAATATATATACCATAAACAGCTAGAATTGCAGCTACCCTATATTTATTTTTACAGTAGTATATTGAAAATGTTATAGGAGATACTCTTCGCTTTAATATATCCTTTTCATCACTTTGTGCAAAACTAACTAAATATACCCTCGCTTTATCCCATTTTCTGTGTACTGAGTATTAATAGTGGCAACAGCAACTACTACAACAACTACAAAACAACAACAAGAACAGTTTCTGCTAAAGCCCATGGCCAATGTATTGTACATAAGGCACTCGATCACGTTTTACGATTCTGGCCACGATTACAAGAAACGCGTTACGCGTGGTCCCAATGTCCATGGAGCTGACTTCTGTGTATGTGTGTGTGTGTCTGTATGTGTGAGTGAGTAAGTCTACAACTGCCACAGGGTTTTAGTTTTCTACGTTTTTCGTTTTTCATCTATGTATACGCTACACGTCTGGCCCGGGCTCTGGCTCTGGCTCTGGCTGCTGGCCATTCATCATTATGATCAGCTTCATAATCATAATACTTGTGCCTGGGAGTTGTGTGTGCGCGAGCGGGGTTGACGTTTCGCTTTTACTTCTCTTCTTCTGTTTGCTAATTTCTTGTACGTGCTCTTCTTGTTTGCTATTGCGCTGTGTCGGTGTCGCTGCCGCTGCCGCTGCCACTGCCGCTGCTGCTGCTGCTTGCCTCTGCTTTAGGTTCTTTAGCTCTTTGCCACTGCTGCCGCTCCCTCAGGTAGAGCTGCTGCAGAGCCAGTTCCCTGTTCGTAAATTACAATTATTTACAGCGCGTAATGTTTACCTGCGCCTCAGCCATTCCTTGCTCTCTCTCCCTCTTTTGCGCTCTCCTTACGCTCTCGCTGCTCGTTTCATCTGTCTGCGCTCATCTGCGGCGCTCCCTTTTGGCACTGTCTTTTGCATTTGATAATTTATGCAGCATAATCTGCTCGATGACGTTTATCGTTTGCCATTTCCCCCGCTCTTACTTTGGCTCAGCCCCTCTCTCTCTGCTGCTGTTATATTCGCTCTGCCGCTTAGTCGTTTCGTTTAACGTTTCCCTTGCTTTGTGTGCCGCTCTTATCGCTTTTGTACGTTGCTTCTTGTGTGTGTGTGTGTCAGCTCTGAGATACGTTTCCTTTTATGTTTATTTGTTGATTTCTTTGATTTCGCTTTTTTATGTGTATTTATTCTACCTCCACTCAACTTCATTATGATGTCCACGTTCACCTTTTGCTTTCTGTTTTGCTGCTGCGCATGCGCATCCTGTTTTTGTGGCCGTCTTCGTTATTGTTGTTGTCGCAGTCCTACTTATTTTTGCCTGCCTCTCGCTCACTCGCTCTCTCCTTCTTTTGTCTCTTTCTCTGTTGCTTACTTCCATCGAAGTAGGTTTTCATGACGCGTTTGCTTGGATTTTCCGATCGTCGACTCTTTCGTTCCAGTTACAAACTCAGGATGTGTCTGGCGCCATTAAAGTATTGGCCTTATGCTTACTGGCCAGGCCAAATAGTAGGTCGTCGTGCCTGTCCACTTGCCAGTGGTTTTTATTGTTATTGTTTCTGCTCCTCTTGTCGTTTTTGTTGTTGTTGTCTTGAACTTCATTCGACAGCTCGACTTCAGCTGTGGCTCACTCCTCTTTCTCCACAGTTTGCAACAAGGTTGATTGGCTAGTAAACACTCTACAAACAGGTTATGAACGATTTTGTTTTTATGTTGTTTATGGAAATGTGCTAAAATGTTGCTGATTGCTTGAGTTTAATGCGTCTGCTACGATATGACAGTTTTTATACCCTGAACCAAATGGTTTGCCATTTGGGAATTTAGGGTATATTGGCTTTGTGAGAATGTATGTAACAGGTTGGAGGAGGCGTGATAGAGACCATGAAGTTATCGTATATTTTATTTTTATTCAATCTGCTAAAGCTAAAGACTTGAGCTCTTGAGGTTAGAATATTTTCAGACAATGATATATTCATTGTCTGAAAATATCCTAATTGGCTAGTTTAATGAGCTAGAGGGTTGGTTCATATTATAAATAGAGTTTCTGAAACCGTCCTCCTATAGACGATTGTATACCATATGCCGTACAAGTTAATCATATGTTTTCACTATCGATAAATATCGATATTTTTTACATCTTTCTAGAATACCACAAAACTTCTAGGTATTTCCAAGTCGAGCACTCCCGAACACAACCTTCATACTTGCTCCCTTTCTAGTTCTTATCCATTTACAACAGAATTGATTGAAGCTGTTATGTTTCTAGATAAGCGACGCATAGTTAAAACGTAACCTGATAATCATTTATCTGTCACATAAAGATATTATTCCATAAAAGGAGCAATAAAATGTATTTAAACTCGAACTGCTTCTGGGTGGCAAAGTAGATCGGTTTCATATTAATAGACAAGACGCCTGATTACAACTCAACTTCATTAGGGGCCGGTCGTCTTGGCGAGATCTTTATTAATTTCGGTAGCCGTCAAACTAAAGCCTTTTCCCTCTTCCTTTGACATGAATTGTGGGCATTAACTTTCAACTCCCAACTTCCAGCTTGCAACCGCTGACGATCGCGTAAGCCGCTTACCCACACAACTGTCACGCCATTGGCGTTTCCCTTGCGCTCTCCTCCATTGAACTTGTTTGCGTCTCTTTTACCGATTGCGCCTTTCTACGCTCTTTCGTTACAACAAATCCCCCTGAAAGGTGTGACTCATGCAAAGTAACGATTCGGTTCTGTAGTCCCTCGGCCCGTTCCCCCAATGCAGATCCAGACACACCGCTCACTTAATCCCAGACTGGCGTCTGTTCCGCGCAACAACTGTTCTGTGGTTGTTTTCGTTGTACTCTGTATGGGAAAGGAGTAAAGGGGTATATATGTGAGTGTTAATGGTGAGATTCAAGAGGTGGATAAAGAGATCTTCAAGAAATAGTTTTTATATTTTAATTGATGATTATTGAACATCAATTTCCTAAGTTTTGTTTTGAAATATAAAACTCAAAAATAATAATAATGATATTATATTAGGCAATTTATACTTTATATATTTACAGTTTAAGATTCGATTCAATTACTTATAAGAAATTAGAAAATTATAAAGAGATAATAGAGTTATATCACTTAGATATTTATTATTTATGTACATATAGCTCTAGACTTTCAGATAGAATCCATATGTTAAGTGATGTTGCTGGATCGCTTAAATATTTATATATTTAAAGCTTAAAATATTTAATCTATGAATGATATAGATATACAAGCTCCACATGTTAGTTGATTGTTTTGGATCAGTGAGATATATTTTATTTATAATATATTGGAAAATAATAGAAACTTAACGAGAATATATTATAAAAAAGTTTTTTTTTTTAAACAAAAAATTTGTTTTTATTCTATTTAATATATTTATATAATTTCACCAAAAACCATTCCACATTATTTCACTTTTGCTTTTTATAATATTTGGAAGCTTACGCTTAATACAGGGTATCTATTATTACATCACCAATTCCTTAACAGTACATGGACTTTTTAAATTGCTTTTTTTTGGCGGCCTGCTGCTGCTGCTGCTGCTGCTGGTGCAGCTGATAAACTTGGCGCAAGTCGTTAGCCTTTTGCCAGTTGGCTGATGTTGCAGACCCGTCAGATGCAGACTTGCAGCCGCTCTAACTGTTTCGGTTTCCACTGAATAACAGCAACAGCAACAACTGCGAGAACAACAACAAATCCGTTGTATTTACTGCATTTTGACCTGTCGTAGGAGAGAGATGGAGACAGAGATAGATAGAGAGAGTGAGAGAGAAACAGCAGAAAAACTCATCTGCGCTCACCGCATGGCGTGTAAATGCAACCTCCTGACGACATGAAATGTTATCTGTGTCTTTTTTATTCTTTTTCGAGTTGTTTTTTTACATGATTTTTCTGTTATTTTTACAAGTCATTAGCTTTAATTTACACACACACATAGAGTGGGACAGAGAGAGAGAGAGAGAGAGAGAGGGAGAGAGAGAGAGAGATACAACCGGTAAACATTTCATTCATAGTTTCGATGACGGCGTTCTGCCTCATAAAGCGCAGCTGGCGATGCATAAAGTTGCACTTAAAAACTTCTTCTGCTTCTTCGTCTGTTTCTTCCTCTTCTGCCTTCACCTCCATCTTCTTCTACTTCATTGGTCAGATACTTGATTATTGATCGTTGGATTGATCGGTTTCCGTTACCTTTTAGGCATTATTATAATGCGCTTTCAAGCTTGGTGGCATCTCCCTCTCCCTCACTCTTTCCCTCTCCTTCTTTCTCACTTGTTGAAAATAATGATTGATTGGTTTGATCAAAGGCTGACCCTAAATATATATACATCCATATGTCTATATGTTAAGCAAATGTTTGATTTAACGCTTCGTTTTTATTGATGCATTAAAAGTAAATAAATGTTTTTCAAGAGTTTCCCATGCCGTTTAGAAGTATGTAGACGTCATTTCAATTAGATAATGACAGTTCGTGATCTGAGAGTTGCTTGTTATTAAAGCAACTCATACTGTTTCTTGTTTAATATTGTTTGTTTTTTTCTCATTTGGTTTTCCACTTCCACCAATAATTATTACCTGTTTTGATTTGTATAACTCGAGCTTTGCGAAATACGTTTTTTGATGTTTGGGCGTTTAATAGATCTGGCCTTGGTTTTAATGATACAAATTCAAATGAATGTTAGCCGTAACCAAAGTTAGTTTTGGCTGGTAATTTCAACTATGCAATCCTCTATTTATATTTATATTTTGTTGTTAAATTCCGATTTTCGCTACATTTTTCGCCATTTACTAGGCCGTTCAGTCATTATCATCTCAAGATCGCTGCTTCAAAAGCCCACCAACATCTCAATATTGAAAAAAAAAGAAAGTTTGCAACAAAAAAAAATTGGCCTTTTCTTGTCATTGTTTTTGTTGTTGCTGAAATTGCTAAAAGCGAAAAAGATTGCGCTCATTGTCTAGGTCCGTCCAGGTTCGTCTTTTAATGCGTGTTTTACATGGTCAATGCTGGAAAATCGCCAAATAATGAGCGCCAGGCCAAGGGGAAAGTGCATGTAATTTGAAAATAATTGGAGCGTTTTCAGCTGGAAAATGGTGCAACCTAAAATTCTTACTAAGAGCCAAGTATTTGTACGAATTCAAATTGCTTTTATCAGATCTACAGCTAAAGCTATATGTGAAAGCCAAACCAGACATGGAAAACTTTTATGGCTTAAATGAATTTTACTTTTAACTTAATTGTTAGATTTTCACCCAGTACACAGATATCTAACCCAATTAGCGGACTTACTCTAAGGCTTGTGTAGTGAGTGGAGTGAAGGGAAATCTCAATTTAAGTATTTTAAGATTTAGAGGGAATCAAAGAAAGTTTATTAATATATGAATATTTTTAAAGGAATAGCTTGGGGTTAGCTTCTATTGAGTTTGGTCGTGATCTTTTACACAAAATAAAACTTAAAAGATAGAAGCTATATCAAGTTCTTTTTCTGAATATACTCAAAACCCAGTTATCTTCCGCTTAACTTCCTTAGCAATAATATTTTCAACAGTTTCTAAACATTTGCTTAAATGGGTTCCTTTAGCTTTGTTGATCAATCAAATATATAGCTGACATATGTCTTATTATCATATAGCCAAATGGGGATTCACACTTAATCCATGTTCATATTGCAGAAAACAATGAAAGTATACGACAAACTTGACGTTTATTTATTTATTTTTCATCAAATTCTCATGTTTGAATCGAACAACGCCTGGTAATTTCCCTTAATTTCTATAGAATAACTGACATTGAAATTTCTTGTTAAATATTTCATATGATTTATTTATTCAATTTTCAAGCACTAAGCAAATATTTTTTTTCCAAATAGACAAAAAAGTAATCAAGAAAAGCAAATAAAATGCTTTTAATAAGCAATTAAAATCTCGATTGGATGCCATAAAATTCTAAAAAAAAAAAACTCGACCGCCCATAGAAGTAACGCGATCTCGCGTTATCAGAAATTTATTTGCTTTTAATGAAATCAAAGCACAAATTAAACATGGCTTTTGCTGTTTGGGTTCGTTAGGCAAACAAAGGGCGCCAGCGGGCTAAGTTTTGATCAGCCAAAGACATATCTCTATATATTTATGTATGTATATATATTGTATAACATATATATACTCCAACTGTGTGTGTGGTCATTGATGCCTTATTGTTTTGATATCTCCGATGCTCTTTGACACGACAGCTGTTGCCTGAAGCTAGTTGTCATACATATTCGATGTTCGAAATTGTATTCGCACAGTGGGGCAATGTCCTACATATTGTGAAGCACCTACGACAGCTAGCACAATATTTGCCTATTTCTACCAAACTGCATGTGTGTGTGTATGTGTGTGTGTAAACAAATAGTTGATGGAAAAATATGTTGAGTTGCAAATAACAAAGTTCTGTGAATATGGTTTCAGTTGAAAGTCGAGTATATTGTTTGGTTTCTAAGCATAAGGCAGAAAATAAAATCTCTTGGAATGTAGAGAATATAAACATGGCAAGAATTTATATATACATTTTGTTTTTATTTATTTGGAAATAAAATGAATTTTTAAAGAATTAAATTTAAAATAGAGAAATTTATATAATATTTATATGGATAAATTGACATTTTAATTAAAATATTATATAAAAATGATTTTTTGATAATCTAACCTTGATTTAAAATCAGTTTGATTATTAAACAATTATTATTTATGTCCGCAGTTTGATTAATTGTAAAAGAAATGTTTCAAGTTCATTCGTAGATTCAAGCTGAAAATAAATAGCTAAATCATTTCTT
Organism: Drosophila meridionalis; assembly: GCA_035045145.1. Classification (NCBI taxonomy): domain Eukaryota; kingdom Metazoa; phylum Arthropoda; class Insecta; order Diptera; family Drosophilidae; genus Drosophila; species Drosophila meridionalis. The sequence continues at coordinate 1,939,961 of JAWNPG010000037.1, forward strand.
AACTACTCCTCTACTTATTATAGAATATTTTCGCAGAATTCCATTTTCAGCTGAGAACTTGAATTAATTTCAGCCTTAAGTTTGCAACCTACGCATTAAAGCACCCAAGCACTTGGCACGGTCATAAATCATATAAATTGAAATCAATATGAGCTGAAAGTGAGTTCGATTGACTTTGTTAGCAGCGGACTTAATTTTGTGCAGGTAATCGGAGCATCTGATCTAAGAACATTTATCTTATTCGCATGGAAGGCGTCTCAACAACTAGGGTCATAAATTTCTTTAATATGCTACGATTTACAATTTATAGAAAATTCAAATTATGGCTATGAATATACGTGCCATCAGACAGATCATGAACACTTCATATGGGGCGGGATGCGGCACTGGCCGGCAGAGGGCGCCAGTGTGCGCACAGCTTCCGGCAAACCGCACGCTCCTGCTCCGCATCGTATGCGAACGAACACACATGTGCGACGTGCACTGTTTATCTCAATCATCGACAGCAATTCCAGCTTGTCCATGGCAATCAGCAGACGAATGGACACTGGACGCGGAAGAGTGAAAGAGAGAGAGAGAGAGAGAGAGAGAGGAAGGGAGGTATGCCTCGCACTCTCTCCCTCTCTCTCTCTGATTCTGTGCAGTCTGTCTGCTGACTTTTAATGAAATTTCTTAATTGAAGCTGCTTCAGTTGCTCGCCAGACGGTAAAAATATCAGCAGACATCTTTTATGCCTTTGTTGTTGTTGTTGTTGTAGTTGTTGCCTTTGATTTGATCTATATTAATCAAGATCAGGCTGGCGTCTTCTGCCTGGAATGGCGAATTGCGATTGTAGAAAGCGAAACGCTTGTCGCTTGTCTCAGTTCATTGTTGATTAAATTACTGAGATTTTAGTGTTTATTTAAAGGAAAAAAAAGTATAAAAACACACAAATTTTTGTGCACTGATATTTATTTTGGTCATGAACTCAGATTATGCAAATTTATTGCGATTTTTTGTATTCAACTTGCAAAGTCTTATGAATAGACTCTTTTAAATGAATAAATAAATATTTATGGCTTTTTTAATGAATAATATGTTTACAAATAAATATGCAGAGACTTCAGTTTGTTTTAATTTTTGAGCAATAAAAAAAATCATTTTTTTTTTTTCATATTTGTTTTACACATATTTAGCTAATTTGTAGCCACTCCCAAATGATTTTTGTTAACTTGTTGAATATTTGAGTTTAGGTTTTCTGCAATTTTGCATTCATAGGGATGACTTGCTGATAAAGTAGCTTAAAAATTAAAGTTTAGCTGTTATTTAAAGGTTTTTATGTGAGTGTTTATATAATAATTAATATAGGTGTAACTTCATCGATTATAAAGTCTTTTGTTTATGGAAAAACTATTTTTTGGTATAAAATACTAGTTAAATAAGTCAATAATAAAAAATCATAGATTATTAATACATTTTTAAAATTTACTTAAAGCACGAAAGCCACGCCTTTAAGGATGTTTGAATGTTCAGAGTCTGATAATTGTTTGTAGATCTAAATTGTGTATAATAATTTAGTTCATATTTGATATAAAAGTTTGACCTAAGTACATATGTAGGCTTACCGAGATTTCTTAAAATTTGTACCCGAAATCCTTCATATATAAATTTTTTTTATAAATATGTCAACAGATATTAGCAAAGCTTTAATTTAAAACATATACTAATTCATTTTTATAAATATATGCCAAGATTTCAAAAGATTTGTTTGAATTTATAGTTAAAAATATATAAAATATTTATAAAATATTTCATATATTTTCATATGGATATGGAAACAAAAAAAAAAAATAATTATAATATATATTTATTTATATTTATATTAAATTTATTTATTTATATATTTCTATAATATTTACATAGATTATCTCAATTATCTCAATTTATATACGAAAATTTCCCCTGACACATTCTGAAATGCTGTTGATCTACATTTGGCAAACTGAATTACCAAACATGCCTCTGCCTTACACACGCCCATGCGTCGCAACGGTCCGTTGCGTCAGTAACAATTATTCGATGGCTACGCATGTTACCTGTCTGTTATTGCGCACCTGTGCCCGGCCACAGAGTTCAGCAGACAACAGCGCGTTGATTGGATGCTATTAGGCGTTTGTACACACAGACAGACATGCAACGTATATATATAAATACTAGCTAAATATATATATATTGCTATAAATTGAGTACAATTCGATTCGTATTTGAAATCGAAAACTAAATACAATGGCAAATTAGATATCATATTGTCAGTGGTAGAGGTGGAGATGGAGGCGGGATCGGAGACCGTGGTTTGGGCAGAGGCGTGGCGTTGGCGTCACATTAGACGAGGTCACAGACGGCCGCTGGCCGTATGAAGTGTGGCAGCACTCGCAGATAGCGTAGTCGGCGGCAACAGCCGTGAGATATTCAAAGACTCTGCACGCATTCACGCCCCGGCCGGAGGTGGTGGTGCGCTGCTGGCCGTAACTTTTGCGGCTGTGTAAATATTTGCTTTGCACGTGCCGGCCAGCGGAAATGCACAAAAACAAATACAGACGCTGGCAAACTTCCTCTCAGCTCAGCTCTGCTCAGCTCAATACAAAATGCATTTTGGGGCGGATGCCGCTGGCTGTGCAATTATTGATGCAATTTTATGCGAATGCAGTCAAGCAATTGGATAGACCAGCGAACAGAGGACAGAGGGAGGGGCAGGAACAGGGGTTACAGGGCGTTGCCGACTTGCCCTCAACTTTCGAATCCTGTGGGAAAGTGCAATTTCTCTCAGTTCCACATAGAGCCCAGCGTATATAAATAATGATAATAATAATTTATTTATTGCGTGTCGCCTGACGTCTGCAATTGATAATTTAATTTCGCGCAATTACAGTAAATTATTTTGTCGGCTGACCACAGCCGAGCTCCGTCTGCACAGAGAGTGCATTCGAGGCGAGAATTTATTGCCATTATCTGGCCAATTTATGTGCTGAATAGTGTAAAGTAAGGAGTAGTGGGAAAAAAGTGACATTTGATGACAATGCTTGGACAAATAGCCATTCACCTTCAATTATAGCTTTATTTATGAATGCCAGAGGCAATCAGGCGAATAACAGACCAAATTGATGATCAGATCTTTAAGAATGGCGAATAAGTGCATATTGCAAGAATTTGCTATAAGGAATTCTTTAGAAATTAAATTGGTTAATAATGAATTCATTCATATTTTTATAAAATTAAATTTACATTTATATTCATTATATTTATTGTTAAGAGAATGGATAAATCCAATTTAAACTCAACTCTAGGCAAAGTTGTTAAAATGATTGAGCATACATATTACAAGCTTTGCACTAATTAAAATACAAGATTTTAAGGCACAATAAACTTAAAGCGTCCCATTATGTCCAGCTTACAACTTCCGCCCACTCGCAGTTCGGTCGTAAGTCAAGTGTTTCCTCCATAAGCAGCCAAACATCTGCTCAACCTACGACCCAAACGCCGCCGTCCCGAGTCAATGGCCAATTTACAGGGCTCAGGCTTATGCGTGTTACATTTTCACGCCTCCTACGTGAATATCAGTTGTAAAAAAACAACCATCTATATGAAAACATGTAAATGAACTCCACTTGAGGAGTCGGGGCTTTGCCTCTGTTTCCATATTTGTGCTAACTACTGGCCATATTTTCCAATGCTCGCATTGTGATTGGCAGTTGTAAAGAGGTTCATTAAGGCGCTAATAACCAGCTATGCTGTGCTGTGCAACCAGCTCCGAATTACTCGCCAAAACAGAAATGGAAATGCTCGCAGGAAACGCCCACGCGCTGCCACGCCTTCAACCATAAGCTGAAGTCTAGTGCAGTTCAGTGGCCGGGCTAACAAGCCGCAATAGACATTTAAAATTATTTATTTTTCTGTAAGAATGCAAGCAATTAGCGTATAACAACAAAGAAAAGAAACGGATATGCTAGACAGATAGATACTCTGGAATAAAATTTACAGAGTATTAAATGTATATATATATAACTTTAGCTGTAAGCATTCCTAGCAGGGAATTAGCGTATAACAACAAAGAAAAGAAACGGATATGATAGACAGATAGATACTCTGGAATAAAATTTACAGAGTATTAAATGTATTTAATAACTTTAGCTGTAAGCATTCCAAGCAGGGAATTAGCATATAATAACAAAGAGAAGAAACGGATATGATAGACAGATAGATACTCTGGAAATAAACTTACAGAGTATTTAATGTATATATATATAACTTTAGCTGTAACCATTCCTAGCAGGGAATTAGCCTATAATAACAAAGAGAAGAAACGGATATGATAGACAGATAGATACCCTGGAAATAAACTTACAGAGTATAGAATGTATTTATATAACTTTACCTGTAAGCATTCCTAGCAGGGAATTAGCGTATAATACCAAAGAGAAGAAACGGATATGATAAACAGACAGATACCCTGGAAATAAACTCCATTGCATTACATAGTATTAAATGTATATATATATAACTTAAGCTGTAAGCATTCCTAGCAGGGAATTAGCATATAATACCAAATAGAAGAAACTGATATGATAGACGGTGAGGTACTCTGGATATAATCTGACAGAGTTTGGAATGTATTTATATGAGTTTAACTAGTTTCTTTTACAAATAAGGAAACCCAACTACAAAGATTACATGGTATATCAATACTCTAACAACCCCACACATTCCATTGCAGTCTTGCTGGATTTACTTTACACATGGGTCTCATGATACTTAATGAAATAATTTATCAACTAAATGTAACAGCGACAAGAGCTAAATACATTTTTCTCTCTCGGCAAATGTAGCGTGAAATCACAGTACAAGAAAAACAACAACAACAACAACAACCACAATAATAAATATAAGCTCAAGTGTTGCATAAATTAATAAATTTGTAAGAGAGATGGGGAGAGATACATACATATATGTATGTATATACGAGTATATCTAGGGGGAGCTACCCTCAGCTGAATTTGCATATCAGCGGGCGTGGAATTCGAAATAATGCAGTCAAAGCAAGAAGGAAATTGCTATAAATTACATGCAGCGCATTTTCATGGCTGAGTTGGCTTTAAAAATACGCGCCAAACTATAAAATTGATGAGCTAGCTGGATGGGTGCGACAAGGGGCGCAGTTAGGAGGTAGAGAACGAAGAAGAAGACGAGACAACGCGATGTATAAAAGTGATAAGAAATTGTTAATTTGCGGTGTAAATAATATTGTTTGTGGGCAAGTTTTTAACTAGAGATTGTTAAAGAAGATCGTTTGAGGGTTAACTAGGGGTGGAAAGGAGTTGCAGTTGTTGCTGTCAATACAGATAGACTAGATTAATTAAAAATTGATTACATATATAATAATAATTTTCAATTAATTTATAATTTTATTTTATTTTATATATTTATTTTTTGTTTATTATAAATTAAAATAAATGTTTTATTATTTATTTTCATTATAAACTGAAATAAATATATTTTTTATATTTTTTAATTTGTTTTACTCCTTGTTTGACAAATTGTTGTGAACAATAAATTTAAAAAATTATTTTATTATAATTTTTTATTATTTTTTTTTTTTATTTCTTATGGTTTGAAAAATTGTTGTGAACAATAAATTTAACAAATTATATTATAATTTTTTATTTATTTATTTTTTTTTACTTCTTATTGTTTGAAAAATTGTTTTGAGCAATAAATTAAAAAAATTAATATATTATCACATTCATTTGTATTAAAATGTATTAGATATTAAAATTAATTTTGGTCTTACTTTCTTATTGACAGTGGACTTATTTCACAATCGATTTGAAGCCACTGATAGAAAAAAACATTTCATTTTAAAGTTAAGAAAATATTTTATCTAATATATTTTTATTAAATGCGTTTAATTCAGGTTTACGCTTGACTGTTTCTTAGAGAAATAAATTAATTTATTAATTGAAAAAATTTTAATTTAAAAAATGAAATCTTGCTTCCTTATTGATTTATTAACTTAAAAAAATTTTATTTTAAAAATGAAATCTTGGTTCCTTATTTATTTCACCATTGATTCATAGAAGGAACAAATTTATTTTTATTTTAAATAAAAATAAATATATTTACATATACATTTTTATTTACGTATATAAATATTTTGAAGCCTTACTCACTTAAGACTTACTTTTCTTATTCACAATCGATATTCATTTTGGAATCATAAAAAAATATTTCTAAATATATATTTTTGCATGCAGGGTATTTACTAGTCGACTCTCTGTCAGCACATTTGCATACATTGCAGAATCTTAAATTTTTCTTGTTAATTACAACTTTATTTTGTTTAGCCTACCCATACTTAGCTGGCCTGCACTTATCACTTCTGCACTGTAGCGCAGTTAAATAAGTTGGTCCATTCTTTTGTGTCCTGCCCGTGGTTTGGAGCCGTGTTGCTCCGCCCTCTCGTGTCACTGCTGTCTGTCTGGAGGCTGCGAGCAACATATGTTGCGCTGATTGAGCGTCATCTTTGTGCGGCTGTGGGGCACGCCTTGTCGGCCTCATCAGCGAACTGGACATCGGGCAGGCAACAGTTGGAGGCAGTTGGCGGAGCAGCTACTTGACTACCACCTTCCGCCGTGTGGCACCTTCGTTTAACATAATTTGTGGCCGCCAGTCATGTTTTTACGACACCCGCTGTAAGTGGCAGGCACTGTGACTTGATTTCCAATACAAAGCCAAGCGGCGATCCTCAGAGTGAGCCGCAGAGCCTCAGGCTCTGAAATTTTGCTTTTGCTTTTGCTTTTTCTCTTGCCCATCAATGTCCAGCCTCTGCTGCTGTTGTGCATGTATCTAGATATTAACGTGAGTCCAATCAAACATATGTCAAATGTTGTTGTTGTTGTTGTTACTGTTGCTGTTACTCTGATGTTGCTGATGTTGCCTGTCGCCGCTGTCGCTGTTGCTTTTGTCGTTGACTGTGGCTGCCTGCATAATCATGGCTTCGATTCACTTTCGCTGCGTCATGTAAATGCACTCACCGACCACGCGGCTGCCCAAAGCAAACACAGACAGACTCACACACACACATACGTAAACTCCTATATATATGTATCTAGAAATGTAGATTCGTGTATTTAAACAACGTCAGCTGGCAGGCAGTGGCCATTTGCATGTCCCCATATGGGCGCACGTTGTTTGCCAGCGGTGGCGTGTGGGCGCCTCTCGCCAATTTAGCCAAAAGCAGTCGAAAGAGTCAACACACACACACACTGACAAATACATATACTAACTCACATGGGCGCAGGCCAACGCCAAAAGTCAAAACATTCAAACAGCCATTCATCCATTCTAGCATCGACATCGTTTGCGTTGTCATCGTGGACATACACATGTAGTTTGGCACCCACACTCGCTTTGCATATTCGATATCGATGGCGTTGTGGATGTCGTTGTCGATGTCGATGTGGATGTCGATGTCGATGTGGATGCCGAAAGAGTCTAGCAACAAGCTGCACTCAGCGTCAGCGGCAGGTCAGCACGTTTTTTTTGCGTGGTTTGATTTAGTGCGCACCGTGGTCTGAGTTCCACTGAAACTTATATAATGCTATAAATTTTAGTATTAAAATGAATACTAGAAAATGGAGTTGTCGCTGGCAAACAGTTTGTAGTTTGTAAATGCTGCATATGATTAACATATTCCCATTTTGATCAAAGTGAATTCGATATATGAATAATTTGTAAAAGAGGGACGAAGACTGGGAGAATTTTTCAGATGTATGATAAGCAACAAAGCTACAAAACAACAGGACTGACAGTTCACATATATATATACATATTTTGAATGAAAAATATTTTCCTATATATTCAAATATTATTTGATGTGGTGTATATGAAATCTGAATCAAAATTATAAGTCTAGGAATTTATCATTCATACCCAAAGTCAAAAAAGGTTAATAAGATATTAGTTTTTATTTTATTTTATTTATTTTTTCTAAACATTTTTTCATTTAATCAGATAATATTTTAAAATTTTATTATATGTCATACAAATTAATTTATCATTGCAGAAAATTAAAAAACGACTGAAAAATAAAATTTTAAAAATATCTTAGAACGTAGAAAAATGCATTTTACATTAAAAAAAAAATAAAATATAATAGTAAAAATAAATAAATAAATTTATTTAAAAAAAAAATAAAATAAAATAAATAAATAAAAACATTAAAAAATAAATAAAATAAAATAAATAAATACATAAATAAAATCAATATAATAAAAATAAATATAAATATAAAAAAAGAAAAAAAATAAATAAAGAAAGAAAAAACAATAAGAAATTAAATAAATGAATAAATAATTATTTAAAAAAAATAGATAAAAGTGACATTAGTTTAGTTTAAACCTTTGAAAAAAGTCAATAAATGACATTAAATTGTGTTGATCTTGAGAATTAGAACTATAACTAGAACTTTCAATCAAAAATATAAGTCATTCAAGTGATATATCTTTCTAGATTTTGTGAAAAATTCTTTATTAAATATATGTCGCATATATGATCTTAATGGTACTGCATAGCAATAATATATAAACTCAATAATTTGTGGCAAAAAAGCTCAAATATATTTCTTAAATGAATAAAATAAATTTTGTAACAAACGAAAATTAAGTTAAATTGAGTTTTTCGTCATTATTAGAGTATTCCACCTTTGACTTCGAAAATTAATTTTATTTAATTGTATTTCAACAATTAGTAGCTTGTCAAGTTAGTAATTGAATTGAAAGCAATTTTGACAGGCACTCACACCACTGTGCAGCCTGCGGCTGTAGACTTATTAAAACTCAATATTTTTTGCTACATTGCCGTTAACTGACGGAAATTCAGTTATTAAAAGTTGAGCATAAATGATAGATGGGTTTGAAAACTCAATTTGCAGCAAGTGGATGCAGAGAAATGGCCCCCTAAAAGGGATGTTGCACTCATTGCTGGACTCGGCACGACTACTACTACTACTACTGCTCCAATATATATTGCTTTAAGATACATTCTCGTCGGGGGCTGACAGGCCACAAATTAAGCGCTATCACAATGGGAACTGGCAGCTTTCAAGTTGTGCTGCAACAGCAGCCGAAAATGGCTGAGAGCTGAGAGCGGAAACGGAAAAGGAAATGTGCTAACGCCTGCACCTTTTGCCTCCGCTAACCCCTAAACATTTTGTTTAGTTGACATTTGTGCCAGCTCCTGCAGCAGGTTGCGAACGTCCTGCTGCTGGCTGGGTTGCTAAAAAGTTGAAGCTTCCGCGCACGTGAGAGATAAAAATCCGGGGTCGACTTGGAAATGAATTAACATTTTGCATGTTACAACAAAAAAGTCCTGGCCTGGCTCTGGCTGTGGCTATGGCCAGGATAAGCGCAGAATACGGCCACAACCCAGCCACATCGCAGCCGTATTTTAGCCACATCCTGTCTGTGCACTCGCGTTAACTCTTTTGGGCCAAAGTGCTTTAGTCCTTTTGTGTCTGCCTGTCGCTCCGCTGTACATAAAACATTCGCAGGCTCCAACTCCACCTGCTGCCCAACTGGGCGGGGGCTAACGCCTCTCTGGCTTTAATGGCGCAACTTTAGCGTCTAAGTGGTATAAATTGCAATGCACTACAGTTCGCTCGCTTGCAGATGCATATCTCTGTGTGCAGCAAGGAGGAGCGCTGCGGTTCGTGCTAAGAAGTCGGCTTACAATTCCACATGCTAGTTACTGGCGCTATAATTTATAGTTAAACGAGCAACTGTATGTGTCTGCATGTACTAATGGGTATTCTTGCAAGTTGTTGGCACAAGTTGTTTGTACTGTTGCTTGTATAAATTATAAATGTTGCCTAAAAAGTGAATGAGTTCATTCAAGTGCACTTAAGAGTTAAGTCAGAAGTCGAGAGTTCTTAGCTGTAAATTATGGGAAAATAGCTAAGCGAAAATATCATTAAGGGAATAAATAATAATGGGTTGCATTTAAATTAAATTTCTTTATAATATTATAAAATAATAATTTATATTTAGCTAGAATTTTGTATTAATTTAGTGTTTTCTCTAAAGTCTAAAATATAAATATAAATGGTTCCATTTTATTATTAAAATTAAAATACTATATTTTATAAATTAAAATTTTATAATTGTTAATACATATTTTTTCTGAAAAATTAAAAAAAAAAAATTAAATAAATTAAAATAAAAAATTTGAAAATGTATTCTCTTACAATAATATTAAAAAATATAATTTTTAGTTAGAATTTATTATTTTTATTTATTTATTATATATATTATATAAAAAATAAATTAAAATAAAAAATTTGAAAATGTATTCTTTTAAAATAATAAAAAAAAAATATATTATTTTGAGTTAGAATTTATCATTTTTATTTATTTATTATATTAATATATATAATAAATTTTTATTTTTATTAATATTTTACCAGTGTTAAAATTTGTCACAAAAACAAATGTTGCGCTGTTTTAAACCCTAATTATAGAAAAAAAACTTTCAAGCTTATTGATAAAATTAAAGTTGAATGTTTTATAAAATAATATTTATAAATTGTTAATATACATATTTTTTTATGAACCAAACTCCAAAAAAAAATCTAAAAAAATATAAAAGTTTTTTTTTATAAATTATAATTATGCTATAAAAAGTTTAAAATAATAGCAATGGAATGTTTTATAAAACGAAACTTTTAGGTAGTTCATAAATATATTGACTCAAATAACCTTTTCACTTTAAGCCTTAATGCACTAAGCCTTAACTAATTAAAGAAAATGCTGAAAATGTCGAAAATGTGCGTGAGAAAATGTTGGTGTGCGTGCCTCGTAAGCAGATGAAACTAGTTTTGGAATTTCACATAAATCAAGCAAATGTATCCGAATCAATCAAAATTAACTTCAAAGTGCCTACGAACGCCACATCCGTTCGACGGAGATCCAACCTTTTGTAACATTAGACAGCAATTTGTAGAGTTATTGGGTAAGGGGCAGGGGGGAAATACCCCCACGAAATGCACTCACACACGCGGGCAGAGCGTAATTATTATTAATTTGTCAAGTATGTAAAACAGATGCCCTATGCACCAATGTGCCCAATGGGTCGTCTGAGGTGCAGGGAATGGAGGGAATGGCACTTACATATAGTCCAGATGCGGGCACAGCATGAAATGATGCCCGGGAAATTGTTGTTGTTGTTTGTGTTGTTGTTGCTGTTGTTGTTGTTTTTGTTGTTGCTGTTGCAGCCACGCGCCAGTTGGCAGGCTGCAATACGAACAAGGGGAAAGTGCGCGGCAGCCCAGACAATTTTCAATGCAAATCAAAAATGGGCTTTGCCCTGGCATCTGTGCTTCGCCAGAGACAAGTGCAGACAACATCAATTCCCTACAGACTATGTACTATATAAATATATATATGTATATGTGTGTGTGTGTGTGTGTGTGCCTATATCCGAGCGAACCAAATTTGTCTGCCGACTGCCTTTGGCTCTGCATTTGCCGCTGTCTCCATCTATTTTTATATCCATTAAATGCATTTGTGCACATTTCGAAATCGTGGCACATTTACATTTCTGCTTCGATCTTGTTTTTTTTTTTTTTGTTTTTTATTTATTTATTTTTGGCTTGGCTTCTTGGCTGCTGTTTGGCCTGAAGTCGATTCCAATTGTAGTTTGATTTCGTTTTATTTTTTATTTTTTGCCATTTGCCCTGAGTAGACAGTTTTTTGAATGGAAGCGCACAGAAATCACAGGCTAAAATGTTTGATTCGTTTTAGCTGAAGTTCAGCTGAAATTGATACAATATTCAAATGGAAGCTAGTATAAAACTATATATATATATATATATATATATATATATATATATATATATATATATATATATATATATATATATATATATATATATATATATATATATATATATATATATATATGTATATATGGATTTTAATATATATTTGATGTGTATTTATATTAGATTTTGTAGTTACATTGAGGCGAAATTAAAGAAGTTTGAGTGTTTGCAAAGGTAGAATGGAAAAATCTGAAGTGGACTGAAAATATAAAATACAAATTTTGTAAATATAAATAAATTTAAAATATTTAAATTTAATAAAAATATAAATGATCATAATATATGTGTAAATAATAAAGAATTAAAAAAAAAATTAATTCATTTTTTTTAAATATATTCGAAATGTGTTAGTGATGCTGTTTAAATTAAAATAAAATATTTAAAAAGCAGAACATAAATTATATTGTAATATTATTCAAATATGTTGAAAATATAATCAAAATAAATATAAAATAATTTATAAATAAATATAAAAAATACTTGAATCAAATATAACAATTTAAAAGTTAAAAAATATAACTTGGTTAAAATATGTTGGAAATATATCTACATAAATATAAAAAAAAATTACATAAATAATAATAATAATAATAATAATGATCTAAATCTATATCAAATATTTAAATTATTAAAAATTTACTTAAATCAAATAAATAAATTTTAAAATTAAAATGAATTAAATTGCTATAATTGAATCCAAATATATTGAAAATATTTTCTTAATAAATATAAAATATTTAAACATATTTAAATAAATATAAAATTCTTAAAAATATTTAAATTAATTATAAAATATTTTTAAATCCATAAACCAAATATAAAAATTTAAAAAAGAGGATAATTAATAACATTATTATATTATAATCCAAATAAATTGAAATTATTATCTAAAGGAATATAAAATATTAATAAATTCAATAATAATTTATACACTTTCTTAGTTTCATATTTAATTGGCTTTAGTTTCAATAATATTTGAGTTTTGAAGGCTTTCAAGTTAACCAACGCGATAAGCTCTGCGACTGCAGTTGAATACAAAACTCTTGAATGCACAAACCTGTAATAGAGTAGACATCTGTTAGATTTAGCAGTCATATTAATTTTATCTTAATACCCAATTTGAAGCTCAGCAGCTGCCGATCAATGTCAAACGACTTTGGTTTATCATTAATTGGCTTAGAAAATCTGCAAGTCGGCAAAGGCACCAATTACGTGCACTGACGTCTTGTGGCTTATCTGATCTGCTTTTATGCTTATCTATGCGATTAAATTCAGAGTTATTTTTATGCCCTGGACTTTGCAGACAATTGTGCTGCATCCTTCATACATTTCGAGTGCAATTGGTGTCATTGTCCTTGTGCAATGTGGCGTGTTATTTGCCCAGTTAACCAGGAGCCAAACGAACGAAGCCAAAGCGAGGCGCTCCATGCCGCACACGTTGCCTTTGTTTGCGATTCACATGCATGTATATAAATATATATGTATACAAAATATATATTTTTAGACTGAAAAGTAAATAAATTTGCATAGAGTTAACGCTGTGTCGCTGTTGGTGTAGATAGCTGGGCCATTGCATTAAAGGATTACGAGGCTTTCGGCGAGTGCTTAAGCCGGAGGCCAACAATGGCTGCACATAATCCTGTTAGTTTATTTGCCCAGCGCAAATGTCAAGTGGGGGACAAACAATATGGTAAGCATAGACACTATAGACGCTATAGACAATGCCAGCCGATCCTAGACAATGCACTGCCAGCTGCCAGCTGCCAACTGCCAGCAGACAAAATGGTAATGAAGATGAAGTCATACGAACGTACGACTGTCGTATGTTATATGAGAGTGTATCAGAGTGTGTGTGAGTGAGTGTGTGTGTGTGTGTGTTGGCTAAGGACAAGTGACAAGTCATGTTTCGGGCGAGAACTCATTAAAAATGTAAAAAAGAAATGAGACAAAAATTGTAGACAATTTACACACATACTAGGCCAGGTCCCGGTCAGTCCAGAGGCGAAGCCAAACAATCATGAATTTGCAAATGCCAGCAGAGGGCATCATATCCTGTGGCACAGCCAGGACCATTAATCTTGGCCATTGTTTGACCAGTTTCTGGTGTCACAGCTTATGCATTATGCAGCCCGTTCGGCTACTACGACTACTGAAACCGCTGTTGAGCACTTGAAAATCGATGCATATCGAGTAGCTCAGCCGGCAGCAGCAACTCTCGAACTTCAGCTGGCACTTAGTCCTGTGAGACAGAGAGAGACAGAGATGAGAGTTGAGAGACGAGCGCAGAAATGCAGCCAAGCGTAAAATCAAATAAAACGTCAACGTTCCCCGGCGACCGAGTGTCACCGAGTGTTGGGGGGAGACCGGAGGACGAAGGGCTAAAAGAGCCAATGCCGCCTGTTTGCCAGTTTACCATTTTACCAGCTTGTGCCGGCTGTCTGTCAGGCCCACCCGGTGGTGCGTTGGTGGTTTGTACAGCAACATCTATGGCGCGCTTGCCCGTTTGCTCGTTTGCCTGTTGCCCTTGGCCCTTGTCGCACAGCCCACGTTGCACGTTGCACGTTCAAGTGTCAATTGGTTTGCTCGGTGGCCACTTTGTTGAGTGCTCACTGTGGCAGGCGCGGTGCGACGTGTGCTCGTTGTGGAGTACGCTTCAAACTGCCTGCATTTGAGCTACGCCGTCAGCTTTGACTCTGGTTCACTCCATTGCATCGCGTCCAGAACTTGGAAAATTCCAAGTTCTTTTAATATGCATAATGGCGGCTTATGCTGACATTTCTGCGTTGAGGTTTTTGCGGTTTGTAGCGGCTGCTTCATTCAGTAATTCAATAAGCAGGAAATGTATTTGAAATACTTGACATAGAATGCCTTAGTAATAGTATAGCTGAGCTTTATTCAAAAGTTTAGATTAATATAAATTTAGATTAATATAAATTCCATTGGTTTAAAACAAATTTTAAACAAGGATTTGTTGGTGCTATCTATGATACGGACTTGCCTGACTAAAAAATTGCTTTAACACAGATACAGACTGCCAAAGTTCTTGATATTTGCACATATGAAGACTTGCTTTGCATTTGCTAAATGATCGCTATGTTAATGATTGTTAAATAATTAACAATATTTAAATTTTAAATATATTATATTTACATTAAATAAACATTAAAAGTATTACTTTTACATTTTCGCTTAACATACGTAACAATATAATACTTACCAACAGACAGAAGAAGAGAAGAGGCACCGCGCTGCTCTGGACGATTGACCACAAAAAATTAAAAATGCGACTGAAGCTGCGCTGCATCAGACTTGCCTTTATATAGGGCAGCGACAGCTCCACTCGAAGTCGAGCTCAACTCTTGAGCCTCTTTCTGATTCAGTTTTCACACTCGATCATTAGGCGACCAATCAAAGCACTTTCTGCTGCAAGAAGCAGCTTCTCTGATCTTCGGCTGCGTTTATATAGGGCAGCGAGATTCCATTCGAAGTCGAGCTCAACTGTTAAGCTTCTCTCTGAGTTAGTGTAAGCTAAACTCTCTATCAGTTAGCGACCAATCAGAGTATTTTCTGCTGCCTCTGCTGCATACATATGCAAACTAACATCTCATCTTTAGAACCCTAACTCTTTTTCAGCTCTTCTTTCTGGTCTATTGTTTAAATTTAAATTTAAACCTCTAGCTCAAACGATGTACAAACCAAGCCTTAAAAACGAATTAAAATTATCGATAAATGCTGATAAAATCGAAAAATGGAATGAGTTATCAAAAATAAATAAATAATTAAATAAATAAATAAATAAACAAAATAAAGAGAAGAAAAACAAATATCACCGCACCTGGACTCGAACTGCTAGAATTTAGACAGACGGACGGACGCACGGACAGACAGACGAACAGGGCTAATTCGACTCAGCTCTTCACCCTGATCAAGAATGTATGTACTTTGTGGGGTCTGTCATGCCTCCTTCTGCCTGTTACATACATTTAACAAAATCATTATACCCTGAATTCCCATTTTCAATGGGCTCAGGGTATAAATATATCCAAATTTAATATTAATTAAATAATTTCTAAGTGCTATTTAAAATTGTTTAAATTATAGTTTTGAATTATTTAAAGAATTTCAAAATCAAAACAAAACTTCTCTTTTCTATACTTTGTAAAACTCGCAACAAGATCTCCTCTTTCAAAGAGTTTTCCAAACAGCTTTCCACAGCCACAATCAACTCCAAGTGTTTTGAAGTGTATTTGGAGTTAGCTCCGATTTGCTGCTTTGTTTATAATACGAAACTCAAGTGGCCTGAAGTATTTTATGGCATTTAGATGCACTTGGATGCATTAGTTGCCAGTGCATCGGCTTATTTCTGGGTGCAAAGTGCTGAAAAGCCACTTTATCGGCTGTGGAAAAGTGTTTTTTTTTTCGTTTCAGTTTTCGTTCCTTATGGAAAACTGGGTCAATTGCCCTGGGATATTGTTGTTTCGTCTATTATTTTGGGAACCGAAATATGGTTGTGTTTATGTTTTCACAGAACCTCGAAAATCAAAGCAATGCCAGGTAAAATACTCAATGACAGGGCACGGCAGTCGTGCCCATCGACACTCAATTCCGTTCAAAATCGAATGCGTTAACCCAATTTCCATATATATAAACATTCTAATGCATTTATATTTATTTCATATATTTTTTGTTTGTTTATTTTCAGGTATGTATGCAGCTCCGTAAACGTTTACTTTGATGGGTGGGTGTGTGAGTGAGTATTATATGCTGGCATTCAATTAGCATAAAGTTCTGGCAGCCACAAAATGTCAACAACTCTATCAAAACGATCAACACGACAGCGACGCGCCGAGCTACTAAGTTATGTGGCTCTCGGTCGCAAATTGGCAGCTCGAGCCTGTGCTGAGGTCCAACTATGCAGCCGGGTTCACCTGCTGCCTGCCTGCCAGTCGTCGGGCGGCTTAACAAGTTTTCAATTTGTAAACGCGCGTGCTTTGAATACTGCCAAAGACAAACAATCAAACCAAGGCAAGCCATGTGGCAGGGGCAAACCACCCGAATCCCAATCCGAATTTCAAGTCGAAGCCTCGACTCTACTCGACTCGACTCCAGGCCAAGTGAGGCACGCGCGCATGCGCACTTTGCACAAATATGGAGGTGGCAGGAGGCCAACCGCAAGACAGGCAAACATTTTTTCATTACGCACCCGATCGGCCAGTCCGACAATACTTATGAGCCACTGTCCGTGCTGGACCTGTTCCAGGCCCCAGTTCAGCTATTTAGTGGCAACAGATACTCAATTATGCTGCTTTGGCTATGCCAGATGCCGGCCGCTGTTGCCAATTCATTTACCGCATACCATTTACTGCCTGCCAGAGCCAGATTGTTGATACCAGGCGATTTGCACATTTGCATGAGCGCATTTAACGATCGCCTCAGTTTTGTTGCTCGGCGCATCAGACAAATAAAATTGTGAATGTGCCATATAAATTACGTGAGAGCCCCATTTGTAATTCCTCTGCGTCATGGCTACTAAATCGTTAATATCTGCCCCTCCCCTCCCATTTTATAGCCTCACATCACGGGCGAGGCGAGGCATTAAATCGTTCTATTCATTGCAGCTTATCAATAAGCGGACCTGCTGTTCTTTATGAGCCCAATCTTCTCTGGGAACAGCAAATTAGCTGTCCACTTAAGATATGTGCTCATAAAATACGGTGTATAAATTTTCAGTATTGACAGTAGCTTGTCTATTGAATTTAATACAATTCATTAATGTTCTTTCATCGGATAACTAGACAAGCTATATTTGAATGAAAAATTTGTCATATAAGATAAATTTCTGAAAATTATTTTATTTGATTTATATTTTATTTATATTTAAAAATTTTTAGGAAAGTATATCTAAATATTTTATAACGACAGATTTCTGGCAAATATTATTTTGAATATTTTCATTCAACTTAGGGAAAAGTAAGATTAATTCATGCTATTAAACTATATAACTTGAATATGAAGCATCGTCAACAATCAGTTAAAGTTTTCTTTAGAATTGTTTTTTTTTTTTCAAATATTTTCCAAATTAATTTTAAAATAAATTAAGTTATAAATACTAAAAATGTCAACTAATAAAAATCAAACAAAAAGAAGGCTATATCATAGGATATAGGCTACATTTTGTTTTGTTTTTTACAAATATTATTTTTTATAAAAAAAAATGGTTTACAAATTTATTTTCTATTCTTTTCTTGATAAATTTTAGAAATTATATTGAACGTTAAGTCCTGCTGATAGGAATACCAGTGCTTAAATTTCAATACGATTTCTAGAATATAAATGAAAAAAATAGAAAATGTATTTGTAAACCATTTTTTACGTTTTTAATTGGATTCATTTAGTTTTTTCTTATATTATATGAAAATTATATATATAAACTTTAAATGAGTTATATAGGAAATAGTTTCTGATTTTTGTATTATAAACAACTCAGAGAGAAAAAATTCGTTTATTAAATACAAAGAAAATTCCTTTAAAATATAATAAATATGAAATACAATATTAAATTTATACAATTGCTAATATTCATCTATAATATATAACATTTACTTAATTAAATATATAATTTAATAATCATAATCGACATATATCTTTATTTATTGTTAGTTAACGTAATCATTAAGCAGATTACTTATATTCTCTCTTTATATCGACTTTCTTACATCACTTAAGGCCATTACCATAACAATAGTAAATTTCTTGATCGATCAGGTGCTCTCTGCCTTACACGGCCACAAATATACGTCATACAGATATCAATTTATGCCAAAGTCATTTAGAATTCATATCGCAAAACAGAAGTCAATTCAACTGCTTTAAATGGTTTTCATTTTTCAGATACTTTATCTGTGGGTTTGTTCTGGCACCTATTGTAAATGGCGGGGCAGCGCGAGAAGCCCTGCCTGAAAGGCCCGAACAATTTGAGTCGCTATTGTTACTATTGTTACGTATAATTTGCATAGTTTGTAGACTGGAGTGGAGCTCTGGCCATTTTTAATTCAAAAAAATTTATTTACGGCTTGATTTATTGTTGTTGCGGCTGCTGTTGTTGTAGTATAGCTACTATTATTTGTTGATTATTATTGTTGTTGTTCTGGCTTTGTTTTCCTCATTGCCAGCTTCATGTTATAGCTGCACGTGTTTGGCTTGAATAAAATTGTTTAACGCAAGTCAAATATTTTGAGTTGTGGGCTGGCAAATGGCCAATTGGTCGCTATTGCTTTGAAGTCCATTTACGATGGCCTGACCGTAGCTGGAGGCATTAGCCATAGAGTTAAAGGTACAGATGATGAGAGAGTTTCTTTCAAACATCCAACTCGATATCCGCAGCTAGAAAAACAACTTTGTTTGTACCCTAAATGTAATAATTACATAATTATTAATAATAACTTAATAATCATAATTACGTAAATCTTAAGCACTTAATTTCAGTTGAACTCTGAGAAACTCTGGGCAATAACGTTTACATATTTTAAGACAAGGCATGCGAATGGTATAAGAATAACAGAAAAAAAAAATAATAAAATAAACAAAATTACGAATAACGTTCAAAAACTTCTCCACATAGTTTCAATCTATGTTTAAATCTGAATGAAATAATATATAAATATATTTTAAAATTTCGTTGATTAAATTTATGAAATAAATCAAATAATGTGTCTAAAATTAATATTAATTTATATCTAAAATTGCTCAAGGAAAACACAACTAATTGTTTCAGCTTAAATATTTATAAACTTTTTGGCTTTAATAGAAAAAAATTGAATTCAATTCCATTGAAAGTCGAGCGTAACTAATAACTATATCAAAATGCATGCCAAACATACATACATAGATTTGAAAATCCGAATTACAAATCGAGTTTCGCATGGGATATAGTATTTATTACACGGATCGTTTACAAATTGTTAAATAACAAATTGATTGCAGTTGCCATAGCGAGGCGGGCAACTCGACATAAACAACTGAGCACGTTAATAAATCATTTTTGACCAAAATGAGCCACCCTTTTCTCCAATGAGCTGCGCGTGCGACCATTTTTGGTGAAAACCAATCGATCAATGGACCAACTAGGGGTTGCCAATTGGCCAGGTTGCCAACTAGCCAAAAGCTGCCAAATATGCCAAAATGCAGGTGGCAAAATTAGACAGAAAACACAACGCCAAATCAATATATGAAATCCAAAAGAAAAAAAAAAGGAAAAATTAAAAATATTGTGAAAATTGCGCAAAATGCAATAAAAATTGTTGATACTCGTTCAGGAAATGTGAAGGGTATATAGGTTTTTGTAATACTTCACAGGATGTAAATCCGAAAGACATGAAATGTGGAATGTATATTCCTGAGTAATCTCTTCTAATATAAGTTTAGGATATTTTTAATAAGAGCATTGTGAAACGGCTTATTGGATATGGATTAAATTTCTTGAAAGCTTCATATTACTTTCCATTACTTAATATTATTTTACATTACTTTTCATTACTTTGCATTACTTTACATTACTTTACATTTCAATACTTTACATTACTTTAGATTATTTTAAATTACTTTTCATTACTTTCCATTACTTTGCATTACTTTACATTACTCTACATTTTAATACTTTACATTACTTTATCATCATTACATTACAGCAGTACAGTTTTATGAACTGATCTATTAATGATCTATAGAAAAAAGTCTTTTTGCATGTATATACGTTCTTTTGGGGCATTGTATATAAGCAAAATTTCCAAATTTTCGAAGTTTAATATTCAAAAAGTAAATGAGATACACCTGCTAAGAGTTTTTGAATTCGAAAAATAAAATATATATAACTACCAAAAGCTGGAAAATATCAATATTTGAATAAATTTACCAGTAATTTTTTATTTTGTGCCATGAGCAAGTGTTCTGCAGTTGATTACGCCCGATTTTCCTATTTCTTTCGAATTTTATTTTTTTCCTGTCCATTTTTGTGGCAAGCGACAAACAACACTGACAACGTCAGCAATTTGTTTGCTGCGTATGCGACGCAATGTTTTTTTGTCATCGATATTTACACAGTTTGCGATTTCGCATTGTGTGCCAGATTTAGTTTGCATTGTTGGCAAAAATAATTGAAAAGCCGGCGCCACAGAGTCTTGCCAAAAAATGTTATTGAGCCAAAAAATAAGCGAACAAGATAGTCAATAAAAAAAAACTTTGGTCAATGTCCGCTGGAGAAAAAGATGAAAAGAATTAAAAACTCATAATAAAATCAAAAATTGTATTTATTTATTTGCGTTTGTTGTGTTTTTTGTTTACTTTGCTTTTGTTGTGCCTTAAAACAAAGCGAATAAACAAATCAAATCAAATCAAATTCGTCTTCATTATGTCTAATGACTTCAGCGAATGACATCATCTTCGCATTTTGCTTATAGTTATTTTGGCCTGGAGTGGAAAACAATTTCGCTGAGCCATGTAAAGCCAACGCACAGCCCCTTCCTCCGCACATTATTAATCATCAGTCAGTACTATTTGACGCCTGGCTCGAGTGCAGCGATGCAAAACATTTTAAACACCCCTCGTCCCCCGTCATATAACACCAGCCCAGTCCATATCATTTCATTATATACCAATTTTGTAAATTTATCGCACCCGCGCCGGCGTGTGATTCGAATAATTGCTTTACAATTTGCCGGAGCTGTTGAGATGTTAATAAAAAAAAAGTAGAAATAAAAAATAAATGAATTAAATAATATTATTATGCCTTTGGCATACAAATGGTTTGATGTATTATATTACACGCTCAAATCTGTACAGATACTCGTATCAGGTGTGGCTGGCTACCAGGCATTTTGTTATACATATCAATCTGATATTCTGAGTTATGGATATGCACGGGCCAAGAACTGCCTGCGGCACCACGAACTAACATGACAGCAAAGCTATCTGAATGTGCCACGTTATATTTTATTCACTTTGTGTGCTGTAATAAAACGAATTTTTAATTTCCACTCACGTTTGCAAAAATTTCGGCATTCGCGATTTCATTATTATGTTTTTTTAGCCATTTATTATCCATTTATCACTGTTTATATGCGACAAGTTGTGTAATTTCATAATTTGTGTAAATAAATTATAAATGAATACAAATATTTATTTAAACATGTAATAGTATTATCTGCAATAGATATATAAATGACATTTCATTTATTTATTTAAATGAATTTCTATTTATCTTTTATGCTTTCTGAATCAAGACTTAAAATTTACTAAAACTATATTTAATTAGCTAATATCTGAAAAAAAGTGTTAAGACTTGGGCTAATTAATAAGCATTAAATTCTAACTTGAAATGCTTTGAAAGCTGTTCACAATCCGATTATAGTTTTAAGCGCATTAAATTTAACTGTATTTAATATAATTTTTTTCTGTGATCAATATCGTAATCATTAATCATAAGTGTTGCGCTTGCTGTTGTGTTGTTGGATATTCAAATCAAAATTGGAAAGAGAGTTGTAAATGCTTTGTTGAAGTTGAACAATGTATACTTTCTGCAACATGAATTCATGGAAAATTCTTTCTTGAAGGTATATGTTACAAGCAGAAGAAGACGTGGTAATGCTCAGAGAGTATGGTAATGATCATATGTATGTTAGATCAGGAGATTCAGCTGAGTATACATAGTTCTGCTGACTTGTTCTAGATAAAGACATTGATTTTGATTTAAAGTATACCAGTCACAGCATATGCACTGTATATATATATAAACATATGTATATTTTCCTATACATATTTATGTGTATTACAGATACATATTTATATACCTCAACCAGTTTCATTAAAATATACTCTAATAATGGATAATAATACTAACTGAAAAAAAAGTTATTATCTGAAATTTTGAAGACTTTTAAAGCTAGAATAAATAATTTTTTGTATATCTATATATATATCTATATATATATATATATATATATATATCTATATATATATATATATATATATATATCTATATATATATCTATATATTTTTTTAAATTTCCGATGCTTACTCTCATTTGTTTTAAAATTAAATCAAACTATTCCAAATAAAAGCCAATTTACCCTGATTTTATGTATTTTTTTCACCTTCATATCTATATTTATTTATAGATACCCATATACATTTATGTTTTATGTTCACAATCATTCAGTTTGATTTTGAATTTATGTAATCTTTCAAGCTAAATTTGAATACCTGCCCGTATGCTCAAACACATCTATTGACACTCCTCTATAGCGGATTATGGGCTCGTCATCTGCAGTACGCTGAGGCAATTTTCGTCGTTTTCGGCTTTCTACAGCTTTTTGGATGAAGTCTTGAACTCATCGTTAAATTTCAAAATTTATTGTAATTTTGTGAAGGGCATGAACAAAATTTGACACTTTCGCGTCAAAGGCTTCGTTTTTTTTTCTTTTTATGACGCTGTCCGCAAACATTTTGTGTAAACTCAAGCGAAATTGAAAACTTGTCAATCCTGTTCAAGCCGTCGGGTCATTAAGTGCGGCGTAGCTGACGTAGCGTGATTTCCAGAGAATTGGCTGAGCTTAGCATTTACTAGCTGAGATCCGTTCGCAATACATCGATCATAAAATTGGCTAAACTCGCCTTAATTAGCTGCTATTTGATTTTCGTATTTGAGCCAAGCACAAAGACATTATTTTGCTCAGAATACGAGTAGAATCTTTTTTTTTATGTTTATATGGGCACGCGCAAATCGGGTTCTGGGCTCGGGGACTTCGCATGTTCAAACCTTAACACATAACAAAACACCTCATAAATTTTATGGGCCAAACAAGGCAAGAGGCAGCAAGCTTAACGCTTGACGCTAGCAGAAGAGCTCCACTCATTAGTGGCTCAACAAAATACTGAATCAATTTCAAGAATCAAAACTAAAGCCGAAACCGAAACCATAACCAAACCCAAATCCAGACCCAAAACCCAGACCCAGCCAAGCCTCTCAAATTCGAGTCGTCGACTTTTACAGTCGCTTGGCTTAGGCACCGTCTGTTGTTGTTTTGGTTATGCTGTGATTTTATTTCTCTTTGTCTGACTTTGTGCATACGAGACCATAAATGTGACCATTTGTATATCCATAGTATTCTTCTATATGTTTTTTTTTTTTTTTTTGTTTTCAATTCTTGTGACACGCTGAACACTATTCAAACGTGACGGTCGTCCAGTATGAGAGTCGCTAGAGAGCAATATTTAAAAATCAATTTTGGTCTGGTTCAGACAGCAAACAACAAGCGAGACAAGTAGGAGAATTGTTGTTTGAAATGTTAGACTAAAAGATATCCTGTACTGTACTATAAGCATTTATATTATTTATTTATTTATTTAATACTTATGTAGTAGAGAAGAATCTATTCATCTATACAAATTTAGCTTTAGTACCTTTCGTAGTTATCGATAAATGATTAAAGAACTGATATCTTATTAATGTACATTTAATAATATTAAATTCAGGATTCGATTTATAAAAACAAAAAAAAAACATTGTAAAATATTTAAATTTATATATATTCAATATATTATTATATTAAAATATTAAAAAATATAGATCAAACATATCGATGTCGATATCATCATTTGTGTAGAGCAAAACTTCCATAAAATCTAACTATATATCAGACCTTTCCAGATATCAGATATGCATAAGTCAAATGTAAACAATTTCTATGCCTGTAGGGTATACGAAAAACCAAATTCCAAAGTAAACACAGTGTACAGAGCACTCTGTCATAGAACTTCACCCACATAAATAAGTTGAGGCTTTCATGTCTTGATTTCCTTGGAGAACTGAAGTAGTTAAGCATTGTAATCGAGCTTGTTGCCTGCAACATACAATAAATACAACAGAAATATAATGCCTTTGTTCGATTCGATTTGAGTAAAAAGGAACAAAATCACAAATAAGGCAGAATATAATGTAAATAGATGTATAAGGCATGCTTGAAATAAAACTTATTTATGTTTCGTCTTACTGAGTGCTCGATAAATAAGTTTAGCTGACTTTCATTTCTGCCTAATATTTGAACTGTTTTTGGCCATGTTAACGCAGTCTTTGATTGTTTTCCCTCCGTTATTTAGTTACGCGCAATTGAAGCGCTACTCGTCATAGTCAAGCTGTTTGCTCTGGCGCACCTTTCGGACAGAGTTTATGGATACACAAGTCTTTAGATACATTCGTGGCTAGGTGAATAGCAATCTCGTTGCTGAACACGGTAGCCGCTGCTCGCCGGGCTCAGGCGAGTGGGCCGAGTGCCG
Source organism: Drosophila meridionalis (assembly GCA_035045145.1). Taxonomy (NCBI): domain Eukaryota; kingdom Metazoa; phylum Arthropoda; class Insecta; order Diptera; family Drosophilidae; genus Drosophila; species Drosophila meridionalis. The sequence continues at coordinate 1,965,202 of JAWNPG010000037.1, forward strand.
AGATTAAATATGTTTAAATATTTATCAAATGTGGGAGCGTGCGAGACAAGTTTGTGAGTCAGCCAAGAGAACGAAGCGAATGTTGAATGTTGAATGAACGATGGATGGGGGACGGGAGGGGCGACTCGTTTTTTTTTCTTGAGTGTTAAATGAATGCTAAATATTTACGCTGATTTATTTGGTGCATTAGAACCGGGCAGTAAGTGGTATATAAATATTGAGAACGCGGCTATAATTTACCTTTATTTTTATTTTTTTTATTTTTTTAAGCCTTTTTTGTTAGAGTAGCTGCATATAGAGATGCTTAACTGATAAAAATTTCTCTCGGCTGCGCATATTCCATAAAATTACCACAATAACCGCACCGGAAATGCGATATTCAGAAAGAGAGAGTGAGGGAGAGCGAGACAGTGCATACATGTGAAACTTTTCAGGCCATGCGACCGCACGAACTGTAAAGTGAGATCGGCCCCGATGTTGACATCAATCGCAGTCAATCAGTCAGTCGCCGTCGCCGTCGCAGTCTTCAAGCACACATATATCATATTGACAGGCATGCTTCCTTTTAGCCGTGTTAGCGCTCTAATTGCCAGAGCAGCACAAATGCTGTTTCTACTACTATGTGCTACCTATGTGTTACCTGTAGTCTGTGTGCTACACTTTTCCCCCATGCCAACTGTACAGGATGTGCGCGCCAATCTGAGCTGCCAAGCATCGCAGAGACTTGATATGGTTAGACTGACTGTACACCCTGTCGTCGTCATAGACCTGTCATGCCAAGTCGTTGCTGTTCTTCCTCTTGTTTTTCGCTGCGCTTTCTGCTGATTTTTTAATTATTTATGCTTAAGACACGTTAATGATTTTCCCTGGAATCGCACAGATGCGTTTGCAACTGGAACCGCGTCTGTCGCTGCCACTTGCTCCTGTTGCACTTGTTTGTCTTGGCCACGTCGAGTGATGTTCGCTGTTGTTGTCGCTCGCCCCACACCGAGAAGCAGAAACAACAATTTAACGCTATGATTCGCAATGATTGCGTTCATTTTATTGCACTATTCCTCGCGGTTCGCAGTTCGCAGTTGACCTGTAAACCGATTTGTCGACTGTGCCAACTGTCAATTGCCAACTGACCCCGTTCAAATTGAAGAAAAAAAAAAAGGAAAAAAACAAGTTCTTCTCCAGCCAGTTGCGTTGCTGACAAGTGTCTAAAACTGTAGATTTTTATCGGTTTGATTGAATGGAATGTTGCTGCTGCGGCTCTTGTTAGCTCTTGTCAATGAACATCGAAATGCCAGCGTTATAATTGAGACTTAATGATCGTGTAGTTACAGCAGTTGGAATTTAGAATTTGGATAGAGATTTCAGCTGAAGATGTTGCTTAGATTAGCTATTAAATGGGATCACAACTCATTTAATTATAAACTGTCTTGACTGACATTGTTTGATCGCATTTTTGTTAAGCGAGATATTATTGAAATAATGAAAAAAATTGTTAATCTAGATATTTATTTTTGATTTATTTTATTATTTTAATTTTTTAATTTTTTATTATTTTAATTTTTTATTTTTTTTAGTATTTTATTATTTATTTTAGCTATATTATTAATTTTATTATTTTGATATTTTATTATTAGTTTTATTTTTTATTATTTCATTATTTTATTACTTATTTTAGATATTGTAATTATTTTTCAGTCAGCAAGGATTGAAAAGTTTGCTTAATATATTTATTCAATAAATAAATAATAATAAACAATAATCAAATAATCAGCATGTACTCTGAATACAAATATTCTATAAAAAAAATTAATTTAGTTAACTGTTCGACATGCTCGACATGATTACACTCTAGTATTTTATAATAAATGTAACTAATTCAACTGACATAAACCGTGCAAATATTTTTATTGCATTTGCTAATTGCACATTGAAATTCTATTGAAAATTAGCGACGTGATTAAGTAAGCATATGTGGTGAAAAAAAAAAAATAATAAAAAAACAATCGATAGCAATTTGAACACTGATGCCGCTGTCATTGCAATCGAATTATAAAATCTCATAAATATATTGTGAATGCATAAATCGTAGTACGAATGCACACAGAGACACAGGCTTGTTAATGCGCTTATGTAATGCATTTAATGTTTTTTTTTTTTTTTTGCTGCTCGTTCTCAAATACAAGTTGCACTCAAACACGACTCATCATTGTGACAGTGAGCAGATGTCAGATGCTGTTGCTGTCATTGTCGATACGGTTGCATTTGTTGCAAGTTGTGTGCAACCTTCAGGGGCTGCAATAACGCGACACGACTCGGCACTTGGTCTTGGCATCACAATTGAAATGCAATTAACCGGCCAAGCGCAATTAAGTCAACAATTACCAAGTCACCAGCAGCAGCAGCAGCAGCAGCAGCAGTAGTAGCACCCAGTCAACTTTCATAATTGCCTTTAAATGTTTTGAGGTTTGTTTCGTTTGTTTATAGCTGTAACTGCCCAAAAAAAAAAAAACCGACTTGGGCAATGCTGTCGGCAGCTCTTACAAGTTGATTTAATTACAATCAGAAGCGGGCCAAGCTCGCGGCTGCGCAACAACTTGAACCCAAGTTCAATGGAGCTGTCAATGTGCCCGGCTCTGAGTCCCATTGCACACAGTCTTAGAATTGTATTCACTATCTCTTTCTCTCTCCCTTCTCTCTCTCATAAATTAGCCTAATGCCTAATGTCCCTCGGCTCGGGCAACTGAAATCGCTTTCTTCGCACGTTCCAGTTCGTTGTCGACGTTCGCCTCTCGCATTTTGCCCCATTTTCTTCCATTTTCTCAGTTTCTCATTTTCCGGCTGCAGTGCGTCGCGCAATGCAATGCGACTGGGAATGGGCAAAATTAGCCTGCATGCAATTAGTGGAGTGAGCGAAAGGCGCTGCAATGAAATTTGCTTTTAATAGCAGCGCTCGCTATGATGATGATTTTTTTTGCCTTTGTGCAAATGGCTTGGCAAATATTTGCTGGCTCTTAAAAGTAGGTTAAGAATTGTCATAATTGGTTTGCACTTTTCAATTGTCGTAATAGAGAGATTGTAATTGCTGTGCCGTAGCTGAGGAATTATGTTGCAATGTAAAGGAATTATAGGAATAGAACAGAAGCGGCTGAAGCGGTTATTAATTGCGTGAGAAGTAAGGTAAATCAGATCTTCATATGATAGTAAAGGAAGTTGCCGAGCTAATTAGACGTATATTGCATTCGGTCACGTTTTGATATTAATAATATATTAATGTTGTATTTAAGCATATTATTTTTGTGGAATTTTATTTGTGTAACAATTTGCATTTCTGATAAAAACACATTCGCCAAAAACAAACATATTTTCCAATATAATTTAAATTTAATTTATATTGATTATTTAAATACGAATATTTCGTATTTATATTATTTTAAATTCTGCAAACCAATTTTTTTTATTTATTTGTATATATTTTTTAATCAATAATACAAAATGAATATCGTTTTATATTTATAAATATAATTAATATAACTTATACAAGATTTTCTCATTACTATATATTTATAAACAAAATTATTCTATATAATTATATAATTATTTATATAAATTATATTATATTATTATATCATTATATAAATATAAATTGATATTAATTTTGTATTATTGATTAGAAAATATATACAAATAAATAAAAAATGGTTTGCAGAATTTAAAATGTATTTCTATATATAATATCTATAAATATAAATATAAATACCATAAATAATATTTCTTAATCATTTTAAAGTATTAATTAAATATTTAAAAGATTAATTAGGTTGTTAAATGTTAGAAAGAATATTTAAAAAATTTATTCATAAAGTGTAATTAAAATTCTTTTAAAATGAAAAAGTTTTTAATAATATTCTGTTGCGTATTTTTTAATTATGATTTTACAAATATTTATATTATATATAATAATATATGATAGCAAAAAAATTGTCTAGAGCATTCCAATTTCCAATTTCTTTCAAAACTTTATCCAAATCAAAAACATTATTGTATTATATTATGTATTATAGTTTGATTTTTGTTAAATTAAATTCTACATTTTTATATAATTTTCTGTTATATAAATCTAAAGCTTCAGTTAATTTTATTTCCTTACATATAATTACTTTACACTTACTGAAATTAAGACTAAAAGCGTGATAAACAGCATTACATATAATGTATTTCACAGTAAATAACCTGAAAGCAAACACGAATTTGTTGCATGGCTTGTTTTTCATTTCTCAGGAATCTTATGAACTATAATCTCAGTCGTTTCACTGAAATCGATGAGTAATTGCGTGCGTGCACTTTGATATTGCCAACAAGCAATAAAATTGATGATGAATAAAATTTTGTTTATGGCTCGCCGTTCTGTTGAACTAAACATTATTTTCAATAGAGCGTCCGGCAGGTCACATTGGCCGTCTGTCCACTTGCGTTGCAATTGCAGCACATTTTATGTCTTCCGTTCGCATTTCAATTGCGGTGCAACTGAACATGTGTAAGATATGCAAGTGTGTGTGTATGTGTGTGTGTGTGCTGTATTTATGTTCATTTAACAGAAAGAACACGAGCTTGAGAAAATGGGCCAAAAGTCGGACAGAATTTAATTTAAACAGAAATCGAAAAATTATAGCATCAGCGATTTATTTAGCTTTAGTCGACGTCGTCGTCGTCGTCGTTGTCTTCCACATCCTTTGCATTGGCTATTTATGCGGAATGAAGTTCGAATGAGGCTAACAACAACGGAGACGTGGTCGCTGCCGCATCCCGTGTCCCGTGGTCTGGATGCACTGAAGCATGAGAGGCGACAGCTGCAGGCAACGAATTTCTGTCATAGAATATGAATACAATTTTTTCTTTCAAATTCTTTTTTTTTTCCACAATTTTTTTTTGGTAGTATTGCAAAATTTTAGCACTAAGCTGTAGGAAAAGGGATTATTTCGTGTCACATGTGAAAGGAGTTGCGTGCAGCAGAAGGGTTGTTTGGACACACATGTGCCACCAGCTGAAAGGGGTGTATCAAATTTCCTCAAAATCATTATGAAAACGGTATTTGCCATGGGGGAGCACGCGACCTGACGAGCTGATTGTAGTCAAGGAAGAGCAGTCGGAGCAGTAAGAGGTGCACATCCCATATATGTATATAATTCTATATACATATTAGATATAGTCAGGCACACGGCACATGTCGCCTATCCCCAGGCATTGTTGGGGTTGAAATTTAAGCCAAGCAAAGCAATTACAAGTACAAACACTTGTTGTAATGTCAGCTGTCAATAGCACAAGTCTGTTGCTAATTGCTGGGGTTATCCCTGCATTGACTTTGATATAGCAAGAAAATTCTCGAAATGGAATACAAATAAGCGTGTTCATTTATGAGTCGTATGGCACTGCATGCTGTCAAATCAAATATGGTTAATTTAATTTCCAATCTGCATGCCAGATAATGGAATATATGCATCAATCCATTGGCGGAACGTGTTTGAAAATAATTGTTTGCTTCCAAATGTCTGACAAAAAATTGATGAAAATTCTCAAAGTATTGATTTTAATTGAATTTTAAAGAACATGTTTTTCTTTTTTTTTAAAGGGCTTAAAACTTAAATTAGCAAAAGAATAAATAATTTTTATATTAATGTTGATTTTTATATTTATTTATTTTTATTTATTTTTTATTTTTATTTGTTTATCAACTTGATATGGTGGATATATTTTAAATTAAAAAATCGGTATTTTAGTTAGTATAAAAAAAAAATAAAAATAAAATATTTATAATATAAATAAAATATAAATTATTATTCTATTATTATTATAGATTTTTAATAATTTATTTATTTGCTTTTAATACTGCTTAAAAGTATTTGAATAAGTTAATAAAAACCTCCAATTAAGTAGAAAATTAAAATAATAATAATAAAATATATATTACTTTATTATTATAATTATTACTTTATTATTAAATTATAATTTAAAAATATATAATATATAATATATAATATATAATATATAATATATAATATATAATATTTAATATTTAATACTCAAAAATATTTGAAAAAGTTAATAAAAACATTCAATAACATAAAACATTAAAATAAAAATATTTTAATAATATTAATAAATGCCTTAATCATAGAATTATTTATAGTCTTTTATGCACCCGTATAAATTACTTAACTCGCAACCTCATGTAGCCTTGGCATAATATTATAATTGGAAAACAAATATGAGAAGTTTACTGTTTCACTTGACAATATACTTGTGATATTTGTTTTCCAATTCTAACGGTCTGTAGTGGGAATGGAATGGGAAGCGCCTTAGAGAACTTGGACTTGAACAACGTTCATTTTCTATAATTCTCAAGCAAATTATATAATCGGAGTCGTCGGACAATTTGCATTTATTGCTGCTAGCAGATTTATGCCTACACTGAATTTATGTATAATAAATTATAAATATGTGTTTTTATGCCTATTTCCGTTTGTGTCTTGAGCTCTTCCTCGTGAGCTCATGACAACAACTAAGTACAATCATTTGAGTCCCCTTCACATTTATATGCCTACAAATGGAAGTGCCATCGAATTAATCGCCACTTTTCGTTTTCGTTTTCGTTTTCGTCTCTGTTTTGGGAGCTCGATGATGAGCAACGAATCGAGGCCTATAATTGTGGCTAGCCCAGTAGCTGACCTTCAAAATCATTGGTAGAGACTGAAAGAGAAAAAAACTCAACTCTAAATAGCCGAAACCATTTGGCAGAACAAATCAGCGTCGTCATTCACGAAGTCTCGAGGCAGAAGATGCCGATTTAAACGCTCATTCATAATTCCACAATTTTGTTTCTATTTTTTATTTATTTATAGTTTTTTTTTTTTTTTTGTATTGTCTGAGCTTTGATGAGTTGCCGCACTTGAGATTTGACTTTTGATGTCTTGAAATTGTGCTTGAAAAAGTGCTACAACACTCGTACTTAGTCTTGTCCGACAGTTGAAGGCGGAACAGAATTGAAACTTGAAAAAAAAAGAATATATATATAGGAATACCAAAACGCACATCTAATGCTAATAAAATTGATTAACATGGCAAAAGATTGATGACTGTCAGGGCTAAAGTACGCCCGCGCGCTCAATTTAAAACATATCAGCGAGTATATCAATACATATATATATATATATGAATATGTATATGTGTATATGTATCTGCTATTGCTGCTGCGTTAATCTCTCAGATACTTTTTCTGGGAGCAACAACAGCTGCCGTTGCGACAGACTCTGACACTTCGACATTCGCTAAGCTCCGTTTAATCTATGTGACATTTTGTTTTGTCGCTGCATTGCCCGACAAATTGTTGCATATGGCTTTCATTTGTTTTTTGTTTTTGTTTTTTGTTTTCGGGGGCATATTTAAAACTGAAATTTGACGGCCGCGAAAGCCGCTCATTATGGCTGTGACAAATGGTCGAAGCGTGCGGCCTGCACTTAATCCGTTCGACTTGCGCGCTTAAAAAGCTAAAACAAAATTTATTAAATTCATAAATATTTCAAATATCTACATATATTGTGTCTGTAAGCTTTGCGTGTCCACCTTGATATAAGGTTAAATACATTAATTGTGTTAACTGTGCATTTCATTAATTATGCGCAAAGTTGAAAAAGTCAACACATTATAAATTTTAATACCCGTTATTATAACGATAATATATATATATGTATAGTAAAGTGAATTGATTTTAACATTGCGTGTTGGCTAATCGCACAATTTTTAATGCTATTTAGTTATGAACATGTAACATATGAATTATGTATAGGAAATATGTTCAGACAAATGCCAGAAACTTAATGGCTTTGATTTGGTAAGACGCCATACTTAATTTAGTAGAGGAATCTAGAGGAATGCCATTAGAAAATGTTAATTTCTTGTCGATTTATTAAGTGTGACTTTTCTTTGGTATTTTACTTTCTAAAGTCTGTTTTTAGTCAGACTAAAGCTAAACCTATGCAATTTAAATAAGGAATATAATGAAGGCAGTAAATTGATTTAAATTGTAATATAATTTGCTTTACTTTCATTTTTTAAATACATTAATTTTATTAAAATAATTTATTATTTATAGATTATTAGTTTTTTACAGACTATATATATATATTTATTTATTTATATATATAATTTTTTTTAAAATTTATTCTTATGATATATAATATAATTATATACCATTCTCCTTCTAGAGTTAATCTTGTTTATTGTTTTTGAATATTAATATCAAAGCATCTTCAAAATTTTATTTATTTAATTTAAATTATTTTATATATTATTCGAATATGTTTAAAAAATGATGATTATTTTAAATTATGATGTATACATATATAAAATAAAATTAATATAAATAATTATATACATTTATTCATATATAATACATTTTATAAATTTTTTGTATTATAAATATTTATATATTGTATGTAAATGTTAATATACAAGCGTCTTCAAAAAATAATATATTTAATTTAAATTATATTGTATATTATTCAAATAATTCTATAAAATTATAATTATATAAAATGTATTATATATACATATAATATATATAATAAATATATACATTTATATTTTTGTTTATTATTTTGATATTGTTTCCAAATATAAATATATACATTTATACAAATATAATAAATTTTATATATATTTGTTTATTATTTTGATATTGTTTCCCAATTTTAATCGCTTTTCAACACATGTCCATTACCAAACACTTTTTGCTGCTGATTCGTCTCGCATTTCACACTTCCTGTATCATATAACTCAAAGAGTTTATCTCTGAACGGTGGGCCTTGTCAGCGCCTATAAGTCGCCTCTTTCACTAAATTGCACAATTCTTCTCTAATTGAAAAAGAAAAAGAAATATAAATATATATACAAGATATAACATTCGAGTACTTACCGTCTGGTCTCGACTGCTCCCGGCTGGTCTGGTCTGGTTGGGGGCTTGCATTTCTCTGGGGTTTCTGGCGCTGTCTGTGTAAATCGCCTTAGCCTCTAGAAATTATGTCACTTGCGGCTTTTTAGATACCATTGTTGCGGTTGTCGCACTGCGCGCAGTAATTGTTGCAACAATTGCAGAGTAAATTATTTTATTTCGATTTTCTTTTTCGGCTGTCGCTCGACGTTGTCTCGAGTAACCTGACACTCGACGTAAAATTGGCGCGACAATATCTGTCTGTGGGTCTGCCCCACTGTGCCGCTACGAGTGGGTCTCAGTCTGAACTCCAGTTAGTTTAAGTGGTATCATATTTGGTCTCGACTGTTGATTGTTGTCATATGTTTAAGTTGTTATTGTTGTCAGACATTTCTTTTTTTCTTTTTTCTTTTTTGGCATTTTTATTTACACTTTGCATTTGTGTTTCAATTCAAAATTTATAAGTCTAGCTGTCGCTCTGCTTCATTATCTCATTGTTGTGTAAAGTGTTTGTACTGTTTAATTTGTTAAATAAGATTTATGATAATTTTAATTTAAATATATAGATATATATTTTTTTTGTTGCCTCTCACTCTCACTTTATATGTTCGTTGTCATCAATACAAAATTAGTATGTGTAAATATATTTTCCCACGCTGATTATTTTGTAATCAAAAATATGAATTTAATTTTTATTTCTTTGCAATTTTTGAATAGTAATCGTAAACTTGACCCATTCTCCTGAAAAACCACAATACTTGGCTGCATTTTTTCTCAAAAACCTCTCGCATATTTTACCAGAGACGTTCCAGTCCGTGTGTCTGGGAAAGGCGTTTCGCCAGTCGCTGCTGCGTGTCTCTCGTTACAGCTCTCAATTACAGCATCATAAAACTGTTTATATATATATATAAATATATATACAAATGTATATACATACTTATATATATGTTTTACACATGTTGGCTGCTCGAGGGCCTAGCTACATTTGGGCACCAACGACTATTAAAACCGCAAATTGCCGTAACTTGGCTCAGATATTTCCGCTTCCGTTTGTCTCTTTTGATGTCTGTGTGTCTGTCATTTACACTGCGGATAATTTATCTTGCTGGCTTTCCTCTATAGTGTTCTGCTGCTTCTACTGTAGATTAACGTACGGTCTTGTGGTTTTATTTGCATTTAACACATGATTGCCTTCGGGGCAATGCCTAGCAATTTCAAAGTCTTTGCATTGTTCTTCACACTCTTTCTGAGTTGAGTCGGCCATTGAAAAAAGTGTTTAGAATTGTTCATATCTATAATGATTACCTGCTTCTCATTTACCTCACATCAAACAGTTTTACGAGCCGTATTTCACAACTTAATGCCGTTTGTGGAGTCAATAAAATATCGTGTAATTATTAACATAACTAGTTTAGCTAACAATTTTCCTAAAATAAAGTTGTATATTTAATAAATAAAATATATTTTTTTTATATTTTTATATCTAAATATTTATTTGTTAATTTTTAAATGACACCTAAAATTCTTTTATTATTGTAAACATTTTTTTTTAACTTGCCTGATTATTGAATTGTTTTGTTTAACTAAGAAATAAAAAAAAAATAATTAAGAGAAAAAAAAATTAAAATTTTAATCTGAACAGAAGTTTATTAATTATTTTCTTATAATAAAATTATAAAAATATTATAAAACTAAATGTTATACAAATTTTTATTTGATTATATAAAAAATATGATACAAAATATTATAAATTATATTTTTTTATAATTATTAATATAAAGTTGTATATAATATTAATTTAAATTTAATTTATATAAATATAAATATTATAATTATTTTATTATGTTTTACTATTACATTTCTTGAATTTATGAAATATTATGGACTATTTTATGAATTTTTGAAATACATTCAATGATATAGGTAAATAAGTATATTGGTTTCCTTGCAGCCAACTTCAAGCAGAATGCTGTTCACCTCATCTATATTCAATTATTTATATGTCTTAATATTATATATTTAAGCCTTCAAATCGGAAATGATTTATGGATTGAGTACTGCAAAAATAGTTGCAACATATAGCAATATTTTAGTCCTATATGCGATAATCATTAACAAAATTTGTTTAACGTCTTAGAGGGAATATTTACATACCCAAATATTCACATTCTATATACATATAGATACATATATAAAAACTATACCTATTCATTAGCCAAAACGTATTTTTATTGCAGACAATTATTGTTTTGAAAGTGGATTGGTTTGCTTATAAACAGAGTTATTTACTGTCTAGCTTCTATGCCAAAGCATTCCACGTATGTGCGAAGGCTATAAATAAAGCAATTCGCGAAATATAAATTTTATTGTGAATTATTCACGAATTTTTGACAGCTTTGGAATACTAAATTATTATCATACCTCATTTGCATAGGAATGCTTAGAGACTTTATGGCGATAGCTATGCTTCATGCGATTAATTGAGATTAAACATAAATTACTTAAATTAAGCAAAGATTTTAATTAGTAATTCATATTAGATCTATGCGGCAAAAGTATTTAACGAATGCATTTATTTTTCTTGATGATGTTATAAACCGTTTGACAGCCCAAAGCGAACTCAACTCTATAATCAGATGGGAATAGGTACAACTAGTTGTAAAACTTAGACAACGAAATCTGTTTTGCAGTTGTTGTTGTTGTTGTACGTCAAACTGAAAGAGCAACAGCCTTAAAATGTGCTGACGACGCCTTCGGGCAGATTGGGTGGCAGAACATGCAAAGTTTTCGTTACATATTCCACACCATCGCGACCATCTCACTACAGGTAATCCAACCCGGCAAGCACTTAACTATGCAGTGCCGGCGCAATGTGCAATGTGCAGTGTGCAGTGTGTAATTTAAGCATGTTATATACCTTTGTATGTTGTTATGTTTAAACATAGCACGGTACAAGTTCAAAATCAGCATGCCAACTACTGCCAACTGCCCTGCCTTTGCCTTCGCCTTCGCCTTTCGACAACTGCTGCAGCTCGCTGGCGGCGCATAAATTTGTTGCATGTTGCAGACGACAACAACGCGGCCATAGTTGGGTGGATACTCCATCTTCTAAGACCCCCCGCCCTTGGCCTGGCCGACCGTGTGTATCCGTGAGAAATTCTATGTTGATATTCTCACGCATGTCTCTAGGATATGCACGAGTGAGTTCCAGAGTTCCAGAGGCAGAGACCACTCGGCGAGTCGCCTCCAATAATTGGTGCACTATTTTCCATGAGTTTATTTTAGTTAGTGATTTCTGCGCTACACTTCAGACTCAATTAGCATGCAACATGGGAACAGCTACAGTCCTCTCTGGCTACCTACTCTATCAGGTAGGGTGCCGTTAACACTGGCAGCAGCGCATACAGCAACAAATTGCAACAGGTTCAAAAACTAATTTGCATGCATGAAATCGCTAAGTGAGCCGAGACACGACCGAGACACATCGAGGCCCCGCTGACAGTCACTTTCCAGTCAGTCAGTCATATGCTGCACTAAACCCGTCCGAAACTAAACCAACTACCAACGACCAACAGCTGGGCCCAGCCCCGTCAGTCTTAGACCTCCACATAGCCATTGTCTGTCTGGCCATGCGGTTGGTCTATTGCTCTCATTGCTCATTTGATCTTTGGCCAGACAGCCGCTTTTCAATTGAACTTGAAGTGCTAGACTGACTGCCCGACCAGCACATAAGCCGAAACAAACATTATTTATACACACTTCCATACGGAGCCAAAGATACCAACATTCATTTTCTTGTACCACTTTGTTGCCAGCTTAGGTGAGCTGTCTATGTGTGTGTGTGTGTGACTGTGTCTGTGTGTGGCAAGTTCTTGAGTGTCTGCTGCCTTTGAGTTCAGTTATTGATTTTACTTTGATCCACATGTCTTTTGATTAATGCTCTACTTTTGCACTTGCCCAATCAGGTAGGCGAACTATGACATTTAAGTGGCTGGGAATTTAAAATAATATGAGAAAACATATGATTATGCAACGGAAATAAATTAGCCAAAAAAATTAAAAATTAAAGAAAAATTAATAATAAAATTGCATATAATTTATAATTCAATTATGTGTATATGTATAGAAAATATATATATAATATATTTATTTATTTCTTGTAATTTTATTTATTTAAAGAAAATATATTATAAATAAAAATTTTATAATATTTATAGTAATTTGCGTATTTTTATATATAAAATTAATATATATAATATATTTATTTAGATATCTATATTTTTGTAATATATTTAATTTAAAGATAACAAAATAAATTTTAATATAAATTTTGTAATTTAATTTTATAAATTTTAAATATTTTTAACTTAAAGAAAATATAATAAATTTAAATTGTATAAAATTTATAACTTAAATATACATTTATAAAAGAAAATATATATAATTTTTTATTTAGATATTTATTTGATATATTTTTATTTTTTTACAATTTTATTCATATTTATTTTTTTTTCCATTTTTTCCATATATAATTAAAAAAATATAGCAATTTTTTCGCCTTATAATTTAATTATGCCAATATAGTAAATGTGTGTACAAAAAAATAAAAATAAATAATAATAATAAAAAAAAAAAATTATAAAAATAATAAAATAAAAAATAAAAATATATAAAAATAAATAACATATGTATTTCTAAGAAGAGTTGTTATTAATTAAAAGTTCTTGAGCTTCAAAAAGTGCCAAATGAAGAGTGTTTTTTAAAATTACCTTTTATTAACATTTGATAAACAGAAAAAAATATCTTTAAAGTTTTGTAGCTTGACTCTCGAGTCAGAACTGCCAGCAAATAAGAGCTTTAATTCCACAATCTATATACAATCTTAATAAGTCTTTCAAGTCTTTGTCTATTTTATAGTTTTCCATTAAATGATTTCAGACACATTGATCAGCGCTTGGAGTCTAACTCATGGCCCTTGTACGTTCCATATGTGTTCATACTGTGATTGACATTTGTCGGCGAATACGAGTAAACTGCTCCATTTCAATGTGTGTTTGAGAGTGGATACAATTGCGTTGGCTGCTGCTGCTCGATCGAATGTTGTGTCATAAATCAAGTTATATACAACAATTTATATAGTAGAGTCGATCGTAAGGTTAACTATTATTGTGGCTGGTCAGAATTTTGTTATTGTCGTCAATGGGTGCGTAATTTCATGATGTTTATACTGCCAGCTGATTTGCAATTCTAATGTATGAGTGTGTGTGTGTGTAGCTCTGTCTAGGCTGCTCTACTAATTATGATTTATAAGCAACGATATGTCTAATTTATGTGAGTCTCGGCTAAGTGGCAAGTGTGTTTACCACTTTGAAAAAGCATTCGTGTAACTATTACACTTTTATCATGTTTTTTTTGGTTAACAAGAGGCAGAGATAAATAATTAGTTATAATTTGTACTATGCAAATGAATACTCCATTCATTTTACTCAACTGTGATTTGTTTTGATTCAAGAAATTACTCATAACTATTTATAAATCTTTATATGTCTTACAGATGCTGCAAACATTGAGAACAGCCCGGGCGAGGAAAAAATCCAAAAGGAAATCGAAACGATCGACTACATAGACAAGTGAGTAAATGCAAAAAGAAAAAAAAGAAATAAAATAAAATCAACATTTACAAATAGAACCAGTAATTATCGAGCCGAATACGGAACCCAAATAGGTGTCAATACAATTTAATTTCGATTCAAAACCAAATCGATTCAATCGCAACTTTGACAGCCAATTTAAGTTTACGAATGACCAAACGAGTGCTGTAATTTTCAATTGCGCTTTTTGTATTCTATTTTTTTTTTGCGAGCTGCGGTAAACGCCCTTAAAAAAAAACAACAACAAAAACATACGAATTAAATTAGACAGTCACCAGAGTTGCCAGCAATTACGATCGGAATTAACTTGTAGCAATTTCCAAACCATAATTGTTTACTAATCTTGGCGTTGCTGCAGTCGCAGTCGCAGTTGCAGTTGCAGTTGCCGTTTGGCCATTGCCGGAACGTTGTGCAAATTGTGTATACGCCACGTTTGACCAATCCTCAATTTGACAATGCAGCAGTTGCTGAGTGCTGGGTGTTGCTGCTGTGATTACTGTGCTTGTTGCTGTTGCTGAGTTGTCGGTACATGAACTACAATTACAATTTGTTAGTTGTTCGAATGTGTTTCTTTTATCTCTTGGGTGGGTGATTACAATTTTTCCTGGGCTACGGCTAATGGGTGCTGTGAGTTATGGTATCACTCGAATATCCGTTGCTGAAAAATAGATTTATAGAATATTAGTTTAGCTCAATTTGACAATGCTGGGAAAGGGAATTTGTGGGAAAGGTTGATTGGTACTCGGAATATATCTGAGTTTGTTTTCATTTAAAATTTTGCTGTAAATAAAGTTCTGTATAGTATCTGAGAGCTCTTAGAAATTTATAGCAATTTATTGGAGCATATAATGCAACCTAGAGAATTTTTTATTAAACATTTATATTTTGTACGTGTCAAAATTTTTAAAGCTTAAAATTCGACTTGCGCGGACAACGGCATTAATAAGATATTTATTTTTTAGCTCAAAACAAAAAAAAAAAAATTAAATTAAATTAATGAAAAATACATAAAAATTAAATATTATGTTTTTTTATATTTGAAATATCTCATATATTTGAAGAGTAAAATTTTGATTTGCGCGGACAGCGACATTAATAGGATATTTATTTTTTAGTTATATAAAAAAAAATTTAATTAAATAAAAATTAAATATTATGTTTATTATTTTATATAAATAATATAAGTTTGAAGCAACAGAGTGAAGAATTTTAATATAAACGCAAATATATTAAAATTTAAAAAAATCAAAAAAATTCCAAAAATCTTTTGTCACTTGCAATCTATTATTTAAAGTCTATACAAATGATACTCTTAAAATATTATTGTTTTATATTGATTATATTGATATTTAAATTTGCATTTCCCAACCGATATATATACTGTTGATCTAAATATCAGTTCAATAATAAACATAGTTCATATAGAAAGTTACACCTGCTCTCATTTACTCCACTTGCTGAACGCAAAATATTAATCTGATTATATAGTCACTGAGCCAAGCTTATCTTTTTGTGCTAGTCATGGAAACTCGTTCGGATGTAAGTGTGAATTATGCAGCATGTTTTTGTTTTTTTCTTTTCTTTTTTTTTTTAATTATTTTATTACTTGCGGTCATGAGCACATTTAAGCCATTTGTGGACGCCAATTGGACAACAACAAGAGCAACAACAAGCATCTCAATGATCGCCACAGTTGTTACCATTTATATGGCCAATGAACACGAGCGAGTTTTAACTCACACACAGATACAGAGCCTCAGATTGCGCAATACTTAATTCAGTTAAACAGCCGCCAAAATCGGCTGGTGTGGCAGATTTTGCAGTTTTTGCTGACACCGGCAACTTGTTAACTTTTTTCCAACATTAAATGGTAATTTTTTTCCGTCGTTCGTTCGACTTTTTTTTGTGGATCATGTAGCCCGTCGAATCGTTGATGTGTTTAATACATAATTTCCTTATCGTTGCAGTCATATTTTTATTTTTGATTTTTCGATATATATATTTTTTGTTGCCTACCAGCCTGTCCAGCCTCTTGATTTGTGGTCGAGATTTTGCTTCTTAAAGTTTAATGACTCCAAATAATTATGACATTCAAGTAGAAGTTGTAGTTGCAGTTGTTGCAGTTGTTGCAGTTGTTGCTGTCTCTGTCTGTCTGTGTGTGTGTGTGTGGACAACACTTTTTTGGTTTCTTGCCCGCACTTGTTGTTGCTGCTGTTGTGCTGGAAACTTGTTTGTTAGCTGCAGACATCACTTCTTGCATAAAAAATATTGCAATCCTATAGCCAGACAGCGACATTTAATTAACTTCCCATAAGATATTAATTACCCATGGGATAGCAAGCAAAACGTATACGGATACAAGCGCATAATTTCTCTGCGCAGAACAAAAGACTTAGGCAACGAACTGGGGAAGTATCATCATATCATGCTATAGCACATATGGCTTGGAATACTTTCTAATGAAAGCTACCTTAAATGGTTTCGTTTATGAATATTAAAGCCATTTTAGTTTCAAGTTTTATTTTTTGTCTTATGAATTTACGTTCAGCTAATGAATTGTCAAATATCTATAAATGGATAAATGAAATTAATTAATATTGCACCCACAATTTTGGATTGTCAAATTAATTAACAGTTATGTGTTAACAAACACCAAAACTATGCCGTATTTAGGTGCTGAGTTTATATGATGAATTGGACCCGTTTGTTGGTTCATTAAACTAACGTGTAAAACTCTTTAATCCTGGCTTACACGTAAAACCTTTAACCTTTTATTGACTATCCGCACACAAATGAAACAACTTTATTTAGTGTTATCCCATTAACAGTGATGTCAGCGCGTCGCCCACACACTTCGTGCGTATGCAAAGCTGAATTCAGGCTAAAAGTCAACCGGCTGCTTAGCCGTTAATGCGAACGACTTGGCCATAAATAAAAACATCAACAGCATCATTATCAAATGCATGCGCATAATTAGAATTTTATCAGCAAACTTATCAAACCCGAACAAACAAATTGAACGAACTCCTACAACTTAATGAAGCAAATGAAACGCTTTCTTTTTGATTTCACTTTCGTAGGCGCCGTATCAAAATCGAAGCTTGTTTTTGTGCGTGTGTTTACTACATTTATTTTTTTACTTTTTTACTTAAGCGTCATCTTCGCTCCGGTAAAAAAAAGTGGCTCAGAGTGAAGCGGCTCACGTATGCAAATGAAGACGAAGAGTCAACAAACGCACGACTCGTTGGCAATTTGTCGCGTGTTTGTTGTTGGTTTTCTTTTAGCCTTATTGCAACGCATTCATATTACCATAAACTCACACACACACGCAAACACTCGCATACATTCGCATAATTCGTGTGAATATTGAACACTTTTATTACGAAATTTCCTACGCAAAATCCATGTGCGAAAAGACTTTCACTGAAGTGAGTTTTTAATTGCTGATATTTAAAAGATTTCGTTGCACAGTCAGGATTTCAGTTGATATTGCTGCGGGTTTTCACTTTGAGGAGTAAAAGCAAAACAAATCAACTGTTATTAGTTTTTTGGCCCGGCCCGTTGCGACTCTATTGCCACTTATCAGTCGGCCAAGCAAACATCAAAAATGTTTTGCAAATAATAAGTAGTTGGACACCAGTCGAAGTTGCAGTTGCAGTTGCTGAGGCTGTTGCATGCCTCAGCGTTTGATGAACTTTGGGCAAGAGGAAACATCGAGCTATAGCTGGTGGCATATCATTACACGATGTAACAGCGTTCAACGCGCCGAAACAGGTGTAACCAGTGACGGCCGTTACGTGACGTTCGACCTGCCAGCCGATTAAAATAACAATAAAAACGACAACCATTTAAATATAAAGAGGAGCTTTATTTGAGCTTGAGATTCGGTTTTGTCTCTCTCGGTTATTGTTCGCTTTTGGCAACTTCATTTGGTAACTGGCTAAGCTGCTAGCGCGGTGTTAACTGAAAATATCAAACGGTCGTCTGCTTATGGATTTAACATAACAACAAAAATATATAAAAAAAAAAAAAAACTATCAAATGACGAACCAATAAATACAGTTTATTAATAGCTTAAGGCTAAGCGACCAAAGAGCAACGACGCGACTTTGCGCATTGTCAAACTTGAGGAAAAAATATCAAAGCAACTACAAAGCGGACAGCATGCAGTACTAAATGTGATGGGAAAAGAAACCGAGCTCCAAACAAAGAAAATTATTGACTAACTCAAGCCAAATTTTGTAATCTTCATACTAAATATGTTATATGATATGATATGATGTTATATGATATTATATGATATATTTATATGTTATATGTTATATGATATTATATGATATATTTCAACTCAAAATTAGTTTTGCTAAATTTTCTTACTCTTGATATCTTATATGATATATTTCAATTCAAAATTAGTTTTGCTAAATTTTCTTAATATCAAACATATGACTGTTTATAGGAAATATCCTCTTGATATCTTATCTCGCCATTCACGCAAATAGACAGCATCTCAATTAGAATGTTAGAAACACTTTTGTATAGAATATTATGTATCCGGTTTTTAACTGAATTTAAGCTAGCGGAACTCTTAAGTAAATGCTTGCTAAACTGAATTTAATTAATAAATTTCTTAAAGAAATAAATTAAGCGATCATTAATCACAGTGAACCAACCAACCAGCCAGATGCGAACTGAATCGCTTTCAATGCAATCAAGCGAAACAAAAGCTTTTCTTTGATGAAAATTCATGGAGTAGCAGTCAATGAATAACGAAAAAAAAATTAAACTTGGCTAAACAATGAAACAAGTTTGTCGCCTAAGTCTTTTGTTTTTTTGTTTTGTCAGCCAAGCGCGTTGACAAACTAAACGCAATATCCGAACAATAAATAGTGCAAAATGATAAATTAATATGTGAAAAAGGCAGTAAAAATGTTTTTTTTTCTCTATCCCGTTTTATGACTATTAAAAAATGCATTTAGCGCTTTAATTAAACGTTTATGTTTATCAGATTGCAGTTGCAACAGCGAAACGCCCAAAAAAAAAAAGGTGAAATAAAAATTAAGGAATAAAAAACTAAGCTTAAGGTGTAGAAAACGCAAATAATTCAGTGCGCTTTCAGTGTGATCAAGCGACTTGCCCAATCTGTGGGCGTAACGATACTGCCTACTTTTATTGTACATTTTTTGGTATTTTTATGTTGATACTCTTAGCTAGGGTGATATAGTTATGTTATGAAATATGTTGCGAGAGAGAGAGAGAGAGGATGGAGGCAGAGACTTCTGTAGATATTTATAGGAAGCTGCATTAATAATAGCGGAGTTTAAAAAAAAAACTTCTTATATTTTATATGGATATGCAGATATTTTATATTTTATTTTGAGTTTTTATAGAATTATGTTCCAATTGACATTATTCCTTAAAACTAAATTCATTTTTTATGTGGAAATTAAGTTAGAATTAGTTGGAATTAGGATAACAACTAAATGAAATAAAGAATATAGATAAGATTCTTTATAATAATAGAACAGCATATATAGATATATATAGATTTGAATTCATTCTTGTTATCAAAGTCAAATAAATTTCTAATTTTCTTTAACATGATCTGAGAATAGATGAAACTCCCTTTGGTTCTTTTTTCATTGCAATCGGAAATATAGTATAATACATATGTTTTATAGCATCGAGTGTAATAAATCTTCGGCTTTCATAAAAGCTATCTCTTTTAGCCCACCTGCAGTCATTATGATCCATTAATAAATGCATTTTATGCCATTTTATTGGCACAAACCACTGCTGCGGACTAGGCTAGACCCGAGTTCTGACTCGGCTTTCACAACAACAAAACGTCGCCTACGGGGGCAGCGCTTGGCACGAGCCTGAGCCTGAGCCTTGGCCAAGTTGAGTCGAAATGCAAAACAGTCAAAATATGGGCGTTGACTTTACAGTTTCCAGTCTCAGATCGTAAGCTTACTTGACACATAAATTACCGTATTTTCATTATTGAAATTGGGAGCAAGGCATAAGGGGCGTCCGAACTCCATTGACCCGAAAAGAAAAATATATATAAATATATATACAATCAGCTGGGCTGAATAATGGGCCAACAGTCAGAGAAGTACAGTAATATGGCAATGCCTTTAATAATGAGCCCCAGCCAAATTGTTAGTTGCAGCACTTGAAATTCAGAGAGCGTTCGCCTTGTGTGAAATTAGCATATGAGTAGGAAATGCACGTGGAGCATTTTGAAAAGCAGTCTTGAAATCTGACCAAAGCATTAGCATTTTCATCGACTATATGGAATCATAATAGACGGCAAGAGGACAACATAACTATAAGCCGCTGCAGCATTGGGAGCTCTGCATGGAAATTAGTCGACATGCAATGCTCCAGAGTTAGGGACCATTGCGAAACTTTTGCACCTTGCCCGCCCCCCTCCGCCATACGGCAGTCGAGTGTAAGGTAGGGGCTATGCGATAGAGAGAGACTAACTGGCACGACAGCTGTTGGCGCTGGCTGTCAAGCGTTTTGGGGAACGGACAGGACTTGCCATGGCATCGGGGCAAAGACAGCTCCTAAAACAGGGGCAGGTAGATGCAGGCGCAGACACTGGCGCATAAGCTGCCTGCCAAACAGCTGAAAAGACGGATAAACAAGTTGTGTGTGTGTGTGAGTGTGTAAACCTTCTTTTTCGTCTTTTTTTTATTATTTATATATGCCAAAGACGTGCCAACTTTGAACCAGTTATAAACAAAGCAACTTGGCCGGGCAAAGCCAGGTAAACAAAGCTGGCAAACTTTGTGCTGTGTGCTGTATGAGGTGAGCTGAGAGTTGAGTTGGTTTGTGTCTGTTTTCAACTCTGAGTTATGGCGAAATATGTATGCCTTCCACAAATTACAAATTGGATGGGCGCTACTGAAAATTACATATCATTGACAGTCTGTAGCGCAGGAGCTTTCAAATCAATAGTCGCTCATATCTGAAGTCATGAATGTGTGTGGATAATATTGTAGAAGTATTGGGCATAAAACAATTGGAATGAATAAAAAAATTATAATGTAGATACTCATTTTTGCATATATGATATATATTGAAAATATATATATATATATTTTTTTTTAAAAATTTTTTAAAATAATTTTTTAATGACATATTTCCTGCTGCAAAACTTTTTGTTTAAATATCTGAACTTGTACATGGTTTAAGTGAGGTCTTAACGAATGTATACATAAACATAATTGCTGGCAGAAAAAAAACTTTATTGTTTTTGTTGATTGTTCGTACTGATACCTTTTAGTTAACTTAGTTATGCTTTCAAATATTATGTAGGTTAATTGTTCAAACTAGTAAAACTACAAACAGAAATAATTATAATTGAAATAATATGTTTAACGAAAATTTGCTTTACTCATAGTACATTCTCGTATAGCTTTTCGGTTTGAATAGGTTTGATAGAAGAATATTGATTTATTTCATTGTATTTTCAGAGGAATTTAACAAATTTAAGGAAATCAATAATAAAAGAATTTAAAAATATTAATTACAATTATTTTATAAAAATAAGAAACTTATGTTAATACTATCCAGACAATTCGCTAAAGGGACAACATTTTAAGAGAGCAGTAAAAAAATATATGTTTGATAAATATTAATTTAAATAAAAAAAAATAAATAAAAAAACAAATAAAAAAAATAGTACTGAAAAATGTATAATAAAAATATTAATTATAAAAAAATATTGCAATAAAAATATATTTAATAAAAATTAATTATAAAAGAAGTTTGCAATAATTTATATATCTAATAAATAATTACAAAAAATATTAATTATAAAAGAAGAGTGCAATAAAAAATTTATTTAATGCAAATATAATTTTAAAAAATGTAATAAATAAATTAAAAATTAAAAAAAAATATTAAGTACAAAAAAAGATTGTAATAAAAAATGTATTTAAAAAATATTAATAACAAAAATAAAAAATTTAATCAAAAATTTATAAAAGATTGGAATATAAAGTTTAGAAATAGAATTGATTCAATTTTTGTAAGAAACTCGTTAATACGAGTTCAATATTTTTCCTTGCTTAAATTTCTATATAGTATTAATATACTATTTAAAATTTAAGCAAGGAAAAAAATTGAAATTATCAGGAGACTATATATTTATATAAATATATATTACTCTTAATACCCCTGTAAACTGCAAATTAAACTCTGTTGATTGTGCTTAGATTGTGATCTCTTATTGTTGATCTTCATATGGCCTGCCCGAAAGGGGAGGCAGCGCACTCGGGTAATAAGTCAGGCTGACACAAAAAACAGGATTAGAGCTGCAGAAGGCAGCTGAGTCAGAGCAGCAGCTGAGCTACAAATCTTGCAACTTGGCGGGGCACTCGCTCAAGATAAATTGGCAACACGCGCCGCAGATGCTCAGCGCTCGATGCCCGTTGCTATAGTCTGAGTCTGAGTCTGTATCTGTATCTGTGTATGTGTGTCTGGTGGAGCAGCTGCTCCGCTTTGGCGTCTGCCATTGGTTTCTTTGCTTTATTCACTAATTGCGTTGGCCTCTGGACCGAGCAGCAGAGTTCAAAATGTTTGCGGTTAATTGTCTTGCAATTGATTAACTCTGAACTTTTGCGTCATTAGAGGAGACAATCGCCCGAAATCACTCAAAAGCACAATGAAAACTATCAAAGAAAACAGAGAGAAAAGAGAATCAAACAGCCGCACCCAGAGCCTCATAGACAACATGCCCTAAAGCAGTGGCTAATTAGCCGAAACGGTTGACGAACCACAGGCCCATAAGCTCTGAAATAATTACGATCCATTCGCTGTGCAAATTAAATTGCCACTGGTTTTTTATAGTGTATGGCGATGGCTTCTAGTCTGGCCTGGCCTGGCTGGCTGGCTGGCTGGCTGGCTGGCTGGCGTTGCTTTTGGCCATTTCGTGATGGCCAAATCAAAAAACTGGGAACACTGATTGCTCCCATTGGAGTCACAGCGAAAACTCGAATCATAACTTTATGACTCAATCTCTGGGCTGTGCTATACTGTGCTGAGCTGAGCTGAGCTGTGTTGGCTCCAATTTGTCCATTTCCTGGTAGCTACACCCAAGAGCAGTCGCTAGTTGTAAAGCGCAGCATTTTCTTTTCTTTTTTTTGTGTTTTAATGCTGCAATTGGGGCCAATTTTGCCTGCAAGCTGTAGTGGAGCTCTGCATTTGCGCTGCAAAACTTTTTGATTTAGTAGTGTGTGCCCCCATTTGGCTAGTGTCTTGGCTAATTTCTTGGAATTCGCGTTTTATTCCACATTTTACGTTTGCCGCCAATTGCTTTTGGTGGGGGTCCAGGCCATATTTCATCTTCAAGTAAGATGTTAGCTTCCATGAATGTGAAATAGTTGAATATTGAGACTTTCCAGTTAAGGATAAGATTTCTGAATAGACTATGTATAATTTAATTTAGGGGTGTATAAATTTATTTGGAGTAAACAGTCATCTTCAATTAAATTTATGCAGCCTCAATAGATATTTTCATATTCTAGTCAAAACTCTTATCTCATTTGAAAAGTCTAAATGTGTAAAATATAATTTTAATATATATAATAAAATAGGAGAGATTGATCGTTAGTGCTGGATAGGTTTAAGCTCTATATGTATATAACATATATAACATATATAATATATATAACATTTATAACATATATAACATATATAACATATATAACATATATAACATATATAACATATATAACATATATAACATTTATAACATATATAACATATATAAAACATATATAAAGCTTTAAGCATAGTAGGTTTTGTTCCTTATTCTTATGTTTATTTTAAGTGACCTGATGAAATATTTTCTACTCAGCTTATCTCTATTTCGTATTATAGAATGAATCTTCTTTTATTCTATTGATAACATTATCGAATAACCTTATTGTGAATTATCGATAGTTAAGTATAGTGAGAGTCCCTTAAATCCTATTAGCCTAGTGAAAAATAATTTACTAACAATTCAATAAATTTTGACTTTAACTAATTCTATCATTTTTTAAAACCTACATTATGAGATTTATGATTGGTGATGAATAGTAGCATCTCATATTGTAGGTTCTACAATAGTAGCTTAAACTTTATTGAATTGTTAGTAAATTATTTTTCACTTATAACAATATTTTTTTTCATTAATTCATTTTAGCTTTTTATTTCATCAGCAACTTTTGAGTATACTCTCCTTACTATTTCTCTTCCAACTGAATACCATTTCAATTGAATTCCCTTTATCAAACCTCGTCTTTTATCTATTGTCCTCAGTTATATATTCCTACATTATATTCAAAAAACTAATTTGCTAACTATCTATGAATACATAACAAAAGTATAAACACTTATTATTATGCTTAAAGTTTTCTTATAAAGTTTTATCAATATTACCTCACACAACAAACTGTCAGCAAAAAACAAAAAAAAAATATTTTTTGCTTAAAACTTTTGACGTTTGCGTGTCAAACTTTTCGGCACCTCAACTTGCAAGTCTTCTTTGCCATTCCATTTGGTCTCTCAGGTTTTTAGCAGTTTTTTGCATGAGTTCGTCACAACACAATCTTAAATATTATATAAATGAGTAAAAATAAAAAAATAATTTTTTAATTATACACAAATGAAAAATTTGCACTTTAAGAGCTTGCCTAAGCTCTATGAAATATGTGATGGTGCATTCGAAATACATGCAAATAGCCTTGAGGTGTGCTGCTCCTAATGAACATACAGGTATGACTGATTGCCACACGAATGCATAATAAAAGCTGACGTCTCCATTAAGCAAATGTTGTTTAGTTCTTCTTCATTAGTGTGACAGCATCCAGACAAGTTGTAGCCAAGCTGCGCGAGTTACTTTCATTACATGTTCACTCTGCAGACTCAAACCCTTTCAATACAGTATCAATTGCATTCACTTAAGTAATTTAAGGCACTCATCTAATTATCGCACCCTATTTATAGGCTGATCGCAGACAAAGACGCTGCGGGGCCTCCTCCACAAGCAGAAACCTTTCGTCGAAAAGCCTTTTCAAGTTTGTAATCTCAGCGCCCTCGGCTGTGGAGCCCTTGAAGATTTTCTCATTATGTGAAATCAATACCAGCATTTATATATGAATAGAGATGGATAGATGGATCGATAGATAAATATAGATATATGTTTGTACCTACGTATTTTCGCTACATTCATTCATTCGTTCATTTGATGGTGAGTGCAATTGTTCAAAGATGATGGGAAACTCGATAACTGAATAATTATAGTATTGATGAGTTTTTTTTTTTTATCTGAGCTTCATGTGAGAAAAACCTTTTTTGTGTAGTTTCTTTTGAAGAGCTTAACGCTCGAAAAGACTCTCGCTTTTCATTTGTTGTTTGTAAGAATTATTAGGTAAGCTGTGAGAAAGCTGATTTATCTATGTTGAGTTATTGAGATTATTCGTTTAGCTTTAAGTTAAAGAAAATAAATTTAAGAAACTAAGTATGATGATTTTTATTCTGTATTATACAAAGCTTTGACTCTGACTGTCGTGACCTCTGCTACTCTTAACATATACATATGTATATATATTTACGGGATACTATTTCTAATACATCATAAAATTTTGTTATAATATGTGATTAAGACTACAGGACGCGATAGAAATATTATGCTTAAAGGTAAAATTATATTGAAAATTACTTTATTTGAAAAAAAAATAAACAAAATTCTGTTAGGTAGGTAATAATATATTATGTAAATACATCGACTATGTATATTTATTTCATATATGAATTTATGTAGAACATATATGTAGTTATAGAGACCTTATACACCTTTTAGAGCTATCGATTGCTGCCTTATTGAGAACCATGATTAATAATAATAACATGTTCGAACTATAAAAGCTAGCTTCGCGTGATCAAGCCGATGCGCTGTGAGAGTGAAGGGAGCATGTGACGAAACTCCTAACATAAATCTCTTAAAAATCTAAATCTATAGAACCAACTACAGCTCTTAAATGAAAATGCTAAACAACGCGCCAACAGCTGAAGGCAACATTAAACTCTTCTGCTTGGCTTCTTAATCTTAGCCCAATTAAGACTAAAGTAATTTAAGCCACACCTTGAATACTAAATTCTCAAAACAGTTTGTTAATTAATTAAGTTTAATTATCAAAGATTTCAAAATGAATTATTCTTCACATAAGTTTTAAGTGCTGCTTAAGCTTGACATCTTTGCAGCACCTGCACTAGAATGGCAGCCAATTAAGAAACTTATTCTCTTGGGTTGATTCAGTCAGCTGATGCTTGAGTTCTAGTCTAAGACATCATCAGCATAACTAGTCGGCAGCATAATTGAATGAAAGATGTCAAATGGTTTTAACCTCTTAACACGAATTCGCAAGAGACTGAGACGGAGACAGACAGAGACAGAGATAGAGACAGATGTAAAAGACAAAGATCTGAAGCGAAGCAGCTGCTGATGCACTTGCAGTTGCAATTTGCAGTTGACTTTTATGAGGCAATTAATGAAATGACTCGAAACCGTGGGGCAGATGATGCAAATTTTCGCAAAAAAACAAAAAGGGGAACACGAGAAAATTTTATTATTAATTTTTTTAAGCTGAGCCCCACGGCAGTAGCCAGGGATAGTATTTCAGTTCATTTAGTTTGTTGACAGCATTTAATAACCACCGGCACGTGCCCCAATTGACACACTAATTGTGGACACAATTTGATGCCTATGCCTGTGATGAATGATAGGATGGGCTGGCGAAGCAAGAGAAATGATCGCAAACTCGGTCTGTAATGTGAATGAACTCCACGTCTTAATGATCAGTTTGTAAAACTTGTTTGCTAAACCCATTTACTAAGGCCCTAAATCCAATCTTGACTTGTCAAATCTATAAATAGGTAAATAGGTAAATTTAAATTTAAGAAAAATAGATATATATATACAATACATATATATAGATAATATAATATAAATAAATATATAATATAATATGATATAATAAATAATTTAATACACTTTGAAATATGTTAAGCAAAATGTTAACTAAATTTCATTTACAGCCATATTACCCATATTTCAAAATGTATTAAGTTATACATTCTATTCTTTTATATTCTATTCTATTCTATTCTATTCTATTCTATTCTATTCTATTATATTATATTATATTATATTATATTATATTATATTATATTATATTATATTATATTAAATGACATTTCTTAATATAAGAACTGCAAACTCTGTTTATAATTAAAATACAGATATGCATCAAAAATTTTGTATTCCCAAACTGATTGAAATTTCTTATTACAATCACTTTACTCTTAAATCAATTTGAAGCCTTGCCTGACACCATTTCAACCCAAACACTTTTAATGCTTAAAAGAACTATTAAATATTCCATTAAACAACAATCACTTAAATTTTCTCTAAATGTAAAGGATCTTGAGATATATGTAATATATTGTGGCACAATGTAAAATATGCTCAAAACTAAGAAAACCACCCTCAGCCATTTCTCTAGCATAAATCATGTCTATAACTGCAATAAATCAGCTCTAGACAACACTAAAATGTTCCAAAAACAGGAAATTTATATGTATATATTTATATATAAATAAAAATATATATAAGTTTTGGAAATGTGTTTAAATAATGCTGCTGCGTCGGTCCGTTTGAATGGAGCTTCACTAAAAGTTTCTGGCCATTAAAATTGCTCTGGCAGCCAAAACATGGTCTAGGTATGTGAAGAGACACCCCGCCAAACACATTGCCCTGCATCTGTCACTATAAATAACATCAACGACCAAAATTAATAATCATAAAATAAACAACAACAACAACAGAGGCAACTGAGGCAACTAAGTACTGCTCTTTATTATTAGCAGCCCTTTCACAGCTGCCAAAACGTGCAGCTGAGTGAGAAAATTCTCGTAAATGAATGGAGCAAAAACAAGAAAAAATCACACGCAGTGGAAAATCCGCCAGACAATGACACAGAGAGAGACAAAGAGAGAGAGAGAGAGAGAGAGAGAGAGACGCTAAGCTGTGGCTATAATTATGGTGACAAGCAGTTGCTGCCTTAGTAAAAATTTTACGTCTTGCCTCTTGGCGCTAGTTTTTATTATTTTTGCTTCTTTTATTTTTTTGTTTTTTTGGCGGCACGAGCCTGAGCCGCAGCGAATGTATCTTAACTTTGTTTTTTACGTATGTCATTTAATTACATTTTGGCGATCATAAATCACGCTTTGCGAAATTGGCCTAAACTGGGAAAGGTAGTCGGACAATCGTAGCTATGGCAAGAGATATGTATCGATCAGTCAGACAATTAAATGATCAATTTAATTAATTGATGCGTGTTTTTGTTAGTTAATCGAAGTTGAGTGAACGAAGTGGCAAGGCAACAAATATCCTATAAAAATCGTGGATTTTATGTTAATTAAACTATTTTTGGAGTTGAATTTGCTGAGGGTTCAATTTGATAATTATGTATAACGACGTTCATTAAAGTCTCTCGGAGGTGTTTAAAATTTAATTATTAAATTTAATGTTGAAAATCAACAGAATGTTGATTTGTAAGGTTAGGCTAATTGATTAGGTTAGGCTCTATATTTTTATTAACATTTAAAATTTTAACTAATATGAAAAACTAATTTTTATTTTAAGAACAAAATAGTAAAAATGCATATATATTGTATAATTTTTATATTAGATTTTTTTTCACTTGGCACTTTTTATTTTTGTTAGGGTCTGCTTTTTTTCAATATTTATCACTGTTATATGTAAATATTTTTAAATATTTTTTAGATTTTTTTTTGTATTTTCCATTTTTGTTTATTGTTTAATTTTTAGAAGTTATTTATGCAAACATTTTTAAATATTTTGAAATTTAATATTTTTTTTGTGTATGATTTTTTTTTTATTTTTATCAATATCATATGTAAAAATTTTAAATAATTTAAAATTTAATTTTATTTTTTTATTTTTTATTTTTGCCATTTTTGTTATTAGAGTCTTTTTTTGCAAACATTTTTATATATTTTTAAAATTTCAATTATTTTTTTTTTATCATTCTTATATGTTAACTTTATAAAATATTTTAAAATTTAATTTAACGTGTTATTTTTTTTTGTACTTGATATTTTTTATTTTAAATCTCTTTATTTATTCACATGATTAACATTTAGAATGCCTATTATTGGCTTAGCTAATTCCAGGGTATTGTATTATAGTGTGCACGCAACTGTAGCTTAAGTACTTGTTCTCTCAAGCCCTAAAAACTCTGACTATGCACATGTCTATATATAGCGTGTGCACACACATACATACCTAGCATCGCATGGTTTAATCTGAAAGATCTCTGCCCATTGCTTCAATTAATTTTTATGGTATTCGCAACCCATATAAGCGCCACGCCTTCCGGCCAGCATGTGTATAGGGGGTATAAAGAGACATTGAGAGAGAGAGAGAGAGAGAGAGAGAGAGAGAGAGAGGTAGAAAGAGACAGAGGAGAATAGCAACAGAAATTGGCTTCAGTGAACGCCCGTTTAGAACTGATTTAATTGCAATTGTGCGCCGGCATTGCAGACACGCAATTGTTATCAAATACACATCGTCACCCTGCATCGGTTTGGGATCGAGATGCGGGTTAATCCCATGGCCGTGCTGCATCGAGCTGTTAATTAACAAGTGTAATTGATAATGCAACAGAGGCAACACAGGCAGCAGAGGCAGCAGCGGCAGCAGAGGCGCTTTGGCAGTTGGTTGCACTTCTGATTAATCACACCAATTGCCAAGTGGCTGCAGGCAAACAGATGTCAATAAACCAAGCCACACCATGGCACACATTTGTGGAGAGCGACCGACTGGCTGCGCGGCAAGTGGAAATTGTTGCTCTTCCTCTGCTCCCTCCCTGGAGCTAGTAGACAGCGTGTTTATTTTTAAGCAAGCAACAAACATATTTTTAAAGAGTCACGGCAATTTCAAGCAGAGAGAGAGGGAGAGTGAATGAGAGAGAGTGAGAGCAACTGTAACGTTTGACATTTATTTCGCATGACATTTCACACACAAAAAAAAACACTCATGCGCCTAGTTATCCAGTCAAATTGTCTCAAATGCCTTTTGCAATTTGGTTCTTCTTTTTTTTTGTTTATTTCTGTCCGAAATCTTTTAGGCAATTTCGTCGGCAACACATTGTTTTTATCTTGTATTTTTTTATATTTGTTCTCTTTGAGGCGCATTTGCCACCTCTTTCCGCGCCCCTTGCGCCACATGAGTCTGTCGCGCATGTCGTCTCCGGGGGTGTGTGCCGCCGCTCTTCAGCTCTGCCCAGCCACAAAATTTCTAGCTGTTCAGTTTCAAAATTGCCGGCGGTCAGCGCATTTATTCTAGTCGTGCTGCTCGATAGGACACTGAGAAAAACAGAAAACAAAAAAAAAGCAAAAAAAAAACCAAAAAACGTGAATAAATCGAGAAATTCGTTGCGCCTTTTTGTGTGGTTTTTGTTGGTTTTTGAGTGAAAATTAAAGCAAGCAAATATATATATTTATAAATGTGAAATGCAATCAAACAATTAGTGAGCAATTCCTAAAATTGAAAATAAATCATAAAAATATATATATTGTGAAATATTATATATATACATATGTGGAGTGTGATTTGTTGGCATAGATGAATATTTGTTAGCCGATTTTGATTATTGATAAATATTTGTTATTATATGTTATTATTAGATAGGCAAATTATGTGACAAAAATTAAATAAAAAATAAATCCCTTTAGTGAATGAAATAGATATGTATATATATATAAACAATATACAATACATATATATGTGTTTATATATTTATATAAATAAATAATATATTTACAAAAAGTGAAAATAAATTCCTATATTTTTATTTGAATAGATATATAATATATGCATACATATGTGTTTATACATTTATATAATTTAAAAAAAAAACATTCTTAATTTTTTTTTTATTTAATGGATTATACACATGTATATAATACATACATCCATATGTCTTTATATATTTATATCAATAAAATATTAATACCTTTATTTTTAATGAAATGGATGTACTTTTATTCATAAATTATATATACATACATATGTGTTTATATATTTATATAAATTAAAAACAAATTCCTATATTTTAAATGGAATATATATATATATATATATACATATATATAATATATACATATCTGTTTATATATATTTATATTTAATGCATTTCCTGTTGTTGAATGTGAGCCTTAAAATTGCGTCATCTCTATAAGTAAACAAAATGTGGATCATAAAATACGCTATTTAGATTTCCTGCTAATTTTATTCATATTATCCCAAAGATTATAAAGAAAACATAGAAACGAAATTATATGCAAATTTGCATTCAGTTTTGAGGGAAATGTTCGACCTAGGCTTCTCTTGCGATTCAGTCTATATAATACAACTTTATATCAAAAGAATGTATATAAATATTAATATTAATATTATTATTATTATTATTATTATTATTATTATTATTATTATTATTATTATTATTATTATTATTATTTTTATTATTATTTTTTATTTTATTATTTTTATTTATTTATTTATTTTTTTATATTTCTGCTGACAGTTTATATTATGTTTATCAATAATGAATGTTTATATACATTTCTCAATTTCTTATGCTCTCTCTACTCTCTCTCTCTCTCTCTCTCTCTCTCTCTCTCTCTCTCTCTCTCTCTCTCCTCCACTTTTATGCATTGCTCATTGTTTATAATGGCAAAATTTAATTGCATTCAATATAGTCTTACAATATCTGACTTTCAAGCTTTACTTAATGCTCTCACAGCATCATTAATGCGCTGCCAGTCGACTTCAGCTCTTTTCCGGTCTTTTAGTTGTTCCCTTCGGCTTATACAGTTTTACATTAATCAAGCCCATTTGCCAATATGCTGTGCTCTATTCATTTGCGCAAATTTTAAAATAATTGCGACAATAAAATCACCATAAACACACACCACAACAACAACAACAACAACAACACGAGCTGCTGCAGCAATCCCTTGTAATCTTGCCATATCCGGCGGACTGCGTGTCTGCCATGTCGCCTGTCTGCCAACACCATCTGTCGCTGCATTTGCCCGGCGCTGGTTCTGTGCCTCGCTGTCACTGGCGGCGCTTTTTGCATCATCATTATTATGAAAAACTCTTCGCAATGCTGATGATGATGGCCGTACTCCTCAGTCCGTTCACTCCCAAGTGGACTAGAGGCGAACCCGGAGACGAATGCGCCTGGTTCGTGTGGCTCGTTGTGCCGTTTGACATCTTAATTGCTTTGTTGATGGATTTCACTGTTGACACTCTTGCTTTCTTATAAATTCATAATGAACTCTGGCTCAGTTCAACTGTGTTTCCCAGTTACCATTTAGCACGTTGTTTGTTGGCCGAACGGGAGCTTTAAGAGACAACAGCAGAAACACTTTAAGACCCAAAAGAGAAAAGTATTAAAATTTAATTTGGCAGAAAAAATTGATGAGTGCTGCATTTTAGCAAATTAGAAGATTTTGAATACAAAGAAGCTTATGAATTCTGAGCTCCAGAACCATTTCAAGAAAACTGATTTTGTTCTTTAAAAAATATAAATAAAGAAAAAGAATATGTTTAGAACAGTGGAAATTTAGTATATAGACGTCAACTAAAAATATGTTTAGCTAAACTGAGATTTAATTATATAGCTTAAATTAAATTTTTTTAATTACATTTTCTGGGCAAATAGACGTCCATAAATAGAAGTCCATCATGTTTAAATGCTGATTTATTAAAACAAATAGGCTTTTAATACAGCAGTACAATTGACGCCAAAATAGAATAGCTTAAGAGCTTAAACTGTTAAGCTCCTTATATCAGGGCTTCTCTTAACTTAAATTCCATTTAATTAAAGCAAAGAAAACAAATAATGCAGTAATTCAACTAATGCCTTTTTTTAATTTATAAGAATTAAAAACTTAATTTCCTTTATTGTTGACTTTCATTTTTAATTCAAAACAAAAACGATTTTAAAGAATTGCTGCTTTTTATAAAGTCGGAATCTAATTGCACTTTGCTATATCTCGCTATCGGACAATTAGTTGCGTCTTTACTAAAGCTGAACTTCGAATTGGTAAATGAAGCTTATTTTCTGGTTCCATTTGAGGAGGGGCAGTTTTGATGAGCTGGCGAACCTGGACCCTTTTCAAATAGTTAAACATCTCAACTAGGCTAGACAATTGCTGTGCGCTTCCGTTCGGCACCTCATTAAGGCAACTTTTCGAGCACAAAACGACTTTTAATTGCGCCCACTGGACACAGTAGAGTAGAATAGAATAGAATAGAGTGAAGCTGGGAAAGAGTTTAGGGGTAGCCGACTTGACACATGATGAATGCGTGGGCCAGTCTCTGCCTCTCCCTTCCTCCCTCCCGACTCTCTGAAGTCAGCCGAGCACGAAATGTGTCGGAACAAGCTTGTAGAGTAATTACGTACATGTGTAGGAAAACAACGTGAAATTGTCATTTAACATTTGTCAAAGGTAGAAACACGAAAAGTGAGAATCAAAGTCAAGAAAAAAGTCGTGAACTAATTAAAAATCTGTGAAACAAAAGTTTCTCGATGAGAGAAACGAAACGTGCCGAAAAATTGTAAACTATTTGAGAGAAATGTCTCAGATTGATTATACCTGCTATACGGTGCCGGAGTGCTCCAGCGACGATGATGATGATGATGATCATCATAATGGCAATGGCAATTGTAATGACAATGGTAATGATGATGACAGAGATGAATCTAGCGATGGCACGCTCGAGAATGTTTTGCACTCTGATTGCACGCTGGATTCGGATGCCACAACCACATCCTCCATGGAGCAGCACATCTATCGCAAGCACCACCAACAGCAGCACCATCAGCACCACCAACGGCACAAACGCTATGCACCACAGCGCGTCTCGATGCCAGCGTTGCGTGCCTTCAGCCACTCCAGGGAGCTGACACCGCAGCTGGGCATCTATCATGATGGGCCAGAGGCGGCACCACAGTGGGGCTATTTTGTGCCATTGGCGCCCAACGGCTTCTTCAGTCCGCCTATGCAGCGGCGACGTTTTAGGTGGGCCGTGTCCTCAGCTCTCTCTCTCTCTCTCTCTAAATGCTCACGAAATGCTCGTTCGTTGTTTCGTTCATAATCTAATAAAATACTTTTCGCTTTTCCATTTCCATTTCCATTTGCAGAGAAAAGGAGAACGATCGCAACCGTCGTGCGGTTAGCTATGGTGGGGGCAACTCGCCGACCCACTGTGCCACCATACCGCGTGCGGCACCGCGTCGTGTGGCGCTCATGAAGGAGCCACCGCCGCCGCCGCCCAAGCCCCAGCTGACGTCGAAGGCATCGCTGCAGTCCACAGACTCCTCGCATGCGTCCAGCATCATAGCCAGCAAGTATCCGCACTCCGAGTACAATCTCATACAGAAGATCGACTCGAACAGCACGCTGACTGCACCGGCCCAGTACCAGCCGCAGAATTTCTATGCCAACACCGGCACCATATCCACCACGAACGGCGGCTACTCGTCCCTGCTGTGCCATGCCAGCTCCACGGCCAGTCCGCTGGCGGTGCGCAAGCGGGACAAGCTGCTCCATCGCTTCAGCGATGCGGCCACGTTGGGGCGCAAGCTCAAGAAGAAGAAGAACACGAACCGCACCTGCCGCTCCATGACCGAAGCCATTGAGATGCTCGCCGATCCGGTCATCGAGGATGAGTTCTTTGTAAGTAAACGAAGCCATTTCCTATCTGATTTCTGATTTCCACATACACTCGTACATATGTTCGAACATGCCTCCATGAGCCGTGAATAAGTTAGACAACAGATCGCATCCATGTGAATGCTTTGTTTCTCAGCTTTAATTAATAGAAATAGTGCGATAAACATCGAACTGTTTCTTCAAATACGTGCAAATTGCATGTAGGAGAAATTATGATTGAAATGGGCTATATATATAATATGGGGAAATATAGTTAAAATTCCTTGTAAGACATTGGATGTGATATGGTTAATATTCCATGTTAAATGTCTTACATGGAATATAAACCATAGAATTCCTTTTTTACAAGGCAGATTTTGTCTACATTCACATAGAACTTAAAACACTGGTGTGATTACTGATTTGTTGAGGAAATTATAGTAGAATAATAATATATTTTATTATATTATTATAATAGTAATATTTTGAATATTCTTTGGTTTATCAATAACTTTGAGCCATCTAACTAGGCACGTGTGTAGAAGAAATCCTTAAGAACTCTTAAAAACTGCTTTACCAGTCAAGTCCTACTATAAATACTACTATAAATGTGTAGATACAGTCAGAAAGTCTAGCATATTCATACCTTAGTTACACAAACTATTAACTAACAATAACATGAGAAGACTCTCTTTAAGAAACCATTTAAGAGATCACTCGATTCATTTGTTTTCTCAGGATAGCGAGTTCTCAGTATAGTGCACGTTTCATGTTCTCCTTTCATGTTGAATATTCTCTATACTATAAGCGCTAGAGTTGTATAATTTTTAAAATTTTTCTATGACAGTCTGTTTTATTCTTTTTAAAATAAAAATAGTTTTCACAAAAAATAATATGAAATGAAAATAAATAATAATAAAAATAGTAAAATTAAACTTTTCTAAATTAGAATTAGAATTTTGTAAGCATTATCTGAATATTACTTAAAAAATATAATATTTAAATGGTAATTCAATTGCGAATATCTCAATCGCATATAACTCGACTTCAGATATCTTAAGAATTTATTTAAATTTATTTCGGAACTGCATATTGAATGCATATCAGAACTATACTCTAAAGCATTGTACAATGAAGAGCTATTGTCTGCCTATCTTTCGCTCTCTTTATGCTCTTGAATAAAAGGGGGTGTATATCTATCTATACAAAAATATATATTATATAGAAGCTCACGTTCTCTTTGCACAAACAAATCCCAATTGTTATCGCAATTCGTTTTGTTCAGTTTTTGTTTGTGGCTTTTGTGACTGGAAGTTATCTCTGGGTTTATCTACGTAAATGAATGACCATTGGAATAACTTCGCCCGTAGATCGCTTCTCAAATGCACGCGTTCAGTACAAGTTCGTTAGTCGGGGCGTATCGAGCGACTATTCCATTTCAATATAGTGCGGACGGAAGTGAAAAGCTAAAATCAAAGTTACTTAAAAGGTGATAAGGTTGCATAATATAGAGCAAAACAAAAGAAGACTAAGAAAAGCCGAACAAGACTTGAGCATTGTGTAAGAGTAAGGGAAATATATCGATATATATACATATATATTTACTTAACTGTTAACTGTGTCATGGAAATTTTGTGAATGTGAAATTCCTCGAGTGACTGCGACCCATCCACTCTTAACTCAACCTTGAAAAGGCTCTGCGAGAACTACAATACAATTGAAATCGAACTGAACTCAATTCCACTTGTGTTTATATCATATTAGGGGGCGTCAAATTGAATTACGTCTCTTGCAATTCGTTTTCATCTAATCGCTGAATTTTGAATTGGGGCCACGACGAGTGTGTTCACTGGCACTAAGCCAATAATTTCGCAAATCTAGCTTAATTAGCCAACTCAAGTTGACAGATTAGCATAGAATTTGGACGGGCTTTCAGCTGTTGGCTTCGAATGATGATGGACGGCGTTCAGGAAGAACCGCGCGTCAAACCCACTAAATGGCCAGCAACTGTGTCAATACTTTAGCCAGTTGCCTTGTCTCAGCCAAGGGGGCGTTGGGGGCGGGGCACAGCGTGTTCTCGGGTTCTCGGTGTTTCTCGGGTCTCTGACAGGCGACTCGCTAATTGGATTAGCTGCGTACCTTTCCAGCAAATAATAGAAAAAGTTGTTGCAATAAAATTCAAACAATTTCAGTGAAAAATCGAACGTGCAATGTTGTGAACGTCTCGTGCGCGTCGCTCGGCTAAAACTAAAAACAAAAAAAAAACCGCTGAAATCAAAATTCCATTGGCTGCATCGGGTGCGAGAAATTAATAAAAATAATAATAATTTAAAATGATATATACATCATATATGTGTATATCATATATCTAAATTAAATGGCATTTATACATCGATTTGAATTTCGCGCGCCTTAAATTCAAATGTGTTAAATTCCCTTGGCTAACAAATTTCCCTTCTGGCTTGTTCCTAGGCTTTTTGTTATTGTGTAAATTACCCTAAAGATCAAAGGGATATTTGCTTTACAAAAATACCTCCAGTGCAAAGCAAAACAAGGAAAATTTAAAATAACAATTCCCCTTCAGTTGGGCAATTAAAATATCCCTCAAATGCATTCAATTCAGAGTAATAATATCCTAGGCATTTTTGTTAAATAGCCCGTAGGTAATTTTAAATTTCCCCTAATACCATTGGGACATTTAATATTTTGCTGCTCATAAAAGTATGCAACACTAAATGTGAATTGCCTCAGTCATTGCCTGGGAGGCTCCATAATAATCGTTGCATACTTTTGCGCATAGTTGGTTTTCGAAATCCTTTGCATACTTTTGGACAGCCCTCAAAATGAAGCCGTCGACGCGCCGTCGCAGTTTTAAAACGAAACAACTTCAACCCAAAGCCAACCTATACAATCCGCTCGTGCGGCATCGACCCACTGCGTATGTGAGGAACGGCATCATTGGCGGCGGCAACGGTCCGGGCGCCGACGGGCTCTACCAGATCGACGATCGCGTCTACACGACCAGCCGAATGTTCATGCGCGATGGCTTCATGTATCCACGCCAGCCCGGCCAGCCCATGGATCCGCGCTTCCCGCTCGAGCTGCACGAGTTCCCCGAACAGCTGGGCGCCACCGGCCTGCAATTGGTCAGCACGCCCAAGGTGCACATTGCCGGCGAGTATTTGGCCAGCGAGCAGCCGTCGGAGGCGGCGCAGGAACCGCCGGCTGCAGCTATGCGCCGTTGCGCTCGCCAGGCGGCGGCGGCGGACATCAATCTGGTCAATCAGGCCTACTGGCTGGGCAAGCAGCGCACGCGTTCCCGCTCCCGGTCCCGCAGCAACAGTCTGGGCAGCAAAAGCATTGCCAGCTGCATGAGCGGAAGGGGAGGAGGAGGAGGAGGGGAAGGGGTTGGGGTAGAGCCGGAACGCGAACGTAAAAGACCCTTCATACGTAACGTGGACGATTTGCTGCATGCGCTGG
The DNA here is from genome assembly GCA_035045145.1 of Drosophila meridionalis. NCBI lineage: Eukaryota > Metazoa > Arthropoda > Insecta > Diptera > Drosophilidae > Drosophila > Drosophila meridionalis. The sequence continues at coordinate 2,004,127 of JAWNPG010000037.1, forward strand.
GCAAACGCGATGCCAGCGCCGATAACCAGCTCGAGACGGCATCGATGCACTCCTCCACGCAGCAGCAGCAGCAGCAGCGGCGGCGCTTCAAAAAGGTGAGTGAATGAGCTCAGGTGATCAATCAAATGGTGCAATGGAATTTGTCATGTCTCAGCCAGAGTTGCAACATTTCCATTTACCTTAATTGCAATTCGAGTGTCGACTCAAATGTTGACACACTCGCCACGATTCAACTGCTGCCCCATCACTCAAGCCACTGTCCAGAACGCAGCGAAGCCTAAATTTCCCTCAAACCCCCCTCAAACCCCCCTCAACTCCCCTGCTCACCTGGTTAACCCTTGGGGCGCGTCTGCGCAAAAATTAAAATTAATGATGTTCCAAATGTTTGCCAGCGGCAATTGGCCGAAATGGAAAAGAACTCAGACCACAGCACAGACAGTAGCTGCTAATTTAAGGCAGAACTCACCTTCCAGGTGAGCTACAGCTCCTGCTCCATCTCCGGCTCCTTGCTGTGGTTGCTTTGAGGCGGCCCTCCACTGCGGTCGCAGCTCCACCAGCTCCAAAAATCAGCCCTTTTTCGACTTATTTATTTATGCAGTCGCAGTCGCAGTCGCAGTCGCCGTCGCTGCGGCCACAGTTTCCATTCATTCATTTCAGTTCTTGTCTTTTATCCATTCTGATTCTCTTTCTCGTAGCATCATTAGCAAATCAGAAAAAAGTCATTTTTAGTCTTATTTTACGCCATTTTTTCAGCTGAATTTATGCGCTTCTGTTTCTCTAAATTGAAGAGTAATTTCAGGGTTTGAGTTTGAGAAATTGGTTTCCTTAATTGTTTTTTTCTTTTTTTTTTTTCATTAAATACAGTACGTTCTGCCTTATGCAGATAGTTTTTCTTATAAAAAATATTTAATATAGAAAGCATTTAAAATAATTAAAGTGGAATACAAACAATTTTATACTTTAATACTTTAATATTATATTATAATATTTTAAAATTGTGAAGTAATTAATTACAAAATTAAAAAATAAAATAAATTAATTTTAGTTATAATAACTAAATATTTATATATTAATCATTGTATATATAACTATGTCTATGGTATGTATATATACAATGATTAACAGCAAATATTTAAAAACTGATTTTAATTTGAAAAAAAAATATTTTTTTTTGGTTTTAATAATTAATAAAAGAGTATTTAAAATAAAAAAAATAAATAAATAAAACAAAAATATTTGTAATTAAATATTTATTTATGAAGTTAAAAATATATATAAAATGAATATTAGAAAATATCTAAAAACAATATTTACATAAGAAAATCAATTAAAGGATTATAATAATAATTGATTGATTATTAGACATTTTAAATTTTATTTAAAATGATAGTATTTAAATATTTATTTGAAATGATTTTAGGGGATGTTTAAAAACAAATTTTTCTAAGGAAAATCAATAAAAAAAAATTATAATAATAATTTTTAAAATATGTTTCATAAGTCCTAATAAGTTCTATGAAAAAATATAAAAACTTTTTTTTTTAATAAATTATTCTCAGATGAAAAATTTGTAATTGTCTACTATCCAGAGAGTAAAGGATAGAACAGACTCATACTTTGCATAAGATATCTATACTCAGGCAGGAAAAAAATAAATAAATGATATAAAATATTTATTATTTTTTCTTAACTTTCAAAGATTATTAGTAAATTCCTTACATAGTAGTATAAATGTGACATAGTCAAATTCTAACAAATCTTGAATTGAAAAAGTTTGACCTGTTTCTCTTTAAAAACATTTATAGATACAATTTCATCATTTCACTTTAATTACACTTCAGCTTCTAGAAATATCTTCAACATTTTACCTGTTGCTTAGGCTTAAAACTCAATTTCAACTGCCTTTCGAGCATTCTTGTACCACTGTGCCGAGTGACTCAACTTCCGCTGCGCAGAATTCCATTTAGAGTTATGCTCGAATCAACTCGAAATCAAATAAATGAAAAACGAATGAAGGAAACTTGCTAACTCATTCAATTGCTGAGGCCAGAGGCTAGAGACTCGAGGCTGATTCTGGAGGCTCGAGGAACCAGAGGGGTGCGCACAGCAGCTCGCCCTGTAAGCGCTTGAAATACGAGCAATGTATTGGAATTTAAGCCAACATGTGAAATGAATTTCTTGGCAGCACGCAGAACCCCGCATAGATAAATGCCCGGCCAGCGGGCTTTAACTTGTGGAAAGCCGTGTGGGCAGACAGCGACAGTTTTCCCTGTTTTATGCAAAAACTCGCAGTGCAGTCGAGACGAGGCGCTGAGCAGGGGAAAGAGGAACACCTCCTCGCTGCAGTTGGTCGTAAATTGAATAAACACGCAGGGCAACTCCACGCTGGCATGTGAGGAGGAACGAAGAGAGCAAAAAGTTGTTAACTGAATTGCACAGCATTTTGAATACCCTGTAGAAGTTGGGATGGGGTATTTTAGATAATGATTTTAAATATAAAATCTATTAATTTATTGAAGAAGTAGATTAGAGATTTCAAATGAGAAACTTGGCTTTACATTTAGCATTAAAAGTTTTCTGAATTCAAAATCTAATTTAATTTAATTTAATATTAATAATCAAAATCGATAAATATCGATAATCAGTTTATCATGTTAATCTCAACACAACTGAGACTTCCTAATTGCAGCCCACTGTAACTCACTTTCAACTTATCACAGGGTATCTTCTAGTCAACCACAATCATTTCTACTCATTTCTTCTGCTCAGTTTGCCATATTTTGTTGTATTTGCACGCAGTCACGTGCCAACGAAAAATCTGCAGCGCTTTTTATTTCCACAGATACAAAATGTATTCTTGTTCTTCTTCTTTTTCTGAGCTCTTGCGGCTTGCAGCTTATTGCGAATGCAATTCAGAAATTGTTGTTTTATTTTTTGGATCAATCAACGAAATAACATACAGAGTAACACATAATTGGAATTTTATATTGGATGCCAGTGGGAACCGAGCTGTGAAGATGGACATGATTGCGGTGAAGAATCTCAGATATTTTAGCTGGCATTTCAAATTGAATTTTTAAATTAAAAATTTTATACAAATATTCAATATTTTTTATTAAAAAATAATACAAAAATTAAAAAAAAAAAGTTTTAAATTGAAAAAAAAAAACAAATTTTTTAATAAAATTAATATTTTTACGAAATTGAATATGTTAGACGCAGTTTACAGCCATACACATTAGAAGAATTGCAACTTGTAATTCTCAACTGGTTTACAAATTTTCTATTGTAATTCTTTAACAATGTATTGTTAACTATAATTCAGTTATCATATAACAATATTTGGTTTGCTTGTAGACAATCTTAAAAAATAGTATAATTTGAGTAGCCGCAGACGAAATACCCTTTGGCAGATCAGAGCTAAAAGCCTATTGTTGATTGTTGATTAAATATACAATATAGTAAAAGTTTTTCATATTATTTTGAAGCTTTTTGAAATAGTAGAGTTCGAATAAGTTTAGCTTGCTTCATATACTGTCAACACGAAAAAAAGAAAGAAAATCTAATCAAATAATGATTCTTTCTTTTTCCTGAGTATGATATGATTGATAAGATTATTAGATGTAAAACGTATATATATATTTCAGAAAAATATAAATTTTAATTATTCCTTTAAAGAATCCTTTGCAACTTAATTTTGTTTTATCAATTTATAAAGTTTTACTTAAGTAAATAGGTGCACAAGAATTTGATTTATAAGATATATGAAAAAGAAATAATTTTAAAAAATTATACAAAAATTCCATATGAAAATCCATGTTTCTCATGCACACATATACATATTCCACTCAAGTCTGCAACAATTTGTCTACATATTATACTTTGTAGAACAGATTATGATAATATATACTCTCTATTCCTTTATCTCTGTCTCTATATCAAGTAAACTCTCTGAAAGAGTATATTAAAACGGCATGGTCTGTAATTGCACTCATAAAGCTGAAAGCTAGGCAATGTTCGTGTACGAATCGAATTAGCCAGACGGCCCAAAGGCCCAAGAAACTTGTGGTCTAATGACCATTAGGCAGCTGGCGCGGAGTTGGCTCAGAGCTGGCTCTGTCATATCGTAAATTCCCTGTCCACCGCCCATTTGGGCAATAATTGTGTCAAAAACGAATTGCCGCCAGTTTGAAATGTTGCACGTGCTCATTGTCGTTGTTGTTGTTGATGTTGTTGTTGTTGGCAATCATAAAAAGTAGATAAAACAATTGTTGCTCCGTACAGAAAAAGTGCATTAGGTTTCACAAAGCATTTGGCATTAGAGCTCTTAGCATAATATATATGCTATATATAATTAAATTTGACTGCTGCAGGAACTCACTATTAGATTACCTCGATTCAAGTCTTAGATAAGAGTTTAAGTTTTAATTGAAAATTCCGTCAGTTAATGGGGAATGTGAAGAAGTGAAAATCAATTGGACCGAGTTATGGCTAAAAACATTGACCACCTCGTAGTTCATGGAGAAGTTGATTGAATGTTTTGTGTTCTAACTTTGGCTTTTCTGTCCAATCACGCTGCGGGCAATTGAATCGAAGCATTTCAAGTGTCTTAACAACAGTGCGTCTGACTATTGGCCTAGGCCAAGTCCGTGTGCTAGAGTCTAAATAGTTGGCTGACTTGGAAATTGCTGTTGACTTGTTGAGTTTTCACTCTGTAGGAGCTGACACTGATCCATTTCTATTTAGATATTTGATAAATGTATTTATAAAAATTTTAAAAAAATACCAATTCTAGAATATATAGCAAAAATTAATTAATTAATTAATTACTTCTTATAGCGAAAATAATGAATTTCACATTAAAATTTATATAAAATACTTTATATTTTTTGTAACTGGCTCAAAAAGTCTTCCACAAATGAAAATGTCTAAATATCTGAATCAATATCTCCGGCACAAAATAAAGTGCGCTGCGCTATCGTTAATTGTGAGTGGAACTATGCGCTTATCTCGGGCACTTCAAGTATCTAAAGTATCTAAAGTATTGTCGCTGGCACACAGCAAATTCAATTGCGATAGGTTGTGTATCTGTGTGAGTGTTGTGTGTGTGAGAGAGCATTTGACGCCCTTGCTAGCCGCGACCACTTGACCAGCCGCACTGACTCATGGCAGCGCAACTGCAGTGGCCAACTGCTAAGGCAACCCAGTGCAGTGCATTGCTGTTGCTGTTGCTGTGGCTCATTGCAAATGCACAACAGCAGCAGCAGCCGCAGCAACGGCAGCAGCAGCAGCAACAAAGGGAGCCACATTCCTATAAATACCAATTCACACTGCTTATGCTGGCAAGTTTTTCTTTTATCTTTGATTGCAAACTTGAACACGCCACGGCGAGGCAGCAGCAACAACAAACACTCCTTTGGCTAACTCCTGCTGCCAGGAGTACACAAAGCCACAGCAACAGCAACAACAACATTTTAAATCAAAATCAAAACTTGTTGCCAGTGCTGCCCATTTGGTTGCGCAGCGCCAAACTCTACAAAAGCAGCATGCATATATAATTGTAGATGTGAGTGTGTGTATATGAGTGTGTGTTTGTGTACGTTGTGTGCGTGTGTGTGTGCATATAGTGACGGCCGCCAAACCGGGTCTCCGCTTGGCCCATGTTTCAAAAAGTTGCTTGGCAACATTTTTGCCAGCATCGCGCGCATGTTGCCAGCAACAAGTTTTGTCTGTCGTCTACCTGGCACATGTGTCTGTGTGGCTGCGAGTGTGTGTGTGTGTGTGTGTGTGTATGTATTAAAGGTGCGCGCTGCTTACCTGCGCCCATATGCATGTGTCTCTGTCTCTGTCTGTGTGTGTTGGGCATTTTTGAGCACATTTTACGTTTTCCACGTACGACGTTCGGCGACGGCGGCTTTTGCTTTCTTGAGCGCTCGGCGTCCATTTCAAAAGTCGACAACGTTTGCTGGCGAATGGACGCGATTAACGGATGAATTTCGCTTTTGCTGTCGCCCGTTGTTTGTTCGTGTTTCGTTTCATATTTTTGTTTGTCGTCGTCGTGCGCTTTGATTTTTCGCTGCATTGCGGCGGCGCCTGTACTTTTCCAGCCTAACAGCGAAACGCGCGCACTCGTCTGCCATCTCCCTCGCACGCACTGGCCCCCTTGGCGAACGTGCCCCGTTAGCAATTGTTGCTGTTATTGCTTTGTGTTGTTTGTCGCGCGCGTGTCTAGCTACCTGCCAATCGCCCGTTCGTCGTCTCCCTCCCCCGTTCGGCCCCTTTGGAAGTGCAACGAAATTTATGCAAAAGTTTATAAAGCAAAGAAATGTGCATATTTAATATGAAACAAAAAGAAAACAAGAGAATTGCTTAACTAATTAAACAAAAGTTTTATGACACACACACACACGCGCACACATACACATAATTGCCAAAGTTATTGAGAAATTGTTGTGCATTTTTTGAACGGCGCATGCGCAACGCCTGCATTTAGTTTGTGCAACATGTTGTTGCCACACTAAGCAACACACACACACACACACATACATATACATAGTTTAAATAACCCAATACACACACACACTCACACATTGCATTTTCGGCTGTTAACATGGATATCGTCGGAACGGCAACGGGCAATCAGCACGTTCTGCCAAACAATCATTATCGACATGAATCATTGCTGCAACAGGTAAATACGATAATTACGGCCGTAAAGAGAGTGCCGATTGCCAACTTGAAAGAAAGTTGAAGCTGGCAAATTGAATCTGATGAACTCCACATTGATTGGGGCCAAATGCATTGCATGGCCAGGCATGGCAAGTGATTTGGCTTATAGATAGAGTTATGAATGAAGCTGTGAAAAGGCTTTCGTTACAGTCACTCCTCTTAAGAAGTAAAGAATTGTTAAATGAATTTATTTATTTAAATTGAAACGGGGAAAATCATAAGTTTATAATTGAATTCTTCATAATTGGCAGAGAATTGTTACATACATTTATTTAATTAAATAATTTAATTTAATTAAATATTTAATATTTATCTAATGCATTTTTATTATTTATTAAATTTTTTATAAATATTTAATATTATAATATAATGTATGATAATAAAATATTTAAAAATATTTTATAAAATATTTGAAAATAAATAAAATATTTAAAAATATTTTATAAAATATTTGAAAATAAATAAAATATTTAAAAATAAATTTAAAATATTTTTTAAAATATTTAAAAATATTTTTTTAAATATTTTATAAAAATATAATATATATTATATTTTATATTTTATAACAATTTTCATAAATATTTATTAAAAATGAGATTTTGCTTTTTAGGCCTATTATTGAAAGTATAAGAAATTTTACTGCATATTCGTTTTAATTTAAAAACATAAGAAAAGAATTTTATGCATAGTCTTAAAGCAATTTTTAAAATAATAAAAAAAAAATTTAAGTCTCAGTTGATAAAATCAGGTCTCAAATTTAAATAGCTTATTTAAATCGAATAATAAGGCAAGCTTTAAACATTTAATTAGTTAATGATATTTTGACTTAATAAATTAATTAATGATGTTTCAGATTGGACTCAATTTTTTAAATATCTAAAGCAAATCGATAGGCTTAGGCCCTGTGATTTTTATTATATTATAAAAAGTTTTCATACTAAATTAACAAATAATAAAAAATATAAAAATATATATAAAATAATATAGAAGAAAACCATTAAATGCCTATATTGTAATTCGATTTCAATGCTCTATAATCTCACTAAATTCGGATTTTCAACATGATAAAACACCAGCTGCAAAAAATTGCTCATCTTCTCGCAAGCAGCTCAATTACATTTAATTAATCAAGCTAATTAAATTACTTATGGAATATTAACGATTTCATTTGTATTGCAAAACTCTCACCTGTTGAACATTGAGTGTTTGCTTATTTGGAAAAAATATGCAAGAAGCCACTGAAAAAGAAGAAGAAGCAGCAGCAGACAAATACCAACAGCGACACGCGTTGCATGACAAAAATGTCAAGTTGCATTTTGCAGCTGTTTGCATTTAAGTGAAACTTCAGCAACAAAAACGACTTTTATGGTAGCTGCTTAAAGCCATAAAGGTTGGCCACAGAGGCACGAAAACCACATGAGGAAAAAACAAACCACATGAAAAACACTAATTGAATTTAATGCGACAAATTGTTGAGTTTGTTGCGACAAATGGCACAGCCCCAAGATTTGATTCGATTCGTTTGGGCGCCAGGCTCGATATGAAACTATCAAAGACAAAGACAAAGGCGAGTGCGAGTGCGATGCCAAAGGTTTGATAAACTGCCAATGCACAGAGCTCCCTCTCTCTCTCTCTCTCTTTTCTTTATCTCCCTCTCACTCTCAGTCAGGCTTTCCACAACAGGCATCAATCACAATTTCACTGATAACATCGTAAACAAGCACGAAAAACCATAAAAAAGAAAAGAAAAAAGCAAAGCAACCACTTTGGAGCGCTGCCAATTAACATAAAGTGTATAATTTAAGAAATATGCGCAGCATATGAAAGGCAAAAAAAAAAAAAACAAAAATTGCAAAAAAATAACTACTTAAATTACATAAAAAGTCATTGCAACTAGGCGCATGTGCAGCTGGCAACTGTCATTAAAAACTTTTTGGCATTACGACTCGGGAATTACATGGCGCTGCCATGGCTACCGCAGTCGAGACCTGCCCAGCTGCCCACCTGCCTCACCTGCCTCACCTGCCCCACCTGCTCCACCTGCTCCACAATCTCTGCAAAATATGCACAAAACTTGGCTGTCGAGTGGCCGCAACTTGTGCCAATAAAATTAATGAAGTTTTGAAAGTGAAACTTTCCGATAAATATATGACTAATAATAATCAGTTGAGATCGAGTGATTTGTTAACATTCAATAAAGAAAAGTCTTTGTCAAATGCTAATGAAGCAGCGTTAAATGTGAATGTGAGAAAACATAAATATTTATAAAATTATATATATAAAAAAAAAAACATAAAGTTGAGGAGTAAAAAAAATTAATTTTACAGAATTTTATGGTATAATATTATAAAAAAAAAAGAAACAAATGGGAAAAACAAACAATGAAAAATAAATAAAAATAAACAAAAAGTAATTTTTACAGAATTTTAGAGCTGTATTTGTTGTATATAAATATTTATAAAATTATAAAAAACAAAACAGTTAAGTTGAGAAAATAAAAAAATAAAAATAAATATAGTAAATTAATTTTTACAGAATTTTATGTCAAGAGTCTTTGTTATACACGCAAGTAAATATTACAAATTGTGCCTTAAATATAATTTAATTTAAATTAATATAAAACTGTCTAAAAGCCAAGTTTAAGACAATCAACAATAATTAGTTATAATTCTATATTTTCACTCTTTTCCTGAAATGGTCTTTAGATCATTGCTTAAGTTCTCGTTTACTCAATATGCGATAGCAGAGATTCTTAACTACAAACAGCACTCAGCTAGACAATTGCTTACATAAATAGAGCTTACTAAATCTGGTTTGTCAACTGCGTAGAGCGATAGCTCCACTGCCAAGAAACTTGACATTGCTGGAGCAAGCAGAGTTGGTTCTACACGCTCAAGTTGGCATTCACTTTTTATCGCGAGCGCCACTTGATCGATAAAAAAACAGCTACAAGAATAGCAACAACTACAACAACAACAACAACAACAATCTTTATGTCACATTTTAAATAATTCATATGGCTAATAATATAATGGCTATAAATTGTGCGATCATCAGCACATTCCAAGGCGGTTTTTTATGGCTACTTTGGAATAAATTTTATGGCAATTGTAGAAATGTTTAACAAAAAAATAATAATAATAATAAAGGTGGGATTTAGTTGCCATAAAATAAAAAAGTATGCAGATTGTAAAGGAATAAAAGTCAAAGTATATAAATAAATATTATATAAATCTTATATAATATAAATATTCTGTTCTATTTATTTCATTGTTTAACAAATTAAATTGAAAACCTAAATCTACATCTAAATCTACAGAGCAGGATACTTTATTTTATTTATGAATATAAATATATCATATAAATTTAATTAAAAAAATGAATTTATTTTCTTTAGATTAAAAATTTTAATTTTATTCAATTGAAAATAGTTTTAAATAATTTTTATTAAATTGAAATAAATTTAGCAGGATATTTTTTATGATTTATTTTTTTTATTAAATCACTATTTATTTTTTATATTAATTTAATGAAAGAAAATTCAATAGAGATTTATTTTGTTAAGATTAAATATTTTAATTAAATTGAGCTAAAAGCTTAAATCTAGTAAACAGAGCGGGTTATTTTATTAAATTAATTAAAACTTATATTTCATATTATTTAAAATATCTAAAATCCGCCATTGCTTTCGCTCTGACTAGATGCCATCTATTATGTCTATGTCATTGTTAAGGTTATATATTTTTGCCATATTTATGAAGACATTTTGAAGCACCTTAAGCTGCAATTTATGCGCACAAATGCGCAACACAAATCCTTTAAACCGATTTCTGGAAAAGCAGTTGAGGCAGACAACAACAACAACAACAACAATAAGAGCCCAAAGAAAGAAACCGAGATAAAGCAACAATTTAAGGCAAATACAAGCGCAGAGTCCCCCCATAAAGAATCTCTACACATAAAGAAACTGGTTTCACATGCTACAAGCCATAAAAGAAGGTTCGATCCGCTCGAGGAGCAGCTACAAACACACAAATATAACACACAAACACGAATTGTGTGTTTTAATGTCGCCCTAAAAAAAAAAAAAAAACAAGCACATTGAGTTCTCTCCTAAGCTGGAGCTGAGTTTCACTCAAAGATAAAAGATTTGAGAGAGCAAGAAAAATATAAAAATAGAAGAGAGACCAGCTCACTTTGAAAGAAAGAAAAAGTCTTAAGAATCAAGTCAAGTTGTTCAACTGGTTTTCCAGGGTATAAACGATCTCTTGAAACCGGCCCCAGGCTCGCCCTTTGCTGCTCCAGCAGCTCTTTGGAGACTTCCCCTGCACCACCGCACCACTGACTGCCGTTTGAGTGGTTTTCTCAGCACTCCGAGATGCGGGTGTTTGTTGCCATTCGTTTAGACACAAGGCACATTGATTTATATTGGTAATTTAACACCAGAATTCTGCAGCTGGCCCGGCTCTCGATTCGAAAGTTATCTAAGAGGCCCTGCTCAAACAATGGAAGCCCCCAATCCCATATGAACCGAGCCCCATGCAAGCTGCATTCGGGCCAGACTGATTGGGCTTGGCCCTGAAAGGGCACTCGACCTCAGCTGGTTGCCAAGTTATAATCGTCATAATTGTTTGGCATGCTTTGACTCGATTGAGCTGTAAAATTGTTAATTTAGCTACTGAGTTTAGTTAGTCACGTGACCATAAATAGCTTTTTCATTTTTTCCCCTTTCCCCCTTTTTTTTTGTGCAATTAAGTTTTTGATTGTTAATGGACTTTTATAGAATCGCTCGGTAAAACAAACAATAAAATTTGATTAACTTTGTGATATGAATCAAGATTTGATTGAGTTGAACGAAGTGGAACTTTATTGCCTGAAAGGTTTCAGCAGAAAGCTTAAGAGATCCACAATACATATAAATTCGATATGATCTTTATTAGATGTTTAAAAATAAATGCTATAAATCATTAAAGAAAACTACTATAATAATAAAGAAATAAATAAACTACTATTAAAAAATAAAAAATTAAATAAAATATACAAAATCAGATTTTAAATATTTATTTTAAATATTAATAAAAATAAAAACCACAAATAAATGTGAAAATGTGAATTTTGAAACAACTTTTAAATATATTAAATTAAAAAAAAAAATAATAATAAAAAATATACTTAATAAAAATAAAATAAAAAAAAAAAAACAATTTAAAAATAAAATATATAAATAAGTTTAAAATAATCATAAAAAAAGTTACAGAAGTTATTTATATATTTATTTTCCATACACAAAAGATACGAACAAATTTTAATAAGTGTTCAATAATTCCTCTTCTACATATTCTTACCATGAAACATTTGACTCGTAATAGCAATAGAATTTTATTTAGAAAAAAATAACGATACGAGTGAGCCTATAAATAACTTGGAGCATTAAAAATAAACAGTATGCAGTTGATATAGATATGATTTCACCTTCAAACGTGTTGCTGAGGAAAAATGTCGTTTGACTTGTGCCACTTCTCAGGCCTAAGAGACACTTTAACAAGCCGCCATTCACAATATTCACACAATGAGTACTGAAACGAGCTTATTAACAGCGATTTATTAACATTTTGAAATGGAAATCGAAATCTAAAGCGACAATCTTGATTAACTCGAAACTGGAAACGTAACTGAAACTGAAACTGAAACTCAAGTGGAAACTGGGCCTTGCTCAACGGTAAAAACAAAAGCTAAACTCAACTGAACTGAATGGAGTTGAGTGGATCAGAGCTAAGCTGAGCTGAGCTGTTAACTGTGCGCTGTGCTGCATTTAGCCAGTTTTCAATTGCTGCTGCATAGTTTAGCTGCATTTACAAGCTACAAGATACAAAATAGTGTAAAATGCGTTTGAGCTGCATTTGCTTGCACCTGATTATTATGGTTAATTGGGTAGGAGAAGGTTTTAAAAGAGTTTATAAATGTGTATGTAAACAAGAGTATATTGCATCTATATATACGAATTAGATATATGATAAGCAGTATCTTGAAGATACAAATGACTAATAATGAAGCTAAGTCAGCTTAGGTATAGATGATAGCAAATATGAAGATCGAATAAATGTTATAAGTAGAGTATTAAATATTCGCCAAATTTCAGCTTCAAAGGCCTTCTTCTTGTTGCTACTGGCCAAGAAGAATGTGGTCAACGTATGGCATGGAATTTGTGTGCGTCTCCTGTGCTGCCGAAATGCAAGACTAAGACTCGTTTGCTTACGAAATCGCCGACAAAAACCAACAAACAAACCGAGTTACTAGCACAACAGACACATAAAGATAAAGCATTTAGGTAGCAACAACAACTAAAACAACAACAACGACATTTTTCATTTGCAATTGATTAGGAAATGAGCTGCAACTCATGTGTATCTTAAAGATACACGACTTCAACCTGCATCTGCATCACATACATATATGCTTAGGCATGCCGCACCCAGTTAATAAACTCACAAATTCCAGACAATTGATTCATCTGTTGCAGAAACAGGTTTCCTGCGTTACGTCCACAAATATTTGCATAACAATTCACAAAATTCTCATATCAATTCGTAATGCTTCCAGTTCGCATCAAATCAAGCAGAACCATCTGAGCATTCCAGAGCTCTCATTTTTTTTATGAGCACTCATACACCTGGTTGTGCATTGTCCTCTGCTGCTTTAACTACTCACTTCTTATTCATTTGCATTCAATTAATGACACTTGGCACTTGGCATGATTCAAAGCTTTTTTTCTTTGTTTTTGTTTTTGACTTGACTCGAATTTCATTCTTTGTAGTCGGAGTTTTTCTTTAATTATAATTTTATACGCGTGCTTTGATTACATTTATTTTTTCGTATTTATTTATTGAAAACGAAGTCGCCGCGAGTTTCACTGTCCAACAGAAATCGATATTGGCATTGTGTTGACAGCTTACTCAGTGAAAAGAAATTTCATTGTTCGATTTCAATTCCAGTTAATATTACAAAAATATAACTCAATTAAAGTCTATGTTATTGTTAACTTTGATAAACATGGACGTAAAGTAAACAGTAAATACTTACTCTCTAATCAAAAGAATATTGAGACAGTGAAAGTTTGAAGGAAAAGTGTGTGGAGCACCTTATATTTATAAGTTTTATGTTCAAGGAAAGTTACAAATAATGTCGTAATAACAGTAAAATATTAAAAATAATAATAATTAAAAGTATCAATATATAAATATTTATTTTAGGCAATTTTTCAGAATATCGATAAATATCGATTTTATAATTATATGTAAAACTTATATTTGTAAAGACAAATTTCCATTTTACATATGTAGAAAAGCTTTGCTTCAAGTTCTGTGCAGTGTACTATCAACTTAATTATATCTTCTGTTTCGTTTAGCATCAGCCTATTTTTAAAATTCCAATTTTATTCAATTTGTTTTGATTTTTTCGTTATTTGCTTCATATAACACGTCAATTAGGCCCCATTGTCTTTCCATCGCATCATTGGGAAATCTCGTTATTCACACCTCCAAAGTTGTTTTGATGTGTTTGCGTGGGCTGTGCGCCGCCTGCGATCAACTTTTATGACACACTTTTCCACTGAAATGTCAAAGTTAATCGTGTCTGCTCTTGAGTTTTTAAGACTTTTTAACTGCGTTTAGCTCTTGAATGCATTTTATGCCAGTTCTATGCACATAATATTGAATTTAAAATCAATATCGAGGTTGAGGTTTTCAGCCTTTCACTCTCGCACGTGAAAGTTTTCGGCCAGCAGCGAACAAGCAATTTTATATGCAAATCAAAGAGACTCTGAATAAAACATTAGCCAGTCATCGAGCAGAACAGACCTTAAACGTAATTTAGACAGACCCCAAAAGTCTGAGAAGATTCGCTGCGCTAATTCTGCGAATTCAAACTTTATTTGTATGTTTCGCTCTTATTCGCATACTAATTGAGACTCTGGCGAATTTCGTTTTACATATGAGATTCCGATTGCTGGCCGAACCCCTTGTAGAGCAACATTTGAATACAATGATTGAGAGCCCAAACTGTTTATGATTCATCAGCAAAAGGCGTACAACATATAGAGCCTTAACAATGATTTACAAAAAACAAAATACAAAATAAAGAAAGAAATAAAAAAGCTGACATTCAACAACGTGCTCCAGCTGGATTTTAAACAGAAAATATAAACACGAATAAAGGCAGAAATATTGTTGACATACTCTTTCATAGGGTATTGCGGATATAGCTTGCAATTTGTGATATATAAGATTAAGAACATTATATAATATATATATGGCATGATATTATACTATATATAAGATTAAGAACATTATATTATATATACATGGTATTATATTATACTATATAAGAGTATACTATATATAAATATCTAAATTTCAATTAATACAAATCTGTATATATTTTAAAGTCTATTTAAAGTCGACTTAAAAATACAAAATATAAATTTATATTCTAAACATAATATATAAATATATCTCATAAATTTATCTAAACATTTATGTCACTAAATTTCTAAATAATATATGTTTATATTATTATATTGCCTATAAATGTGCATAAACTCATATAAATATTTTGTAATATTTAAGTAAATATATTATTTAACAATTAAATATTAATTAATATGCCTAGTAAGGGCATTCCCTCTTTGCCAATTCTTTCATATTTAAGTCTTGCCCCTTTCTTTATTGAATTAATTACAATTTGATATGCCTCATGCCGCGACCGCATTCTTTGGCATATTTTTTTATATAAACTGTGGAATTTTGTTCGTGTTTATTATTATTACTATAAATATTTTGCCTTAATAATGTAATTATTTAATTTTGCTTCTGTTTCTTCTGTTTTGCAGGTGAGTTAAACGTTCCATTTAAACAAATCGCTTGCCCCCGGGGCGGGCAATTCGTGAGTATGAAATCTTCATTCGAATAGCGCCTAATTGGCCGGGCCCTAAGTGGCAGGCCAACGCTTGGACATGTGCTTCGCCATTAGGGGCCATAATGGGCAAAAACTATTTTCGAACAGACCAAATGACCAGGCAACCTGACCGACCAACCTGACAGCTCTGCTAGGGCTTCATATAGAGTACACTGTACTCGAACTATCCGTAGTTGAGCCCACACGCTCCGTGCTGTTGTCTTTATATAGCAGTTTCTCATTTTCCAGTCGAATGGATGGCAAGTTTTATGTAACATGGCACTTAATTGCCAGCGAACATGTTATGTAGGAATCTGTACACAAGGAATCATTGATGCGTCGCCAAGTGCAGCACTCTCGCTCGCACTCAAGTCTGTCTTTTTGTCTCTCTCTCACATTCTCTCTATTTCCATCTAATCACATAATGATAGTTGTTGAACTCCAGGGTCTATTGCTCACTTTACTATCTAGCAAAGTATTTGCACCGAGCGATATCAATTATTTACTTTGCCTAAGTGACACTGCGCACATGCAAATTGAGCTCCAATCGATGTGTGGGCATTTAATGGCGCTGCAGTCGTTGCCACATAGTTTGCAGCTATTATAAATGCAGAAACACCATATTTTGCTTAACATTCTTCGGTTCACGATTATTATTATTATTACTATTTTTATTGATCGACTGCTATAAAGATAATCGCATACGTGGGTTTCTCTACTAATCGAAACCACTTTGCTTCAGCAAAATAATCTTCTCTTTCTCTGTCTCTCTCTGTCTGTAATTAAACGTCTGATCAATGCAAAGTTGTCAAGTCTTTAAAAATCATTAAATTTATTATTAATAGTATTGAATTAAATGTCATTAGCAATTCAGATAAACTTGTAGTCACATTGATTTGCTATATCTAGCAAATTCTTGACTGACGTTTTACTTATTTATCAGATTATACAATGAAGATAAACTCAGTTCTGTTTAGTATTTTTTTTATACAAATACTTTGTTTTTTTTTAAATATATAAAATCTAAATTTTAGTCTTTGCTTAGTATTTACTAAGAAATATAATATTTATTTCATTTTGGTATTTTTATACCTAATACATAAAATTATTAAAGCCTTCATGACATGCTTAAGAAATGGAAAAACATATTTGAAATAATCATTATGCAATGCGAATCTCCTAAATTCAAATAAACAGAATTGCTCTTCCTTCACATTGTTATATTATGATTAATAGCATTAACAGCATTATCCGCTGTTAACCCTTTATATGGCACCTTGTCGGATTTTGATGTAGTTTATTTCATTAGATAGAAAAATAAAAATAAAAAATTCAACTTTTTTCTTTTTTTTTTAATTTTTCTTTTTTAGACATTTATTTAAGGATAATAGGATTGTTGCATATATGCAACAGATAGGCTTGTGGAGAAAATAATTGAAATATTTCATAGTGTATTGAAAGAAGTAAAACCAAATATTTTTCAAAATTAGTTTAATAATATTATTAATTAATTATATAACACATTTCAGAAAAAATGTGGAGTTATTTTAATGTAAATGAAAATTTTTAAAACAATTATTTCTTTTGTTAAAGCAGAGTGCTACGCCACATTTTTCGCACATTGTCTGTGAAAAACCAGTGCAGTTTGGATATTTGCATCTGGTTCTGTTGTCAGTCCACGTTGGCTAATGCCCAACCTGATCTTGACGCACCATTTGATTTGGTACATGTTGAGTTGGACCTCTCTGCTTTTTTGTCTGCAATTCATTTTCAACAGAATAACTTAAACCTTTTCCTGACATATTTCCTGCGTAAGAAGTACTATTTGTATATATGTAGTCTCATAAAACACATACAACAAACCCAAGACAAGTTCTATGACACATAACAACATATAATATAAACACAAACACTCTATGTTGCATATATACAACAAAATAAATTCTGCACAATATAACTTCGAATAGTTGTTTGTTGTATATCTGCAACATACCGATTTTTCGAATCTACACACAATACACAACAGGAAACATGAAAACTTGATAGCACATGCATTTGAAACATATTTACCTTTGTTTTTCTTAAGTTTTTCGTAAAGAAATATCTATATTTTTAATAAAATGTTGCAACACAATTTTTTCAGCGCACACAACATGGGCTTTTCACAAAATTGGCGGGAAAGTGAATATATGTTTTTCAAAACATCTAGAAGTGCGCCCAAAGTAAATTATATATAAAATGCGTATGTTTCAGATGTACAGCAAATAGCCACATTCGATTTTTTCGATTTGCATTGCGAAAAAATACCTTTTAAACGGTATGTTGCAGATATGCAACACGGCCATATAAAGGGTTAATAGCATAACTTCCAATATATAGCATAAAAGTAAAACAATGTAATCCTTACCGAAAAGATAAATATAAAATCCAGTGACATCAAAACAGATTTTAGACAGAGTCTTATAGTATTTGATTTATAAGATATAAAAACCTCTCTTTAAAAACTCTCTTTTGAACACAACAATTCAAAACTTTATTATAATGTTACTGACAAGAAATACAAAATGTTTGTATTGAAATATAGCTGATTTCAGATACTGAATATTATTACCTGTTTATTAGTTTATAATAAAACTTCTATGTTAAATATTATTGATTTATATTGTACGTCAACAATAGCAATTTAAAATTTGCATTTATAGTCTATTTATTTACTGGCAATATAATGCCTCCTACACACTCTGTCCATACTTTCTGTCCTCATATCTGCACATCATGTGTTCGAGTACATTCTCAAAACATATGTATTATTTAGAGAACTGAAACTGGACAACGAACCACTGAATTGTGTCGCACAGCATTTGCCATGTTTTCTGCTGCATTTCACATGCTGCTTGTCATGTTCCCAGCTTGCTCCCATTTCATTTCCTCTCTAGGTAGTCCTTTGCTGCTGCTGCTGCTGCTTTTGCTGTTTGCATTGGAAAATTACACACTCATTTGAAAAATGTTTGCTTTTGCATAGAAGTGTGTACTAGAAACGTGTTCCGTAGCCCGAAGCCCGGAGCCTGCATCCCGTTTCCTGTTTACACTGTGCCCATCCATTTCCATCTCTATCAGGACGCACTCCACTGGAGTGGGAGGTGTTTGCTCGGGGCGACGGTTGCATTCTGGGCTCATGTGTGTTGCACAACACGGCGTGACAAGTGAAAGGATGTGCGGACACTTTTAAGTGAGTTTTTCATTTGTCCTGCCAGCGCTAAGGCAAGCCACTCACCTGTCTTCTAAGGGCAATGCCTGTGAAAGTTGTTGACATAGGCTTAAAGTCGCACAACGAGGTGCTGCCAAGCTGGCCTAATACAGCATACTTGAGCATATATTAACATGTCGATTGACTGGCCTAAAGTGGTTATTTGGTAACGAGGAAAGTCCTTTAATAATAGAAAATGGGAATGACAAAACTCAGACAATTTATCTTTGATTTTTTTTAAATATTATTAAAGGAAAGATTTTAAGAAAGATTTAAGGAAAGGCGAAGCTATTCATAAACAAGCTATACTCTCTTAGTTTTAAAGATTTAAAGAATATAACCATATATTTAACTATATCTACAATTATACCTATAACTATAGTTGATCTATTTCTACAACCTATAGTTATAGCTAAATCTATAAAAATATCTACATCATTATCAATATAGATAACTATGTCTATGTCTATGAAAAAAAAAAAACAAATTCCAATACTATTATATAGCCAGATAATTTAAAAAAAAAAAACACAATTTTATATCTTGATTTCTATTCTATTATCCCGCTATTTCTATTTCTAGCTCACATATATCGTAATTTTATATCTCATTGTTAATCATTTCTGAACTACCTCATCTAATATGTTGCTCTTTCCATTTTTACTTGGATTACTCATCACATTTCTAGACGACGCACTTGGGCCAGCCCTGCGTAATCCTAGCTCAACTACACTCACGTTGACCTTAAGAATGATAAGTTTGAAAAGCCATTACCTACACTCAGCTGAGGCCAATCTGTTGTTGCTCCGTCGAGAGACCCGCAGCGAGCCGTCTTGAAGTACTTAAGGTACTTTGGCCGTGCCGCTGCACGCATGCGCAGCATAACTCAAACACATGACCCTAGAGCAGACTCGACACCAGACTCGACTTTAGGTTTTTCTATTCAGTTCTCACTCGACTGCACTTGGAAATGCGACCCAGCAGCGTCGGCGGCATTGGCCCCTTGACGCATGCCTCAGTGCGCATTGTGGCATTTTTCTACAGTTTTTCCCTTTTTATTTTGTAAATATATTTTTGTGGGTTCCTCGTTTGCCTAATTTATGAAATCTGAAAATCTAGACTTTGGTAGTTCAAGCACGTACCACGCACGAAGTAGCAAGCACTCGGCACAGAAATGGGCATAGAAATTCTTTTCGAATGCCAACAAATGTCCAAATCGCTATCTGTCCACTCTATCTGCCACACACACACACACTCTCACACTCATACTTATACACTCAGTATTTTCCTTTTATGCACATTATGCAAGGACATAACATTAACACGTCGCGCCAGCATAAAACTCATTAGATCCTACCAAAATGGCCAGTGGCAGTGGCAGCCACAGCAGCCGCAGCTGCCACTCAGAGGCATCATTGAGCAAGCGACTTGCAACATGCAACATGCGACACGCGACACTCGCCTGCTGGCTGCTGGAGGACGTGCCAATCGACAATATGCTAATGCTGTCATTGAAAAGCTCCAGGCCATCAATGGCCCCCACAGTCAAACTTATCCAATATCAGTCGAGAAGCCCTCGCCTCACTCCATTTGCGCCCGACTTGTTAATCGTCGTCTGTCGGACTCGTCTGTCATACATGAGCCATGGAGCATGGGAAACTCATCCTAGCCAATATCCTTCCGCCTGCATTAGCGACGAGAGTTGTGTCCTGCCTGCAAGCGATGTTAATGCCATCGAGAAGGCAGGCACACGTGAAAAGTTTTCGTTACTCTGCCCCACCTGAAGCACATCAGTCGATGCGGCCAGCAGCTGCTAATGCTCCAAAATTTACATTAGGGTGTATCAATAAAGAAAATGTATAAAAAATTTGCTGCAGAAATATATTATTCTGATTATGAAAAACAAAATGCATAAATATAAAAAAAAAAAACTAAAATTAAAAAATATAAAAACTGTATTATCAATTTTATTCTATTTAAATAGTGAAGCTATAAAAAAAATCATTTTAAAAAGAAACAAAAAAGGTTTTTAAAAAAAATAAACAAAATACTTTTTTATAGCCAACTTAGCTTGAAAAAAGTTAATGAATAAATAAAAAAAATAGAAGCCAAATTTTTATTTATGTACTTTGATTTTAATCTAAAAAAAAAAAACTTAAAATAAATAAAACAAGTAAGAGTGCTCTAGTCGAGACTGCTCGACTAGGGGATACCCTGAGCCCTGTGAGGAGCCAAATATCAAATCATTCTTCGATTTTGTATGCATACATACAAACAACACTTACACACATACATATGCACGCACGCATAAGCGCGAGCTCTGCCAACTGCGCAGTTGACGCAGCGACTGGGCTGCAGCGCTTGGACTGCAATGTGGGCATTACTATGGGAATTTAATTGTTTAATAACTTTTCTTAGCGATGGACTAAGTGCATAAAAGTGCGCTTTTTACAAATAGGGGGCTATTGTAGGCGAATGGGGCGTGGCATCCAAAATCTAAAGATAACGTCATTTCCGTATTCATTACACGCAACTACATAGCAGATTTGAAGTCTCTAGCTCAAACGATGTACAAACCACGCCTTAAAAACACATTAAAATTATCGATAAATGCTCATAAAATCGAAATGGAATGAGTTATCGGAAAATTTTTATAAACTTGTGCAGCGTATGGTATTATCGAGTATTCATGTAAAATTTCAAGTCTCTACGTTGCGTACTTACAAATATCTTAGCGTTCACACGGACGGACAGACGGACAGACGGACGGACCGACGGACGGACAGACGGACAGGGCTATATCGACTCGTCTTGTCGCGCTGATCAAGAATATATATACTTTATGGGGTGTGGCACGCCTCCTTCTGCCTGTTACATACATTTTCACAAAACCATTATATCCTGATTTCCCATTTTCAATGGGCTCAGGGTATAAAAAATATATATTTTTTGTGATATAATTTTTTTTATCGCAGAAAAATAATTTATATTTTTTCATAATTAAAGCTAAACTACAAAACTAGCAAAATACATAAATTTAAGAAAAATCACACAACTTTTCAAAATATTTGAATATTCATCATATATTTGTATGATAATTTATTTGATTCAATTCGAATATAAAATAACATGGCAGTCAAACAATTCAGATTTTATGTATCGCAAATATTTGCATAGATATGTTTGATTATTCCGCTGATCCATAAATAATCAAATTTTATGCAAGCATTTATCTTACCAAAATTGTTTACTTTTTGCACTTTGACAATGATTTAATATGAGGGGAAAGAGAGGAGAGCGAGAGAGAGAGAGAGAGAGAGAAAGAGGGAGACAGCGAAAAAACTTTTGGCATTTAGGAAACACAATTATACCAATTTGTTGTACTCTGTTTTCATGTGGAAAACGGACGTATCAGTTGTGTACGAGAAAATTGTTATTCAGTTTCGCATAAAACAGAAAGATGAAAATATTATAGACTTATGATATGCTAATCACTGTTATATTTTTTTTATTTTCTTTATATACATGCATATGTACATACATATAAATTTCACTGTTTAATATATATGTTATGTATAGTAAATTAAAATAAGATAAAATTGTATAGGTTGTTTACAGAACCTTTTCAGTGATATATGAACTAATCTAAGATATTCAAAATAATTATTCAGGATAATATTATCCTGTTTAAGTAACTTATTTTCTGTTAAAAACAGAGTATCTAAAAGTTAACCGCTAATCTTTGCAGCATTTCTGCCTGTTGTTCTAAAAAAAAAAGTGTTTAAAAGCCCGATCCGATTGAACAACCCTTGATGGGAGGAAAGCATTTGCACACGAAATGTTAACGCTTGATTGCGTTTTAGTGTTGTGCGCCAAAGTCAATTGTTTATCAATTGGTCCGCATGGAAACAAGCACTTCCTCCCAGGCTGTGTTTGTGTGTGTGTTTGTGGAACGTGTTGCATTGATTGTAATCCACTGTTGTGCATGTCTAGACATGTTCGTGTTTCGACGTGTTGCTACCTGCGAGGGCAAAGCCATAGTTTCCCTAGGGCTGGAAGACCTTTTTGTTGTTGTTTTGTTTTTTTTTTTCCTACCTAGGGCGTCTCCTTGAAAATGCCTGGGAATAGCGTACAGCCACTAAAACGAAATAGATTAAAAAATCATTAGAATGTTGATAAATTGCATTGCGCGACGACGGTAAAGACCGACAGAACGAACGAATAGAAAAGGTTAAATCTCGACAGGAGGTGTTGGGCAAATTAAATAGATCACTTAAAGAGCGCGCTTCCATTTTGGGTGCGGCATATCTATGATTGGGCATTCCCATGCATAGACTGAGACTGACCTCACACATGTGGAAGATAACGCTGATCTTTTCAATTCATGCAGTTCAGATGTGGTATGCCCTCTTTGAAGTGGGCATGTTTAGGGTACAGATTTGATAAATTTAATAAAATATTTCTATATTTTGTACAGTTGCTTAAAGGGATAAGAAATAAACTTTAGTTTAAAAAAAAAAAAATGGCTGAGCTTGAGGAGGAGGGAAAACAAGTAGAATAACATCATTTATATTTGAAAAAATTAAAATAAAAGAAAATAAAATATTTTTGTATGCATATACATATTAATTAATTATTATAAAATTTAAAAAATAAAAAATGAATACAAATTTATTGACTATTCCAAAATATTGAAAAACTATATATAATTATTGCTTATACTTAAATAATAAAACAAAAATAAATATAAAATTAATTAATTGATTATTCTAAAATATTTTAAAAGAATTAAAAAAACGGAGTTAATTTTTCGTTTAGGTTAAACAATAGACTAGCAAATGGCATTTAAATCTTGCTGATATCTGATTTAGTTTAGATTTTATATATGTCCAACGTTTATTTAGCTTCTGGTTAGTAAAAGCTTTGAGCCACTGTATATATTGTATATTATATACTTACACTTTACCACTTAAGTCACCGTACCCCCTGTTCGTTTTTACAAAACACGCTGTAACTTCGTCAAATTTTTATATAAAAAAAAAGTTTTGATGGTGGTTGATAAAGTGATCTATTAACTACACAATAGCATTTTAATAATAGTAAAATATGATTTTAGTCTAATATTATAACTAAAAAACTAAAAATATTCACATTTTCGACTCCACAAAAGTCACCGTACTCTTGCTTGCTCTGCGCTGTCTGGCGCCAATGTTCTCTTTAGACCTAACGAGGATTTTCGAAACATGTGTGCAATGTATTCAAAATTAATGATACTTGGTGTGAATTACTTGTCTTGGACATAATTTGCAAATTTCGTCATAAAAATGGCCAGTAAAGAGATAACTGTAGAAGAAGGTGGGCGGATCTTGCAGCTCCACACAAAGGAGCAAAAGTCGTATGCAGAGATAGCTAAACTAATGTCTAGAGCCAAGCCAACCATCCAAACAGTAATTGGCCGTTTTAAATACGAGGGACGTATCAAAAATAATACCAGATCTGGCCAACCACCTTCACTTTTCATTCGCGACAAGCGCTAAATAAGGCATTTGGTGGACAAGGATCCATTTTCCAGCGCAGTAAACATTGCATCAGAGATAAGTAACATTTCTCAAAAGGATATACACCCGGAAACCGTTCGTAAAGCCATAAAATCATACAACTTTAGGTCTTATACTCCTCGCAAAAAACCATACGTAAATTTAACAAATAGGAAAAAGCGTATGGAGTTTGCTAAGGCGTATGTGGAAAAACCGGTTGACTTTTGGCGAAAGGTAATCTTCTCAGATGAGTCAAAGTTCAACATTTTTGGCTCGGACGGGCGTGTGGAGATGACCTGGAGATGCTCTTAATCCAAAAAATACAAAAAAGACCATAAAGCACGGTGGCGGTGGTCTTATGGTTTGGGGTTGTATAGCTGCATCTGGCGTTGGAAGCTTGGAGTTTATTGACGGAGTGATGATCCAACATACCTACATTGACATCCTCAAAAGAAAATGGATCCTTGTCCACCAAATGCCTTATTTGGCGCTTGTCGCGAATGGAAAGTGAAGGTGGTTGGCCAGATCTGGTATTATTTTTGATACGTCCCTCGTATTTAAAACGGCCAATTACTGTTTGGATGGTTGGCTTGGCTCTAGACATTAGTTTAGCTATCTCTGCATACGACTTTTGCTCCTTTGTGTGGAGCTGCAAGATCCGCCCACCTTCTTCTACAGTTATCCCTTTACTGGTCATTTTTATGACGAAATTTGCAAATTTTGTCCAACACGAAGAGTTCACACAAAGTAGTATTAATTTTGAAGACATTGCACACATGTTTTGAAAATCCCCGTTAGGTCTAAAAAGAACATTGGCGCCAGACAGCACAGAGCAAGCAAGAGTACGGTGACTTTTGTGGAGTCGAAAATGTGAATATTTTTAGTTTTTTAGTTATAATATTAGACTAAAATCATATTTTACTATTATTAAAATGCTATTGTGTAGTTAACAGATCACTTTATCAACCACCATCAAAACTTTTTTTTTATATAAAAATTTGACGAAGTTACAGCGTGTTTTGTGAAAACGAACAGGGGGTACGGTGACTTAAGTGGTACAGTGTATATGTAATAACTTATGTTTCATAACAATCTAATATTGTTTTTATATGCATATGTACATATCAGGGAGGCAGTGTATCCTAACATCAGCTACCCTTTGTTCACACTCTCTGTGAATGATTCCTTCGACTGTTCAATCGCACAGCACATTCAATATCCATTAACGCAATTCAATATTAAGAATTCCAACAATATGCGTCCATTGTTTTAGCTGACTGACTGTCAGGCTAACAGAGTGTGAGTGCGAGTGAGTGTGTTTGTGATATCTGAGCATTGTTTTTATTTTTGGCATGAAAACAAACGCTCTAGTGAACCCTGCTTCACACCAACATCGATGAGCTACAACAACTACAATAATATGAATTTCTACTTTATAGAAATTCCAGAGAGTCTCGGGTATACTCATTGTTAGCACAATAGTTGATATTGTCATAGGAGCGGGGCATCGAGTCGGTTGCATTTTACATGAAAAACGTATCGTCGTCGATTGTAGTTGTCGTCGTCGTAGTCAGATGTCGTTTGTGTTGATGGAGTAGCTCCATTTAGGAGTGGCAACTGGCTTCACGATTCGCTTTTCATTTTGCATAAATATGCGCGACTGTCAGTTGCAGTTGCAGTCGCTGTCAGCGAGCCCCCATTGCTGATGATGATGATGATGGTGATGATGATCATGATGATGACGGTGATGCGGTGACGACTGTCAAGAGCTAGTAAATGAATATCTCTGCATATTTTACACACACACACAGAGAGAAGTCTCACTGGGTCTTTAATTCATGAAAGTTTTGCATAGTTTGCACATTTTCATTTGGCGTCTAAAATTTAATTCATGGAATGCTCTGCTCTAGCACTGCTTACTTCACGCATACACACATGTGTGTGTGTGCCTGTGTGTGTATAGTGAGTGCAATTGCTGTTCTCTTGTTTCGTAATGGAGATCTTGAGCTTTGTCTGCTTGTCACTTGAAGCGTTTAATAAGCACTCGCTTGATTGAATTAAGATGCCATTGTGCTGGGGATCGCGGTGCGGGCGTTTAATTGAATTGAAGTTGCCATTTAATGCCCATCAAGCTGTGAACTTTTCAACTTTTGCCTTCTCAAGTGCTTGACATGTAATCTCAGAAGTAGATAGATACATGTATCTTCTTCAATTGCATTCAGTGTGAATGCATTCAAAGATTTGTCGAGCATAAGAAGAGTGGGAGTCAATAACTCAATTTCATTTTGTGATGAAACTCCATATTCCAACTAAAACTGCGCGAAGAGAGAACATCATAAAAAAAAAACTGGCTCAGCTATTTTTTTTCTTTGTTTCTTGATGATTATTTCACAAGGAACCTCTTTTTGAAAAGCATTCCTTATGAATTCCAAACGCGTTGCCATTCACGTTCCACAGCATTAGGTTCCACAGCACGTCAGACACATGCAAACAATCGGAGCATCTCTCTCATACACACTTTTATCAAATATCGCTGTTTACTTTCGTCGGTTTGTTTACATTTTTGTCTTCGCTGCCGCTTTCCGGCCTCAATGAAAGCCACACACAAACAGGCAGAGAGACTCACACACGCACACACATGCCTTAGCTTCCACACACTACACACACACACACACACATAGATAGGAATGCAACTATAGATAGGGCAGCAGCAACAACTTCGCCAAATACGTGTCGACGAGGCCGAGTCTGCTGAGCAGCAGCAGCAGCAACAACGCAGCAGCAGCGCAGCGGCAGCTACTGCACGCCGCTCGCTTTGTCTTCGCCTTTATTCGCTTGTTTGTTTTGTGCTGTGCCTTCGCCATCGTCGTTCGGTTCGTTTCGCTCTCCGGTTTTGGATCTTGTGACTCTGGCCGACGGCGTCGACGGCGATTGCCATCCACAATTGTAAAATAGTTTCGAAGCGTGTTTCAAGCCGTCAACGTCAACGTTAGCCGCGAGCGGACTGCGACGGCGCGATTGACAACGACGCGAAGTATCTCTCTAAGATACTACGTACGTAACCTCTGTGAAATCAAATGAAATTAAATGTAAATGTAAATGTTAATTAGTTGGCCAGCTGCCCAAATAGCAGCAACTCCAACACATCCACACACAAATGCTAATGCCAATTGCCAATGCTAATCGAAAGCCAAAAGCCGCTGATTCACTGGGTTTGCGTCGTGTTGCTCTTGTGTATCGTGTGTCCAGTGAAGCGCAGCTGCAAGGCGCAGGGCGCAAGGCGCATTTCACTTTCGGTGCATCCAACAGTTACAACGTTACGTGCTGCAATTGCACTCCAAATTTGCAGCTGGTCGGTCATTGGCTTCCCTTTGCGATCGCAGTTACAGATACTTTCGGCACTAGAGTATCTCAAAGTGCGTGTGCCAAGCAATTAGCGTGTAAATTCGTGCGTGCGTGTTAATTAAAGCCACCTTGCTTGGCCACAAAACAACACCCCTAAATATGACCAAAAAAACAACTTAATAAAAGCCAAAAATATGTTAAACAGACGCCAGCGATTCAGCTCGCATCCGTGCGCTACCGGATGACGCGTATTGATAGATATTCGCCATAGACTCAAAAAGAAATACAACAATATGCAAATTCGCGTCGCTTTGCCGGTCGCCATATGCTGCTTGAAATTCCTCAATAAATTTCGACTGGAAACTCAAATCTGATTTGAGCTGCAGCTAAACTCTGGTTTATTTATAAATCGTTAGCTCAGCGCCAAAGTGCAATTAATTATGCAATATTTTTTACCTGTGCCCCCCGTGCAAATAACAATTGAAAGTGACATCAGCTGCGGTTCGCACTCTCCGCAATTTAATTTCGATTTTATTATTTACCTTTATTTTTTATAAATTTTTTTTTTTTTATTTTTTAATTTCTATTTATAAGTCGTTGAGCGCTTGGCATATTTTGTTTCACTTTTTTTTGGCTTTATGTCTTGAAGTGTTTTCATGTTTTGGCTTTTTATCGCTAGGTAAACAAGTTGAAAAAAAAAGCCATATAAATATGTCGTACAATTGAATTAAATGCTAAACTTAATTGCTTTGACTGGCTCAAAGCTCGTACGCCGCCTGAGAAACAATTTAATTTTCGTTCCACAACATTCAACAAAACATTCAACAGCAACATTGTTACAATGAAGTTTCCGGATTATGTGCCCAACAACATGCTGGTAAGCAACAACAACAAGTGTTTTGCCCTAGGGTGTGCCTAGCTGTCTATGTGTGTAGTTTTTCCTTATAATTATTATCGTTGGGCGACGTTAAATGCTCTATAAATCAAGTCGTTACGACTTAAAATATGAATAAATCCCAGCTTTGCCCAGATAAACCATCTAAATTGGACGACGAAGATATATTTTTTTATGAATGAAGGTTAAGTTACATAAAAGTTGAGGGCTAGGAATTTCTCAAGTGCTCCAAACAGGTAGAACCCCTTACTCAAACACACAAACAACAAAAAGAACGTAATTATCTTATGGGAAGCTAAAAGCGGTTTTAGTACTTAGTTGGCCAATGTGAGCATTGTGATTGCGTTTTTGATTTCAGATTAAATATTTGAATATTGTTAAGGAGGTATTCCGAATATGTGTTTATTTCGTTTATATGTGCGTACGCTTATTAATGTATGATACAGGGTATGTCATGGATCTTTGAAGAACTTTAAGTGTATTTTAGGATATTAATGTTTGATTTTTGTTTGAATTCTGGAAACTTAGAAGACTGCAGCTTGAATATTGAAAGAAAACTTAAATTTAAGTTTTCTAAATATAAATATATACTCCATTCACAAAAAAAAATATAATATAATATTAGATATTTTTTATATATATTTTTTTGAGGATTTTTTATTTGTTTTTTAACTTTTAAATATATTTTTAAAGATAATTTGTAACTCTAAAATATATATTTATTATCAATGTATATATAATATATGCATGTATACATACAATATATACATACATATATAATATAATATAGGCATATTTTATGCCATATGCCATTCAATATCAGTTGTTTGTATACAGTACAAAAAGTCAGCTCATTAGAGCAATGCTTCAACTCGACACGCATATCATATGTGTATAACAAACTGAGAGAGTTGTATGCATTCAACGCTACCCGCCCAATTAAATTCCGAAAAAAAAACACAACAAAGAAAGTCAGATTCGCTCTCGCAGCCCTCGCTCATGTTTTCCGCACGCCTTCACTTAGGAGCACATCATTAAACTTCAGGCTAATTTCACTTGCAATTAACTTAATTATAATTTTATCGCCCCGCTCCGCTTGGAGCGGAACTCGGTCACCATGTGTGCTGTGTGCACCTATATGAATCTATATAAATCTTTTGTTTAGTGTCTCACTCGAGCGAAGATGAAAAGAAGTATAAAGAAAAAAAAAAAAAATTAACAACAAATGGGTCTTATGCTAATTCAAGGATGGGTTCCGTTGCATATGATTTATACACCTGCAAACGTGTAAAAAATAAATATTTATAACTTTTGCATGTGGCCCACGCATGCTGAACAAATTCTGTGTTTTTTTATTTTTAATTTAGGCACACGTCGCGCACGGCCCACGTGAAATTTATAATTTTTTTGGTTTTAGTTTTTGTTTAGCTGAAATTGGATGCGTCGCGTCTACTCGTAACGCTATTTATTTCTTTGCGCCCACCTCAGAGTCGCGGAGGCATGGCTTTCGCTTTGTTTGGAATGGGGGCTTGGCTCGTCGAGAGTCTGAGGGTCGTCGAGCTGAGTGCAGTGATTCACAGCGAATGCAACTGTCTGGGATTTATTTTTAATTGATTTATTTTCGTATTATTGGTTTCGTCTACTGATTGAGATCTAATTAAACAACTTTCTGATGGACTTCAGGGTTGCGCTTGGCATATCGAATCGCAAAAGGAATACAAAATAGAGAATACCACCCGCAGTGAAAGTAAATGAGATTTACGAGTCGTAGCATTAAAATCAATTAATTGTCTTTGACAGAAATATTTCAAAGAAATTTGTTGTAAAATATCTGAGTTGAAATGGCTATATAGCGTGTCTGAGTGGCTGTATTAAGAGATCAGAAATCAGAAATCGGAAATCTGTTTCTCTGCAGCGAAAGTCAAGTATTCTTTACATTCTCTATTGATGTTCACATGGTGAAAGTCTTCTAACAACTTGATCTCAACATTGCAAATGTGATTAGCGCTTTTCTTCTCAAGAATTTTTTACTTTTCCATTCTCACTTACTCATTCATAATGCAATCGCACTTACTCCGAAAGCTATAAAAATATTTATTATTATTACTTTTTTTTTGTAGTTTTTCTATTAGCCATAAAGTGAGTTGGGGCATAAAATTGGAAAATGTTTTGACTCGAGCTAGGCAAGTGTAGTTAGTATGTAAATTGTAAAACGGAAGTCACATTTCTGTGCACTTCCGTCTCGTTGCAACGATGGGCGCCCATCCTTAACTAATTTCAATTAAAATATATTGAAATAAATTGAAGGAAAAAACAGATAAAAGAGTAAAAGAGAGAGGGAGAGTGATATGGGGAGTTGTAAGCAAATTGTCGTTTTCGTCATTTCTCTTTTGCACTCACAGACAAACTACATATAAATATTCCTATATATATTATACATACTTTTTTCATTTCATTACAATACCTTTTCAATGGGTTTGCTTTTGTGTTGTTTGCAGGGCGATCGCACCACATGGGAGTATCACACAGTTTCGGTGACTCGAGTGCCCGGCTACGGGTTCGGCATTGCCGTTTCCGGTGGACGTGATAATCCCCACTTCGCCAACGGAGATCCCTCGATTGCAGTCAGCGATGTGCTCAAAGGTGGACCAGCCGAGGATCGTTTGCAGTAAGTACAACTAATACATGCATTTTACAAAAAAAAAAAAAAAAAAAAAAAAAAAAAAAAAAACTCTTCATCCACCTCAAGCAACGACTCCCCAGAGCCCAAATTGGCAAATACACAACGTGTGTACGCGGCAGATCCAACCAGCTGCTGTTAATTATGCACAATATAATCATAATTCTGATTCCGATTCCGAGTCTGCGTCCGATGTGTCAGCTGTTGTCGCTGTCGGGGCAGGAAATTAATTGTTGTGTTTGAAATGTTTAACATGCTGTTTCTTTGCTCTTTTAATGTGCCCCTATAAGATGGTACTCTCGCGATCTCAAGTCCATTTTAGTCTTTGTTTAGCGCAAACAAACGCAAACATTGCATTTCCGAGATTTGGATAGCGTAGCTAGAGGTGAAGTTTGCTTTTGGTTTTTTATTAAGATGGATCGAAGGGGACTACTACGGGGACACTACGAAAACTAGTTATTAACTTGTTGCTCATGTGGGCATATGAATCTTAAGATCCCAAAGACTTCAATTGAGAAAATCTAAAAAACTAAAAATTCAAAAACCTTATTCTGTCTGAAAAGTGATGTATTTATGTAAACGCTTTTCCTCTTTTTCTTCTTCTTTCTCTTTTCCACTCTTTTCATTGATCTTTCGGTGAAGCAAACCCCTCTGCCATAGAAATATCTAATTTAATATGCTCAGCACGCTCCGACAGCCTGAGTTCATAAGTCCGGCTATTGACAGAGCATCACATCTGACATCGTTAATCTTGTGCTTAGAACTTTAAATAAAACACAAAAAAAAAACTCCAAAAAAAATAAAAAAAAAAGGTAAATACTTGAAAACTTCAGATCACGTAGCTGGAGCCTTCGTATAATTAAACCAACGCCTCGCACACGTAGGGTTGGGGCACATCTCGCGCTGATAATAAAAATTCCAAAGCGTTTTTCAATAGATGCGGAGCGACCTACCCAATGCCATTTCGTGCTCGTGTGATTAAAAACTTGTCATAATCTTTTTTCCAAAGAAACTATTTACACACTGCACAGAACAATTTGAGTTTGTCTACCTGGCAGACGGACGGAGGGTGGGAGGGATAGACGGACGTATAGACAGACAGACAGCTGGCTGGCAATTTCAAAAGGAAAATGAGAAATCCCAAGAATAGAGCTAGAGGAAAAATATTTGTGCGGCGGCGACAAGTGTAAATTAGCTGCAACATAAAAGGCCGCCCGGCCGGCTCTTCTCTGGGCTGGGCGGGGCTGGGCTGAGCAGCTGCCCAAAGCATGTGAGCCAAGTTGGCTGAAAGCTGTAGCTGTAGCTGTCGCTGAAGTCGAAGTTTCACTGTTATTTCAGCTGGAATGTTTGCCCAGCAAATACTTTGGCTGCGCTGCGCTATATCTACTTGTAGCCTCTTCCTCTTCCTCTTCTACTCCTCTTTATCAACTACTTTTTTTTGTGCCGCATATTTGAGCAGCTTAATTGCTTAGCTGTGAAGGCTAGCCGGACTGTCAACGGAAAGTAAAACGCGGCACAGATCCTCCAGCTGGGCTGATGTAGATTCTTCATGCGCGCTTAGACATGTTAATTATGTCGGCGCAGACATGCAATTTTCAGCATTATCATTATCGCACACTCACGGATATATGTATATGTATGTTTGTCTATAGTCATGTACTATTTATTTTATTTGTTCGTTTTCCGCGTCATCCTCTTATGTTCCGTTCCAAGAACAGTTTGCAATTGCTGAACAGGTATAGAATTGAAGTACCTTATATATATATATCTATTTATACCTCTATATATATCTGTATATATATGTATCTAGCTGAGCCCGTATCATGCCATTGAAATACGGAAGCCGCTTAGTCGCCCCTATATCACTCTCCCTCTCTCTCTCTCTCTCTCTATCTTTCTCCCTCTCTGTCTCTGTGCTCGTTTCGCCGCTTCGGCTCATTTCACGCTCGATTCTATCCTCTTCTGTCTCGCCTCATGTTGGGCACAGACAATTGACTGTCTATTAGCGTATGACTCCGATCCGTGCACAACCTGATTTCTCTCGCTATGGCCAACATGTAACCAGATATTTAAGTATTTACCATTGGCGATCTCGCTACGCTCCACTCTCTCGGCCAGCCAGCTAACCTTTTATGCTTTGGAGCGCTTTCAGCTCTGGCTACTGTGTGCATTTCGTTAATTGTTGCTGCTAGACTAATGATTGTATAAATTTCCATTTCCACTTCCAATACCACAAGGTTGCCTCCCAATGACCTGCATCGTTCTAGAGTGGCTTAAAAACGATTATCAAAGTCCGGTCACGACGTGGACCCGAGTTGCTCCATAGCTTTGACACATATTTTTATTACAACGGTAGCATGGTAGCTTGAGCCACGATTCTATAAAGTTTCATTGTTTTAATATATGCAATCAGCCTAGAGTTAGTAGTTATTAATAATTTGAAAAAAAAAAAAATATATATATATATATATATGATTTATTCACTTGGAAATTTATTGGATTTCTAAAAGTATTTGAAAGAGTGAAGCTATAGTTCATGGTATATTATATATGAACTGAGGTGAACATGTTTACTGTACAGATTATTTTGATTTCACAATTTTAAAATTATATTGTATTTTAAAGTGGAAGGCCCCATCAACCAGTGCTGTAGCTATAATAAAAGATTAATAATACTTAACTACTATACATTAATAAATAAATAGACGATTTCAACAGATAACTTTAGATCTAAACTGTTAGATCTATAATTCTTATAAAAATAGATCCCTATGTAATAAGCTTTAATCTGTGTTATTTTAAATGATCGATAGTTTCGGTAGTTTCATTTCAAAATATCGATTAAAAGCTATATAGAACTACAGTTAACCGGGAACATCTCAAATGTTTTTGAGCTAGACTTACCAAAAATTCTAATGTAGTTTCTTCTGAAGTATATACAAAAAAAAAAAAAAAATAAATTAAATAAATTACTTAAAATACTGAATAAACAAAATTTTATTTCACTCTAAATTGTAATCTCATAACAATTTATTGTGAGTAATTAAAATTACGAAAATAATAGTTACAGAACTTTTTGTAGTTAGAATATAATACATGGACATATATCATATAGTTATATTTATAGATAGTGAGCTAACAGTAATTATTATAGATTTATTGCTAATGGGTTTATTTAATTAGTATATAGCCAGAATTCCAATGAGAGACTATATTTATAGTCTTTAGGGCTATTCTTATTATATTTAACTAAAAATTGTATATTGATATAGCTATTAAGACTACTTCAAAATATTTTTTACTTTTGCTGCGCATTTATAACTTCGCCTAAAGTTCTCCATATAATAAACTACAATTTTTACTTGCCTTCTATATATTTAACTAGATTTATACTTATGTTCTCTCTCTTTCTCTCTTTACCTTGCAGTGTAAACGATCGCATCATCACAGTCAATGGCGTCTCGCTGGAGAATGTGGAATATGCCACCGCTGTGCAGGTGCTGCGCGACAGCGGCAATACGGTCACACTGGTGGTGAAGCGACGCGTTCCACTGAATGTGGCCGCAACGAATCCCGCCCAGCATCAGCATCAGCACTCGCACAGCATGAGCTCGGTGGGATTGGGGCTGACCAATGGGAGTGGCAGCGGCATGGTCGGCAGCCAGGCGCCAAGCGCCGCCATGTCCAGCATGAGCCAGCCGAACTCGCTGAACTCGTCGCTGGTGCAGAGTGCCGGCAATGGCACGCAGCCCATCAAGGTGACACTGAGCAAGGGCAGCAAGAAGGACGACTACGGGATTGTGCTGGGCTGTCGGCTGTTCGTCAAGGAGATCTCGACGAAGGCGCGCGATCAGCTGACCGCCAATGGATACTCGCTGCAGGAGGGCGACGTCATCACGCGCATCCACAACACCAACTGCGCCGACACGATGAGCCTCAAGGAGGCCAAGAAGATCATCGACGGCTGCAAGGAGCGCCTCAATCTGGTCGTGCTGCGTGACATCACCAACCAAGCGGTGGTCAACCAGCTGAACAACTCGGGCCACCAGCAGGCCAATGCGAATCTGTATGCCACGCACCAGGCGCAGGTGTCCAGCTGCAGCAACAATCTGGATGACGCCTATCTGCCCGGCGGCGCCAGCTACTCCTCACAGAATCTCTACGTGCAGCCTCCGACGCGCACCTCCAACGGACCCAGCCTCAATGGCAACGGGCTCAGCGAGGAGAAGAGCAATCTGACGCCTCGCGGACGCTCGCGCGGCCCTCTCATGGACGGAGTCTCGCTGCAACAGCTGGACCGGCCCGTCACGCCCACCAACGGCGGGCGTGGGCGCGTGGATGAGCCGCCCAGGCCACCGCCGCCGCGTGCCGCCCAGGAGGACTTCTACAGCTCGCGCCGGCAGCTGTACGAGGAGCGCCAGAGTGCCGAGCCGCGCTTCATCTCATTCCAGAAGGAGGGCAGCGTCGGCATCCGGCTGACGGGCGGCAATGAGGCGGGCATCTTCGTCACGGCCGTGCAGCCCGGCTCACCAGCCTCGCTGCAGGGCCTGATGCCTGGCGACAAGATACTCAAGGTGAACGACATGGACATGCACGGAGTGACGCGCGAGGAGGCGGTGCTGTTCCTGCTCAGCCTGCAGGATCGCATCGATCTGATAGTGCAGTACTGCAAAGAGGAGTACGACGAGGTGGTGACCAATCAGCGCGGCGACTCCTTCCACATCAAGACGCACTTCCACTGCGACAATCCCTCCAAGGGTGAGATGGCCTTCAAGGCGGGCGACGTGTTCCGTGTGATCGATACGCTCCACAACGGCGTCGTCGGCTCCTGGCAGGTGCTCAAGATCGGACGCGGCCACCAGGAAATGCAGCGCGGCGTCATACCCAACAAGTCCCGGGCCGAGGAGTTGGCTACAGCTCAATTCAATGCCACCAAAAAGGAAATGAATGCGAACGAATCTCGCGGCAATTTCTTCAGACGTCGCCGGTAAGTGATCGAAGATTAACTTTTTATAATAACTCCAATAAAATGAAATCTCTTTTATCTTTCAGCTCCACTCATCGCCGCTCCAAGAGCCTCTCGCGCGAGAACTGGGACGATGTCGTCTTCTCGGACAGCATTTCCAAGTTTCCCGCCTACGAACGGGTCGTTCTACGGCACCCGGGCTTCGTGCGTCCGCTCGTGCTGTTCGGCCCCGTCTCCGACCTGGCCAGAGAGAAGCTAGCCAAAGACTATCCCGATAAGTTCTGCACTCCGCTGCAGGACGACGACAAGACCAGCAGCACCAATGGTAATGGCAGCGCCAATGGCAATGGCAGCGGCAAATGCCGCATCGTGCGGCTCTCACACATCCGCGACATCATGGATCGCGGCAAGCACGCGCTACTGGACATCACGCCCAACGCTGTGGATCGCCTCAACTATGCACAATTCTATCCCATCGTTATATTCCTGAAGACCGACAGCAAGCACGTGATCAAGCAGCTGCGCCACGGCCTGCCCAAGGCGGCGCACAAGAGCTCCAAGAAACTGCTCGAACAGTGCCAGAAACTGGACCGTGTTTGGTCGCACATCTTCAGCACGCAGCTGATGCTGAACGACGAAGAGTCCTGGTACCGCAAGCTGCGCGACTCGATCGATCTGCAGCAGAGCGGCGCCGTCTGGATGTCCGAGACCAAGGTGAGTTCGATTTGCAAAATATTCCCACTCAACTGAACTCAATTCAACTCAACTCAACTCAGTTGTTGTGTTGTTGTCTAGTGTCTTGCGTAGTCCCTAGTCTAGCTATAAGTTCAGTAGCATTCATAGTGTCGATGTCGATGTCTTTGTCGTTGTCGTGAAACTCTAATCATATTTACATACGCCACATGATAACAGAAACTTTTTAAGTGCCTCGATATGTCTCAGCATGTCGATGATGGTGATGGAACCTAAGGTAGTCAGAGACTCATGCAAAAAATACTTTCTATTCTAACTGTATGAGATCTTGAGCGTAGAGTCCTTCTTCTGAAGTTGAGAGTTGACTATGAAAAAATATATATATTTATATAATTTTAATTTAAAAAAATATATTTTTTTATATATACATATATACATATCTATATATATTTTTTTATTTTGAATTCAAATTATATACATATATATTTTTTTTCATAATCCTATAATATATATATATATATATATATTTTTTTTTTCTTTTTTTTTTCTTTATAATTAAAGTTTATTTAACAAAATTTCTGCTACAGTTAGTCGTCTGTTAATCTAGAAATATATTTATATATACATATATTATTATATATATTTTATTTTAATATAGATATACATACATAATATATGTATATACTATATATTTTATTTACATTTAATATATTTTATTTTACTTTTCATTTTAAATCAATACAAATTCGAGTTGAAATTTATTTTTCTTTGATTTCCCATTTTTACGATTCATCCGTTTTATTAAATATTCATTTATTTTTGTTATCTTTAAAATAAAACACAAAAAAAAACGAGTATAGCTTACGAATATTTAAATAATTCCAAAAATTCTTTAAAGTAATATTTAGACTTATGTAGTGCAAAAAGAAACTATATACATATATAATTTTTTATCTACTTACAGTACAGTGATCACTCGAAAACAATTAAGCTTCAACTGAAAAGAACTCAAATAATTTCAAATACATTTTGACTTTGAATTGAATTTTTTAATAATTCCAAACATATTTTAAATTTACTTGGATTTTTTAAATCTCTAATATATTATATAAATAATATTTATTTTTTCGACCAACCCGCTCTGTCAATTCCCGAGTGATCACTGTACTGTAGTCCTACACAGACACCAGCTTACAGCTAACTGAAACTCAACTTTAACTAATTTGTATC
Source organism: Drosophila meridionalis (assembly GCA_035045145.1). Lineage (NCBI taxonomy): Eukaryota > Metazoa > Arthropoda > Insecta > Diptera > Drosophilidae > Drosophila > Drosophila meridionalis. Next base: position 2,042,401 of record JAWNPG010000037.1, read on the forward strand.
TATTTAATAACTCTTTGATTCTTATTCTTCTACAACTGGTTATGGTCAATATTCTAATTTGATTTTCTAACATTTTTTTCCCTCTTGAAACACCAAAAACACAAACACAAACCAAACACAAATACAAACACCTCACATACCCAATCCGAAACATTCATGAATATTTACAATGTTCGATAACAACTCATGTGTGTGGGAAGCAGCTTCCCGAGTCCCCCACTGAAATGCTATTCCCTCCCTACATAGCTCAGCCCTGCAAGCAAGCTTGCTGTCGCCCCACTTCGGTCTCCGTGCCGCGCTACAATCCGGCTACGGCTGCGGCTACGGCTAGGCTTAGGCGCAACTCCTTTTCGCTAATCCCCCTTAACGATTGCACGCTAACTCCGCCGCCACGCCCCCCGCCCATTGGCTACGATCCCGGGCAGTATTTGCACGGCAGCCAGTCCTATACCATGGTGCCCATCCTGAAGCCCGCCTCCTCCATGCCGGGCAGCAATGGCCACCTGCTGGACGGCGGCGGCATTGATGGCGCCTCCATCGACGAGGACGCCAGCTCGCAGTATCACAGCTCGCAGCCCAACCTGCTCAGCACCAGCAGCAGCAGGAACAGCCACAGCTATCACTATCACCTGAACAGCAATGCCGCCGCGCTCCATAAGGAGCGCAGTGGACAACGTGGTGCTGCAGCAGCTTCCAGCTGCCTGGGTCGCCGTGCCGTCTCCATAGAGCGACGCACCACGCCCTACTACTACCACGAGCTGCTGCAGAAAAACGTCTTCGATTCGAGTCTAAATCTGCTGCAGGAGAAGGAAAAGAACAGCAACCTGAAGCTGGACACGGCCAGCTCATCCAGCAAGACTCTGCCTGGCAGCAGCCAGGCCGCTGTGGGTGGCAAGCAGGGCACGTTGCCCGTTGCCAAGCCACAGCAGCGGCTGCCCAGCAGCAGCGCCAAATTGGCAGCTGCCTATGGCAGCTTTGCCTCCACGAGCGATCTGCTGAGCAATGGCATTGGCAATGGAAACAGCAGCAGCGCCGGCACCTTGGTCGACGATGGGGCGATGGACGAGGCGGGCTTTGGGGCAACGCCAGCTGCTAGATCTTTAAACTTGGCCTTCAATAATCTATCCAATCAGATAGCCAATTTGAATAACTTGAATAGCAATAGCAACAACAGCAACAACAACAACAATAACAATGCTGACAGCAACAACAACAACAACATGAATAATGTGGGCCGCAGCAGCGAGTGCAATGCATGAGAAAAGATCAAATTTGTATTAAACTAGTTGCCATTGCTTGTAGTTGTTTTTACTAAATATAACTATACAAACTAAATGTCGATCTGATCTGTGTGTGTATGTGTGTGTGTGTGTGCTTGTACATATGCATTTGTGTGTAGTTAGAGCATGTTCAAACTGTAGAAACCCTCACAACGAACCCATTCCACATCAGCTACACCTATATATACATACATCTATATATATCTTTACATATATCACTTTTACTTGTATCTTCATCATATTAGCTTAAGTCTCAGCCAAAGAAATCGCTCACTTTATAGCTAGAGTGATGTATCTTTTGCTGAACCATATACCAAATATTTGATATCAAGTTGCTAACTAAATGTTAATCGTTTTCATTTGTTTCTTTTATTTACATACAAAAAAAAAAAAACCAAAAAAATACACCAAACCAAAATAAAATATATACAATACATCATCATGGTCATTTCCTGCTTAATCATCCCGTTACACACGATGCATATTAATCAAAAATCCAAAAAAAAAAAAAACAATTACCAAAAATCCTCAACACATCAAAAATTATCAACAACAAAAAATAACGAAAATACTCAACAATTGTCCTCGTCCAAAACTAAAAAAAACTTATATTATTATCTTGTGTTCGTCCAAAAAAAAAAAAAAAACAAAAAAAAACAAATATTATTATTATGTATTCAATATGCTTGGCAATTCGTACGAATTTCAATCAATCGATCCATCATAATTTGTTATGTTTCATATGCGTTTCTTGTTGCTGTTTTACAATTCAAAAACGACACAAAACGTTGGTTGCTATTTCCCGATTACCGATAACCGATAACAATCTTAATTGCTCTCGCGTTAATTTTTGACAATTCTCGACTATCGCTAAAACAAAATTAAATTAACTTGCCTCCGCTCCTAACGTGCCTACATTTAACAACAACAAAATTAAAATCAAACAAACCCCAGCCCGTCGAATCCCTCTCCGATGATTTCCTATTCCCCATGACCACATCCCGTTTATCGTATGCATCAAGTCCCGAGTCTGACTTGGAGCTAAGTCCCGGGCCATCCGCATCATTGTCGCTTGGCAATTTGCCGCAATTGGTTAAAGCGAGCTCAGATCCATCGATTGCCACTAACCAGGATAACTTGGATAGGGATAGAGACATAATTGGTGAAGGACTACCACCTCCATATACGGTAAGAGGCCCAACCAAAGTATAGACTAAAGAAATTCAATGATTAAGTCGCGCATGCGCCCTACTAAATCAACAACTCGCGCCCAGCTCAGGGCATAATATACACGATCTCAATCATAAATAATCACCATCATCATCATCATTTTAATCACAATGTGTGCTAAACTATTTCGCTACCCTTCACTCCACACCTGCTATGCACTGCCTACAGGTACCGTACGATCACGGCGTACAGCAGCCACCGAATCGTCGCCAGACCCTCGACTCCAGCAAGTACAGCATCTACGGCACGAATGTGCCCCCTCAGCAGCAGCAGCAGCAGTCGCAGCAATCCCAACAACAGCCGGGTGATCCCTCAGCGGGCTTGGCACGCCCACAGTCCCTGTACGGTATCAATGCACCGGATCTGCCGCCACGCATCGATCGTCAGTCCAAGCCTGGTGATCTGCCCCTGAATACATCGGGCAGTTCGTCGCGCAACGGCAGCTCTGGCGGCACGCTGGGCCGCAGCGCCCAGGAGCGGCTCTTTGGCAAGGCTGTGCTGCAGGACGACGTCCAGGCCGAGTACGTGACGCGCAATGCGTTGGTCGGTGCCGGCGGCGATACGATCGAGCGCCAGCAGCAGCAGGCCTCGCTGGAGCGTCAAGCACGCATAAATGCGGCCATGGGCAGCCCGGCCCAGCACAAGGCGAACGGCAACGGCGGCCCCGCCTCCACCTACGACAGCGTCTCCAGCTACGACTCGTACAACAACACACAGCTGGCCATGCAGAACCTCGGCCGACTGGGCCCCAATGCGCCCGATGATCTCAAATCAGTGCCAAATGCAAGGTAAGATATTTAAGTAGATGTAAAGGGAGATTTACAATCAGATGGCATTAGAAATGAGAGAAAGGAAAGGGATTCTATTCATTAACTTGCTTTGAGTTCGAACACAGAGAAGAAGGCAACTTAGCCATTTTATCATGATCGGCAGAATCTGAAGATCTCTTAACAAATTAATTATGATATATCTTCTTGGGATATCTCAGCAATAATATATCATAAATCTGCTTGATTATAGTGATTATTGATATGTTGATATGTTCATATGTCATGATCAGCCGAATCTAAAGATCTCTTTACTAACTGATAATGATGTATCGTCTTATAATATCTCATCTATGATATGCTATAAATTGGCTTGATTATAGTGATTTTTAATATATGATCTATAATCTATGATATTTCTGCTATGATCTATGATCTATTATCTATAATCTATAATCTATAATCGATAATCTATCCTATATCATATAGCATCTATGATCTATGATCTAAAAATCGTATAAATTCAAGCAACTATAGGATTTTTATATAAACGATCGCTATTTAGGCATTTGTTTTAAAACTCTTCCGAGCCCTTCTTAAGAATAAACTGGTTTTTGTTCTGCAATATACCAAAACTAGCTTTGTTTTCTTTCTCATTTAACTCTAGAAATTTATTAAAATAAATTTAATCAAATTCTTATAAAAATCCTCTTTACAGTGGTCGTCCTCTGCCGCCTGTGGGTCAGCCCCATGACTATGGTCGTTCCGCAGCGCACGATCATCGTGCCTTTGCGGCGGCCAATGATCTGAATCGACAAAGTAGTCCCGGCAGGCCGCTCTATCACGATATGAATGCATCCCGTAATATTGGTAAGGGAGTGTGATTCCACTATATACATATATCATGTATATTATATATTCCTCATTTCATATACTCCACAGATCCACGCAATGGCACGCCCCAGCGCCCTTCGAACTTGGGCTTAGACAGCAGTCCACGCAAGCCGTTGGTGGAGACCAAAACGGATTATGGCAAATACAGGTATGTTTATGGGCAAGAGCTGTACTCTATAATCTATACTCTTCTAAGTTGGTTAAATCATAAACACAATTCTTACTTTCTCTTTCTCTAATGTTAACGCCCTTCGAAACGAAATCGCACGCAATTTGAAACGTTTCGTAAATATGAAAATCTTTTGTTACAATTCTCTCGTCGAATCTCGCTTGTCGCCCGTTTGTTGTTCGATCTCCCTGTCCTTGTCCGTGTAGAGGCTACCATCTGCATAATCCCCATGCACATCAATTGCATTTCAAGTACACATCGCATCGCATACAGACGCCCACAGCCCTGCAGATCAGCAGCTTGGCGCGCCTCGGCGCCCTGGATGCAACTGCCACTGCCACGGGCATGGGCCTCTGGAGTCGTAGTAGACCCATTGCAGCGCCTCGCCTCAAAATGTCGCCCATGTTGCCAATTGTCTCAGCATACGATACGCTTGTTTAGAGAGTCCACAACGAATGATATTTCAACGAACTATTGCATCAGCACAGTCAATGTCCAACAACCATACTCATAGTCATAATACCAGAACTTGTAAAGAGAATTTATTTACAATATTTATAAATATTTCTTTAGATCCTGTCAATTGCCTGCATTTCCATTGTTTATTATATTTCAATTCATAGTCTATTGAGTCCCCTTCATATGCCATTTCCCACTGTGTATAGACAATATTCCATACAATCAACTGTCTATTGTGCAATAAACGACATGAGTATTATATATCGAATTTTGTATTGTGTTTATCTATTTACATATATATCTTTATCTATATCTTTATATATACAATCATCATAGTTTATCACTTGTCCTATAATTCTGTCAAATTTTTTCTCTTTCTCGCTTATGTTTGTGCCCATCAACACGATTCATGCAATTTACTTAAATAAAAACTCACACACACACACACATACACCTATACACACACACTTGAACTTTATGTGCAATATATCATAATCAACCACCAACCACAACCACTGCACCACCAACGCAGTCGGAACAATTCCGTTTCGGCCGCCGACTACAGCAAGCTTCCAAAAAATCCACACGGCGTTGTGCAGCCCACGAGCGCCAACAATGGCGGCCAGCTGAATGGCAGTGCCACGCCCAGCAGCAACGGCAGCGGACCCTTCAAGCCGGTGCCGCCGCCGAAGCCCAAGAACTACCGCCCACCCGTGCAGAGCGGCGGCAGCAGTGGCAGCGGCGGCACCACGCCCTGGGAGAATGGCGTAAGTAGTCGAGTAGCCTTCGTCATCTTGGCGCTGTTCCATTTACTGATTTGTCTTTTGCTCTGCAGGACTCGGGCTCACCACGTTCGCCCAATGGCTTCTACTATCCGCCCACGCCGTCGCACCACCATTATGGCCAACAGACGCCAGCACCCGGCTCGCCGCACCAGGGCCAGCCCAGCAACGGGCACCTGCAGCAGCCCACCTACGGCGCCAACAATGGCACCTACGGCCAGGCACCGCCCCCGCAGCAGCAGCAGCAGCAGCCGCAGCAGCAGCCATATAATCAGGCTAATGGCTACAACGGCAACAGTCACCACTACAATGGCGGCAGTGGCACCGGACCCTACATAGCGCCGCATCGCGGCATGCCACCGCCAATAGGTGAGTTAGAGAGAAGAGAATTGTATTTATATTAGCCTCAATTATATATAGAATCTAAAGCATATCTAAGGGGAAAATGCGAATTTTTAAAAATAATAAACAAATATTTGTAAATATTAACTGTTTCTAAAGTTTTCTATTGAATTACATTTTTTTATAGAAAATATCTGTATTGTAGCCTACGTAGAGTTTTCTATTTATTTTATTCCTTAAAAATATATTAAAATTTTTTTATCAGACAATTTAAATTAAAAATATTAAAAATGAAAAATAATATTGGTATTAAACCTCTTTCAATAAACGTATGATCTTCCTTAACAAATATAATTCCCTCAAAATATATTTTAATTTATATATATATTTTTTTTAAATATATGTACAAATTTATTATATAATACTTTTATTACAGTGTATAATATTTATGTCTATTTTGCAAAAATATTTTTATATATATTTTATTTAATCATTTTCATTTTATAAAAATAAAATTGTTTAAAATCTCATCAATTATATAAAAAGAATTGAAATTGAAATTGAAATTGAATTATAAATTTAAAATATATTTTTGATCGATTTTTGATCATATCTTATATATTTTTGTATTTTCAAAAATAACTTATAATATATTTATGTCCGTAGGTAATATACCACCACATACACCCGAACGTCATGCACTCGATCTGGCTGGTAGTCGGGAGCAGCGAGGCTCCGCCTTCGAATTGTATCGTAAGCCGCAGATTGGCGCCGCTGTGGGGCACCATCACAACATGAGGTAAGTGCAGAGGCCGCGAGTGGCCAACTACATTGAATATCCCCAACCCAAAGAGAAACCGAATCACAAAACAGATTGAGAATTTCTACAGCCAGTTTGGCAAGCTGTGTGTGTGTGTGTGTGTCTGAATCTGTGTGTGTGTTTGTGTGAGTGTGTGAAGATTCCTAGAGATCTAGTCCAATACAAAAACTTTACACACTGCTCAACAGCTCCACATCTCTGTTAACGAAAAATGTTTTTATTTTTGTTATATGTCATTTTGTAATTTACAATTTTTACCACAATCAATCAATCAGTCAATCAATCAATCAGTCAGTCAAAGCTCTCATACTGCCAATATATATTCATAATCATGCGGTTGCTGGTCATTATGTTTGAAAGAAAAAGTAAAAAAATAAAAAAAAAAATGAGAAACAATTCGCAATTTTTCACAAAACGCACAAAAAACTCGCATCAAATCGAAAAATGATTCGAAATTCGCATTCGATTCGAACTTGAAACGCATAAATAATTATTGTATTTTGCAATAACCAAAATTATTAACCAAAAATTCCAAGATTAAATCACATTTGCTGATTCAAATAGAAACTTATAAGAAATAAAGAAAATTAAAAAAAAATAACGAAAATAAAACATTTTTCGGGTTAACTTTTTACCAAATACAGTTCTACGTAGTATCCACTATCTTATGCTAGCCAACTCTTCTCTCTCTACATACACTTTATCATAATTTATACTCATGCTGCGAGTATTTCGCCATTTCTGAACTATTTTCTTTAGACTTTCAAGAAGGTTTTGGGTTCCATTAATTAAATACTACATAAAATATTGAATAAGCTTAAAACAAAAAAAAAAAAAACTAACATTAAAAAAAAAACTAATTGACTTCTAGTACTCTCATAAACGTTGCTTGAGTTGAATACTTAAACATGGTAAATGGTTACAGATTTTTTTTCATCTATATATATCTACAAACTTGGTTATTTTGCAAAATCTAATAAGTATTTATATTACATATATATATATTTATGAACCTTTTGATATGCGCTTGTGTGTGTTTTTTGCGAAAGATTTGCAGAAAGTCGCGAAAGAATTTGCAGGGCACATTCGGAGCATACATAGGAAATTTTATAGAAAGGCTGGCAAGCAAATACTTTCGAAAGAGATCCTTTCTATTCCTTAGTCTCTACAGTTCCACAGGTTTACTCCTAAATAATCAAAAAATTTCTGCTAACCCTAAAAAAAAATAAAAAACATTCAAAACTCTAGCGAAATGGAGCCATACGATGCGCGCTATGAGGATTATTATGCCATGCCGCCACCAGCTCAGCCACAGCCACACCCACACCCACATCCGCACGCCCAGCCGTATCCGCATCAAATGCAACGTTCCCGCTCCGCTCCGCGCTATCCCAATGAGCGTCCGCCGCACGCCCAAGATCCGAACTATTATAGCCATTACGGTACGGGCAGTCGTGGCTATAGAGGTCACGAGATGCAGCCGTACTACGATGAGCAGGGCATGGAGCTGGCGCAGCCGCCGCCGCTGCCGCCGCACAAGAAGAAGAAGTCGGTGCTGAAGAGCCCGCTGGCCGCGCTGAAGAACGCGCTGATCAAGACGACGCGTCCGCTGCGACGCATGAACAGCATGGTGGAGCCGGAGCGCAAGCCGAAGGGTCTGCGGCGGCAGCAGTCGATGCTGGAGCGTGGCGTACAGCGGCCCTACTATCCGGACGAGTATCCCACGTATCCAGCGGGCTTCGAGGAGCACCCGCCGCTGCCGCCGCCGGGCGATCCGTATTATCGCACGCACTATCCGCAGCAGGAAATGATGAACAGCACGTACCAGAATCTGGAGAGTGAGGATATCTATGGCAACATTGCCGGCCCAGTGGCTCGCATGCAGCAGCAGCAGCCGCAGCCGCCGGACAACGGATACGGCAGCTATGATCAGTACGATCTGTATGCGAATCGCGCCTGCATCGACCTGGAGCGGCGCCAAGCAGAAGCCGCAGTCGGCGGCCGCAGCGGACGGCGTATTGTGCGCCGTCACAGCACCACGACGGCCGACCGCGGTGGTGCCGCACCACCCGGCCGACGCCACATGCCGCAGCATCCCGGCAACGGCTACGAGCAGCAGCAGGCGCACGACATTTACCAGACGCGCCAGGGCGCCTACATGATGCCCGCCGAGCAGCGGCGGGCGCCCAGCTCTGAGGTAATGACGCGACGTCGCTTCTATCCGGGCGCAGCCAACGAGCAGGGCGAGGAGGCTTTGGAGCCGATGTATCAGTCGCGGCGCGAAATGCAGCGCGAGATGCAGCGCAACCATCTGTATCAGTCGAAGCGCGAGATGCAGGAGCGGATCATCCAGGGCAAGCGGGACATGGAGCGGGAGCTGAGTGCGCAGAGCAGCAGCCAGTCGGAGCGCAGCGACGATCGCTCCGAGCGTTCGGGCGACGGCAATTACCAGTCGCGGCGGGAGGCGACGCGCAGTCAGCTGCGCGAGCAGATCTATCAGACGCGACGCGAGGCTTTGGACAGCATGGCCGAGCCCATCTATGTGACCAAGCGGGATATGGGCAGGCCGGCGCCTATTTATGAGACGCGCGAGGAGAGCATTCTGCAATCCCGTGAGAACGAGACGGACGAGAAGAAGGAGAAGGAGTGCAAGACGGAGCAGGTGCAGGTGGAGATCAATGCCCAGCCCGAGGAGGCGCCGGACAGCACCTTGAGTCGCTCGGACCTGCAGAAGTCCTCGGACACCGTCATTGAGAACACACTGACAGCCGGCACGGGCCAAGCGCCGCTGGTGCAGGACGAGATCGATGCGGATGAGGAGTCGAATGAGGCAGATTCCTCCGCAGAGCCAACGGAGCAGCCCACTGCCATTGAGAGCAACAGGCACAACGAGGGCATGCTGGCCAGCGAGACTCAGCAAAACATGTCGGACGATGTGTTCGAGGCCACCGATCAGGTAACCCCACTGCCCCAGGCATCCGTTGATCACGCAGCCCTCAGTGCCGCCTCGCCGCGTGCGCTCCGAGCGCCCTTCCACATTTCCAACATCTTGAAGAGAACTGCGCCGCCGCCCAGTTCGCCCCGAGCCGACAGCTGCACCTCCATCGAGACGCAGTACACCTCGCAGGCCAGTCTGCCTGTGGGACCGCCCAATGCGACCAGCACACCATTCAGCAGCAGCATGTCGCTCCCGATCGCGGGTCCCGTGCCCAACAATGCCAATGGCAATCCCAATGCCAACGCGGGTCCCTTTCCCAGTCTGCCCCGAGAGCCGAGCACGACGCGCGGCTTCTTCGACTGCAGCGGCGGGACGCTGGCGGACAAGCTGTGGCATGTCTCGCTCCAGATACCGCCGGGCGCCATTCCCGCCGGCGTGCGCCAAGAGATCTACTTCACGGTCAGCGATCCCCGCATGGGACAGGCCGTAGGCGGACCGCCGCTCGACATGGAAAATGGTTGGTCTAACTAGCTTTTTCTACACTCTCGTATTGCTCGTACTGCTCGTATTGTTCGTATTGTGTTGTACCTCCTCCACTACCACCTGTTGCAGCCGCAGCTGCAGCTGCAACTGCAACTGCAACAGCAACTGCAACAAGCAACAACAGCAACAGCAACAACAGCAACTACAGCTACAACCAGCAACAACTTTTTACTAAAGCAAATTCACAAGTTTCTCTTTTCGTATTTTTGCTTGCAAATTATTTATATATTATTAATATGTATAAATTATAAAATTCTTTCTTCACTTTATAATTTTAAAGAGTTTTCTGTTGTATTGTTACTGTAGCTATAAAACTAATTACATGTATATAATAGTAGTTTGCATGAAATGTATGTTATATGTGCTTATATCTAACTCTGTAGTTGCTTGCTTTAATTCTTCTTTATGGTTCTCTGATTTATATTAATTGGTGAAAAGATATTGTTTATAAATATTTAATATATGTTTTTCACTAACATTTTATATAACACTTCTCTACTTTCTTTCAACACATTTACATATTCATTTACTCAGCAAATATTTTTCATTTAATTAAAACAGAAAAAAGTCTTGTAAAAAAATATAATTATAATAAAAAATTAATTAAATGATTGTATTTTAGGCTTAAGCCTAAAAATAAAATATAAAAAACTAAAAATAAATATTTAAAAAAATTAAATCAACAAAAATATTTAAATATTATTTAAAAATAATTTTTTGACTGAAAGGAAAAGTTTTTACGACTAAAATAATATAAAAATATATAATCTAAATATGATTATATATTTTTATATTATTTTATACCATACAAAAAATGAAAAATTTTATCATACAGTTGGTTTAAATTTTCTTGCTGAACTGATCCCCATTTATAAAATTAACATGCCTTATAAAAAATAAATAAATACAAAAATAAATTACTCTGTTTTCATTGATAGAAAACTTGAGTTATTGTTATTGTTTTTCAATGAAACTTATATTTTATACAGTCTACAAATTCGACATAATTTTTTCAATCAATTTCCTATAATGTTTAATGTTTTTGTTTAATATATACTATATAAAATATGACAGCTTAAACAAATTTATCATTTATTTGATTAAGCTTTAAGTCTTATATAAAATATTTTCTAATTGTATTTAACTGATCTTATTTTATATATAAAAAACAAAATATTTTATGAAATTAATTAAAAAAAAATAAATATATTTTTTGTTTATTTATCAATATATTTATTTATTTCTTATGTTAAATTTTTTTATTTTTTTATCAATATATTTATTTATTTATCTATATATTTAATTATTTACCTTGAATCTGCATACTATATTTTATATATTGTCAAACAAATCTTTTTTACTGAACAAATATTTAATACAAAAAAAATAAATAAAAATAAAAAAATGTATATAAATATATATTTTAATACATGATATAATATGATTGAAAAATGAAATATATAATAATACAATAAATATTTAATATTATAATAAATAATAAAAATATAATAAAATATTTAATAATATTATAAATTTCTAATAATACAAATTTATAAATCATGCATGCAAACGAGTATGTTTATGTCTATATACCTAATCTACCTATTTTTTGTCAAAACAATATTATTATAATATCTACAAATATTTCTCCATAATCTATCAATTTCCTCAACTCCTATTGAAAAATGTTTTGCTACGCCCCACTTTATATTTCTCTTACATCACTAGCCCCTTAACACTTAGAGAACACAACTCTTATTTAGCTGCTGCTTCAAAGCAACTACACACACCAACACAAGCATCTACCTGCAATCAGCTTCTAGTACTTATGCTAAAAATAGATGAGATCGATGTTAATCAATGTCTAATATTCCTCGCAGGTGAAACGATGCTATCGCCACTTGTCATGTGCGGGCCGCAGGGCCTGGAGTTTCTGGTGCCCGTGACGCTTAACATACCCCACTGTGCCGGACGCACTGCATCATTGGGACTGGCGCTGAAGGCGACGGACAGCGAGAAGAACCTGCACACCGAATGGGACAACATTGACTTGCCCAGCAATGCGGCTGCCCACACGGTGTCCGTCAAGGTGGACCACTTCTAGACAGTTTTACATAGTTATAGCACATTACGTATCCTCATCAACAGATCCAAACATGGAATGAACCGCTCTATAATCATATACAATATTCACAATTGTAAATAAAATCATCTGAATTACATTTAAGCCACAATTCCAAGACAGCGCGCAACAAATTAACAGAACTTAGGCATTGATTAGAAAAAAGGTTAATTTAATTGAAATTTTATTGTTAATTGTGCCTTTAAGTGATCGAATGCTTCTGAGCCACGTGTCGTATAAATAACATAAGAAAACGAGCTAAATTTAATCGAGCAAAATCAGCAAAAGAAAGAAAAAAGAAAAACGAAATCTGTATAAAAATCATTAGCATTTAGTTTGATAAAAAACAATGTATATTTTAATGAAATTTATTTACCCTATTAATGTATTTTACAACATTACATTATTGTAATCAAATTTTGATATTTTATTCTATGTAATTTGCAAATTGTTTTTTACCCACGATCCGTTTTAGTGCATTGCAAATGTTGTATACAAAAGAAATACTTCTATAAAACGTATAACTACGCCTAGACTAAGGAAATGCCTATATAGCCAACAAAATTTATAAATATATATATATTAATATATAAATGTACCCAAAATTACTTTTTGTATGCAAAAATGATAAAAACACTTAGAAGCTTGGGAATAAATAAAGAAACCATTGCAAATATAAACAATAAATTCACTAAAATTATTTCTATAAAAAGAGTTATATAAAATAATGCCTGATGAGTAAGTATTAATTGCATTATTTTAATTGAATTAAAAACTTTAATTTTGATAATCTAGAAAACTTTCATTCAGCTTAAAAGACTTTGTTTCCGTTCATTATAAAATGCGATTTTTTAAAATGTAGACAAATATGTGAAATATATTTTAAATACATTTGTAATGATAATTAGTAGCGTTAGGCATATACGTATATATCCTTCAAATATATATACACATGTATATATATAGAAATAGGTTTATTTATTTTGTATTATCTGTATATATCTTTATGTATATGTGTATAAATTTATGTATAAGTGCACTGCTCGACAACGAAAATTAACAAAAGCTCGCAAAAGCACTTTTAATCTTATAGATTACATAGAGTGTATGCTTCCAGAGATTGAATAATTAGGTATTACAATTACATAACTAAACGCCAGGAAACAATTTTAACAGTCTTGGAGTCTATGGGCTCCTACGTGGATGGCGTGGTTGTTGGCGTTGGCGTTGAGGCGGTAACAGCCGTTGTCAGCAGCACCTCCTGCTCGGGTATGACGGACACAGCCTCCTTGACGTAGCCATAGATATGTTTGCGCGTATCATTGACCACATCGCGCACCATGGCCTGAAAGAAACTGCTGTGCAGCGGTGCCTCAGCGTAGCGCTCGTACTGATCGAGCGAGTCCTGCAGTTTTAATGTTAGATCGTAGTTCTTGCGAACAACGTCAAGTATTTGTTCCTCCGTCGGCGTGGACAAGCCCTGCTCGGCCAACCATTCCTTGATTTTGTTTTGGAAGTGCTTAACAATGGCGAGTATATTCACAAGAGCATTCAGTAGTTTAATCACGTCGTCCTTATATTCGCACTCCGGCATTGTAGTGTAGCGCAAAACTAGTAAGGAAATTAGATACAGTTCTGTTTCAGACAAAAATAACATTTCTTCACTTACCCATGGCATGGATTTCCGTAAAGACTTTCTCCTCGCGATTTAGCTCGTAATAGAGCTCGTCGTAGCTGTTCGTTGTGGCCAGGAATGTGTCGCCGTACGTAATGAACAGATTGAAAATGTTGACCACCTGCAGCGACAAGTGGAATATATTGCACTTCTTGACCAGCGTCTGCTCCTGATTGACCAGAAAGCGCAGTAGTCCAATCAGGGCCGACCACAGTTCCTTCCAGGGATAATTGAGACGAACGCGGCAACGTTTCTGATAGCAAAGTATGCGATGAATGACCCCAATGCACAGCAAATACAGCTCCATAGGGAATTTCTTCATTAAATGCGAGACTATGAACTCGACCAGCAAATCGAGTAATGTGGCGGCCAGAGGCTGAGATTTGCCCACGCGATCCACATTCAGTTTGCGATGGCGCATTTGGGCGCGATGCAGCATTACCTTGAAAGTCAAGTTGCTGTCATGCATCATGGAGTTGGCGTACTGATCCTCCGATATGCAGGTGAGTATCAGAAAGCAAAGCTTTAGGTTCGCAATGCTCGACTCGTTTTTGTTGTCCTGCATGACAATGGAACTGGAAGGGCATAAGAAAAGAATTAGTCGGGATTACTGAATTCATATTCAAACTGCACTTACCAATATTGGAAAACAGCCACGAGCAGATTTGTCGGATACTGTGTCATGTCTATGATGGGTGCATTGGCCAGATCGGGCGTTGGCTGCGTCAGACTTAATGTATTGCTCGGCGATGGCGGTGCACTCGACTCCGTCTGCGGATGAGCCAACGTTGTAATGAAATTACGATTGAGATGCACTGCCTCATAGAGGGCGAGCAATAGTCCATTATTAGCCTTAATCTGCTGCACGCGTTCACAGCCCTCGTCCGAGACGAACATGTTGCCAACCATGCTGGAAAGCGACGAGAACCATGAAGAGGATTGTACGTTGTTCAAACTCTGTATGTACTGGCGGCAAAAATCAATCAGCGACTGCGAGATCATTTGCCCATATCTGGAAAATAGATAAACGGCCTATATAGTAAATATGCCTTATCGGACTTCGATAGTTATCTACGTGCACAGCAGTAATTGATTAATTACCCATTCAATGCCAGCTCGTCGGCCAAAATGGAGAGCTGCACCACATACGGATTGGTTGCCTCGTGCTTGCGATAATTCACCAGGATGGTGAGTAGTATAACAATGTCATGCCCGTGCTGGGCGCGAAACGTGGGGTCGCTCAGCAGGCGGACAAACGCATCGAACAGGCTGTGCATCATGAGGTACTCGAAGAGCACATTCTGCCCCACATCCGTGCCAGTCACCAGCACCAGCAGTAGTTTAAGGCACATGAACCGTGCGTTCTCTGTGACGTCGCCCAGCAGAATGCGATTGCAATATTGCATCAGCAGCTTCAGCCACTCGTCCATTGTCTCGTGGCCAAAGATCTCGTTCAGTATGTTCGAGCTGGCATCCGTATTGCACTTTCTGAATATGCCATAGAAGAGCGAGCATAGTGTCTGCAGACTGTTGCACAGGCGCTTGGGATGATCCTCTAGAGTAGTTGAAGAGCTGATAAATCTATTCATATAAGTGCTGCAACTCTTACCCCTTGAGGTGTCCAGCATTTCGATGCATTTTTGGAAAAGCGTATTCAGATTCGGCTTAACCACTTGCAGCTGTTCGTTATTTAGTTTGCTGATTTGATCCTCCAGGGACTCGAAGTTGGGCTGCAGCAGAAAGAACTCGTTCCAGAACTCTGGGCTATCCGCGCTGGGGTCCTCTCCGCGACACAGCAACTCGTAAATGTAAACAACCTACGAAATGACATGAAAATATCTAAGATGTCCGAAGTATCAATATCGTGCAAACCTTTTCTTTTGGACGTTTTGTGGAACCGCTGCCGCTCCGCTTGCGTGACGTCATCGTACTGGAGTCAACTTGTTAAACTCTGGAATAATTAAACAATGCGTAGTGGGGTCAGCTAGGAGTGATTGTCAGGCGTTTGTTGCTAGTTTTGTTGGTAGCTCGACATCTGCGCCTTCACTTAATACACGTTCATGCCAATGAATGGGATTGAAACGTGTAGGCAATGATGAGTTTTACTCACACTTACCAACACTGCTCGGTCAGCTGTTCTGCCAGTTCATTACTTTTTTTGGAACTAGTTTATTCGTTCACGTTTTAGGACACAAGCTAGTTTGCTTTTATACAACTCCCGATCAAAACTTACAAATCATAGTATTGTAGTTGAACATCGTAATACTCCTATGTTCGACATAATTATTCGTAGTTAGACAGGTGCAAAATAGTCAACTCTTCGCTGAACACAGCAATCGAAAACACAATATCGTCTTGTCGTTCTCAGCAGCAGAAACGAAAGCAGCAACAACTTGGACAGAAAAAAAAGAAAGAAAGAAAAGAAGGTCAAAACATGTCCAGTCTGCCACGTCGCATTATCAAGGAGACGCAGCGCTTGATGCAGGAGCCGGTGCCCGGAATCAATGCGATTCCCGATGAAAACAATGCGCGCTATTTCCATGTGGTTGTCGCCGGTCCCAACGATTCGCCCTTCGAAGGCGGCGTCTTCAAATTGGAGCTGTTCCTGCCCGAGGACTATCCCATGTCGGCGCCCAAGGTGCGTTTTATCACAAAGATTTACCACCCCAATATAGATCGACTTGGCCGCATCTGTCTGGATGTGCTGAAGGATAAATGGAGTCCGGCTCTGCAAATTCGCACCATCCTCTTGTCGATCCAGGCGCTGCTCAGCGCGCCCAATCCCGACGATCCCCTGGCCAACGATGTGGCGGAACTCTGGAAGGTGAACGAAGCCGAGGCCATACGCAATGCACGCGAATGGACGCAGAAATATGCTGTCGAAGACTGAAGGGTCGACAGCTCTACGTGCTCTTAAATCTCCTCACATGCTGGCTGCCGGTCTGGGGGGAGGCGGATCAGCCATTTTTTTTTTATTGGGCACTTTATCCTTCGTCCCACAAACAACGCAAAGGAGAGCAAAGCTAACCAACAACAAAACCGGTAAAAATAAGAGAATTCAACATTTTTGTAACACACATTTTTTTGTATATTAAATAAGTCAATGTCGAAGATATGGAGAGATGGCGATAACAGAGAAGATATAATGATAATGCTATAATAAACGAAACAATATGAAATTCTATGTAAAACAACACGTCTTGTTATTTGAACTGCATTAATAAATTATGTGTTTACCATTAAATATTAAATAATTCTCAGTTCATTTCATCTATGGCGCGAGGGAATTGGAGTGCAGACAGCTAAAAATAAGAGTGCAAACAGAAGTAAACTACTATTAAAATGAAACATAAGCAAAAGTATTAATTAAATGCCAAACAAATAGTCATTAAATATCAATAATACGTACATATGTATATGAATACATATGTACATACTTATGTGCATATGAAAGGAAAAAATATTTTGGTTCTAGGAACCATGAGCGAATAAAACCAGAAAAGCTTCTTGCCACCGTTCTTGAATATAGCAGTAGTTCTTTGAACTGGTTCGATACACGATTGAGTAATTCATTTAACATCGGGCTCGATAGAAATTACGCAGCAATCAGTGTGTTTTTGTTCCTGCTGCAATTTCACAATTAGTTTGAAAATAGTTGCTTTAAGGAAAATAAATCTTGTAAATCAATATGTCATTCATCAAGAAATCCTCGCGCCTTCTGCAATCTCAGCTGCGTCGAGTGCAGAGCGTGCCAATAGCTTTATACCACGAAAATGTAAGTTTAAATACAAATTTTAGCCGCACGCAATTTCCTTTCGTAATATGTTTTATACTATACACTCACACATACACACATGCATATGTATGTGTGTGTATTGACATTAATGATTTGTTTTCATTTTCTGTGGCACGCGGTAAGATAACAGTTACGTGCTGATAACAAAGTTTGTGATTTGACTTACAGGTAGTGGAGCACTACGAGAACCCACGCAACGTGGGCTCGCTGGACAAGAAGGACGTAAGTGTTGGCACTGGACTTGTGGGCGCGCCTGCCTGTGGAGATGTTATGAAACTGCAGATCAAAGTGGACGAGAATGGAAAAATTATCGATGCCAAGTTCAAGACATTTGGCTGCGGCTCGGCCATCGCCAGCAGCTCGCTGGCCACGGAGTGGGTGAAGGGCAAGTCCATCGACGAGGCGGGCAAGCTGAAGAACACAGACATCGCCAAGGAGCTGCGTCTGCCGCCCGTCAAGCTGCATTGCTCCATGCTCGCCGAGGATGCCATCAAAGCCGCCTTGGCCGACTACAAAGTCAAGCAGCAGAAGAACGAGGCGAACTAAATACAAATACTCAAGTTACATACAAATATTAGCTATGACGACCGACTAGGAGTTGTCAACGTTAGATACACTATATTTACAGTTATTTCGCTTTGAGTTTTAGATTATTATTAATGTGGCTGTGTAAGTAGTTACATAACATTTTACAGAATTCGGACTTACATATGTAAAGTTTCCATTTGCAGTTTGTGAGATTTGGGATTCAGGAACTGAACAATAAGGACTAGCTGGAACTGATCCTAATTGAACGATCTGTGAATGTGTGTGTGAGTGCGCTTTGGAGTAACTGGATCCTATCTGAACGATCATGGAATATGTGTTTGTCGTAGAGGGTAGCCGACTTCTGATGGACAATGGCTACCCATCTATATATTTTTTTGTGAATGGACAATATGCTTGCAGTGTGGATGGAAGCCAAATAAAATTTGTAGTTGTGCGAAATTCAAGCTTAATCAATAATCAATTAAATGTTTAAACGATCTGAATATAAAATGCGTTTATTGATCTCGCTAATATACATTATATGCTGTTTATTCCAGTTTCAATTGTTAAGGTTCGTTCATCGCAGTTCCTAGGATAGGCGCACGCTGACTCCGCCGCCGCACTCGCCCTTCGACTTGACCTCGAAAGCTGAAAGTTAAGAATGCAATTTAATGTGTATTTTTATATTGATTCTCGAATCAACTTACGATCGTCGGCGTGCTGGCAGTTGTAGTTGGACATAACGCAGGAGCTGCCGAAGGTTAAGAGGCGTTCCTTGCTGCCGTTCTTGGCCTTGGCGCAAACGGGTTCGTAATCATCGCCGCAGGCGCGAGCACAGCTATTGACCACCTTCTTCGAGTCCTTGGCCGGGCTGGCGAGCACGAATGCCAGCAGGCACAGAGCTATTTAGCCATAAAACAAAACAGTTTATTTAAAATAAGTTATAATCTCGTGCTATAACGAAGTTAGCTTTAGATTCAGTATATTTGTATACTAAGTATGTTTGTATACCTAGACGATTCTTGCTAATCTCTAAAGTTAGTAAGGTCAGTTTACTGTGAACTGCAATCTATATATGGGTCACTAAATTATAGCTTATAAATTAAATTCTCTGACGGATTTCATTATCTTATAAAAAGTTTACAATCAATACCTGGGCTGCTATAGAAATGCCATGGAATTATTAAAAACGTTTTGTTTTCTTTTTCATGTCGAGCTTTTAAAATGCCCACAGCAGCATTTGGTGACAGTTTTTCTATTATATACTTATATGTCAGGCTGCTCTAACACTTTAACTATACAGTAAAACCTCGCCGGAGTGGACTTCCATTGTTGCTCATGGTATTTGTAGATTTTGTAATTTGCAATAATATATTTTTAGCCATTTTTGTTATAATATATCATGCTATATTATAGCATAATAATTATATGTAATTCTAACATAGGTATCAATTAGGGAGGTTATACTATAGTCACTTACCCAGAATGGTAAACAGAGCAAAACGCATTTTTTATTTTTCCAGTATTCCAAAAGCTTTCGAGCAAAAAATTAACAAAATTCGACACAAACCGCCTTTGAGTCGAGCTAGAATAGAACTGAATTCGAGACTGTGAGATTTATCACCTTTATATACAACGTGTCCAGCTCAGAACGTAGCCGCCGAACAATAGAGCCGTTGATAGACATGAATATATGTGTGTATGTGTGACTTAGACGACATCGCGATGATGGGAATCACTCGTCCCACACTCAAATTACAGTGTATTCAAAAGTAGACAAGCTCTGAAGTGCATCTTCATTTGTATGGGTAGGTAAAAATGGCAATGGACGGGGACAACGACAGCGCACGGGTCGATGAGAACAAATGGGAATTGGAATGGGAATGGGAATGGGATCGGGTATGGGCAGCGTGTGAGAGGCACGCGTCGGATGGTGTCATTTAGTTTGAGGCGGTTACGGTAACAGTTGCCCCCTCAGCTGATATACAGACGATGTTACAGCAGCTGTGGGCAATTATCAAATTAGCGAATTTAACAAATATGACAAAAAAGGCGTTTAGCTAAAATTATCCATATATATTTAACATCTTTAATATCAAGCAACATTAATACGAGACACATACATTGATTCGTGTAAATGCGGTTTGAATTTTAATACGTAAAACGCTAAGCTGTCAGAGTTCTGGATTTTACAAGTCTGGATCAAACCAATTTACACACATTTGCATGCTTATCGTGTGCAATGAACGGGAATCTGCCCCTTTGATCTAGTTCACGTGACGTTTCTACGCACCACAAGTAAATAAGTCTCTGCCTTTCATCTTGTTGAGTTTAATGGATTTGTTTATCAAAAAAGCTCTGATTGCCATTAAGATCTGTTTGAATTCAGTGTGATGTCAGAGGAGTCATTAAACTTCGTAATGTCAATACGAGTTAAATCATAATATAAGGAAATTAATGTGTATAATTTCTTTGCTCGTTAAAATATATATCATTTTACAGAATAAATTTGAAGGTTTAAAAATGTATGCAGTTCATTGAGCTAAGGAAAATTATATCAATATGTTTAAATCAATATATATATATATATATATATATATATATATATATTATAATGCTATAATGCTATATTCAGTACATTTTTAAGGAAAAAAGGATTATGATAAATAAATAAATTGCAAAGAGAAAATACATCGCGAAAAATAAGAAGATGGGCTCTGAAGTAAACTTTTCAAATAAAACTGATCAACTTAAAAGTAACTATAAAATATTTAGAATTAGCTCATTTCATTCAAATGAATCGAACTAGTAAATCGAGCTATCGTTACTGATTATCGATATATAATATATTTGACGATGATTATTCACACCTCTAGTTTTCATAAACTCGATGCGTCATTTCTGTCTCTAAACGTTTGCGATTTCACAACAGAATAGAAAGTTTTTTTTTGCTTGATCATACATTTAGAGTCCTTGTTAAAATAATTCAAAAAGGTAAAGTACAAGTCAAGGGTCTAACGTGAAATTGAGCACATATTAGTAAACATTTTACCTGCTTGCAAAAAACTCAAAATAATGGAGGAATATATGAAATTGGTCGCCCAATACAAATGCGATATAAATGCAAACGTTGATGCAAGCAGCTCCGAGAGCGACAGCGACAGTGACTGCTCGTACATATCGATGGGACAAGCGGAGCGCCACAGTGCTATTAGAAAAATTAAAGATGTGAACGCGGAGAGCGGAAAGCGCAAGTCCGGAACGGCGCGTCTGCCAACCAGGCGACCAGATCCCAACGTATACAACAGAAATGCATTGCTCGCGCGTGAGAATCGTCGCAAGAAGAAGGCGCACATGGAGGCCGTCGAAAAGGAGCTGAATGAGACGCGAAGCACAAACAGAGCGTTGCTGAAAGCGCTCAAGAAACAGCTGAAGCGAACACAAAAGCTCGAAAAAGAGTGCCAGTTCCTGAAGGACACATTGGGTAACTACAAAGAAAACAAAAGTGTAGCAACTCAACTAAATATGGGTATTTCATCACCGAACAACCGAGCCGTCTCGCCGGAGGGCTCCCTGATATCGGCGTATTCAAGCAGCAGCTACGAGCCGCCCATGGAGACCGACGCCTACCCAGGCTTCCTGAACGTCGACAATGGTAGTGTAGCCGCCGAACAATTTACAAACGAGACGCCCTCAAGTTCATGGAATGATTTTATTGACGATTTATTAACAGATTATCAGCCCACGCCAGAGTACGAGGATGAGAGCTCCGCCCGCTTCGTGGAGCAGAGCAGCCTTGGCCTCCGGCAATGCCAGCCACTGGCCATCATAGACGAGCACAGCTATTTCAATAAGTTTGCGGAACTAAGCTACATCCCGGACTGTGACTGGAGTCCCAGTCGCACTCCGCCCACGCAGCTGCTGCAAGATGACGAATTCTTGATCAGCGGATGCATTGCAAGTCTTTAGGTTATAGTTTAATGTTTCTTTTTATTAACTACTCTAAGAAGTTTTAGGCATAATTAGATTAAGTTATTCGAGCGCGTTCTTTTTGTGAATCGATGTAATTCTTTCCACATTGACAATTTTAAAATTTCATTAGCCTAGCCCGAGGAGATTATGATAGAACACCAGCCCACTGCAGCAGCCCTTTGGCTTCGACGTTTCAGATTTGTTTCATATTTTCAGGCCTGTGTGGAGGCGCGTTGGATGATTCATCCAGCACGCGAATGATTCATTTGAAGGTGGGTTTCAAGCAGGATCTGCACGCAGCGAAAGTTCCAAATGAGACTATGATCATCTTTTTGTGCCACTTTTTCAGTTGCGGCCAGAATTTAGGACGAAACTCGAAATCTAACGGATTTCCGCAATATATTTTGTTTCAAGGCTCAGCCCAAGCGGAAGGAGAAGCGTTGCAGACGTCAAGTGTATTAAATACAAACAGGCGTTGTTTCTTGTTTTTGTTTTTATCATCTTTCAAACGTGACAAAATTGTACTAATTTATTTGGATTCTGAAATGTTTCAGATATTTGTTATCACACAGTCAATGTGAGATTTCATTGATTTAGTGGACAGTGAGGCTTGAGACACCGGTATGTACTTCTATCATAACTCCTTAAGGCATCTATTTTGTACACCCCCAATTATTATTATTTGTTGATTTTGGAAAGAATTATCGATACGATTTCATTATTATGCATTTGTTATTGAGCCCAAATAAAGCTATGACTACACAATATTTGTGATTGAATAATATATTGTTTCTATTGATATATCTCTCATTGGGTGTGGGAATAAAAGATTAGAGTATTATGCGGTTTTATATACAGACTTTATTTGTGAGTACAAATGTTCTACAAAGGAAACAACACACTTAAGCCTTGAGAAGCTTGGCATGGTATTCCACATGCTCGGCCACGAAGGTCGCTATATAGAAGTAGCTGTGGTCGTATCCCTCGCGTTGCTTGAATATGGTCTGGATGTGGTCGTTGGGAGCAGCTGCCTCCAGCAGTTTCTCCGGCAGCAGTTGCTTGCCAGCTAAGAAGTTGTCGGCGGATCCCTGATCTATGAACAGCTCCTGTGGTGTGCTGGCGTATTTGGAGACCAAGCTGGTGGCGTCCCACTGGGCCCAGTCGTCTCTGTTGGCGCCCAAGTAGCCAGCGAAGGCCTTTTGGCCCCAGGGACATTCCGAAGGGTTGGCAATTGGTGCAAATGCAGACACTGATTGGTACAAGCCGGGATTCTTCAGAGCGCAAATCAGGGCGCCATGTCCGCCCATGCTGTGACCGAAAATGCCCTTCTTTCCAGGCAGAACTGAGAAGTTCGCATTGACCAGCTCGGGCAACTCCTGCGTGACGTAGCTGTACATCTTGTAGTGCTTGGACCACGGTGCTTCAGTGGCATCCACATAGAAGCCAGCACCACTGCCGAAATCATAGGCATCGTCCTGGCCCGGCAGCTCCACTCCACGTGGGGAAGTATCCGGGTTTACCACAATGAGGCCTTGGTTGGCTGCAGTTCTTTGGAAGCCGCTCTTCTGCACGAAGTTTTCGTGGGTGCATGTCAAGCCGCTCAAAAAGTAGAGCACCGGACATTCGGCCTTATCTTCAATTGCCGCCGGTGGCAGGAAGACACCAAAGGTCATGTCACAGTCCAATACGTTGGAGTGATGTTTATAGACACGCTGCTCGCCTTCGAAGCATTTTGTGGTCGACACTAGTTCCAGCTTCATTTTCTGCAATCAAAACAACTTGAGTAACTTAACAATATGGGAAACATATTAATTACGTTTGTAGATTGTTTAAAAAAACAAGTTTGTTCTCTGTAAGAATGAGAGAGAAGTGAACTAAAACTGGTTCATTATTCTATACCGGTACGAGGGACGCAGACTGGTTCTAAAGAACTGTGTGCACCCCTAAAAATCGTTTTTAGATCTTAGCTGTGTTGTAAAACGCCATTATATGCAACACAAAATCAGCAAAACATTAAACGTAAATAAGCCGGCAATAATTCGAGTATTTACGAGCAATAGTTGATATTAGCTGCACTATAATGTCCGAAGAG
Organism: Drosophila meridionalis; assembly: GCA_035045145.1. Taxonomy (NCBI): domain Eukaryota; kingdom Metazoa; phylum Arthropoda; class Insecta; order Diptera; family Drosophilidae; genus Drosophila; species Drosophila meridionalis. The sequence goes on from JAWNPG010000037.1 coordinate 2,066,810, forward strand.
GCGCCCAGTACTTCTAGCTTTGGCTTTAAGAAGCGGAATGTGAACAGAAACGCCGGCATGCGCCGAAAGAAAGTCAGCAGCAGCAGTAGCAACGATTCAGGTGAGCGCAAAATTGGCGCAAATATAAAACAAGTCAATTTCTAAGGTGCACATATTTCACACACAGCAAAAAATAGCGACGAGGAGTCTTCAAGTAAAACCAGTGCCTTAATACGTGCTGAAAATCGTCGCAAACGTACAAATCCAAACTTTCAGAGCACCAAAACAGCGAAACGAAGAACGGAAGCGGGCGCAGTTGGAGATGCATCGGACAGCGACTCGGACTCTGCGGGCGATGCCAATGGAATGCTTTTTGCATATAAATCGAAACGCGAAGGCCTTCCCGACGGACCTCAAGACCAGGGCGCTACGTCTATAAATGAAGTCGATACGGAACAGGACCGCGATGCCCAGGCTATCCATGCGCGTTCGGTCAAAATCAACGAAGAACTAGAAGGAAAGGCAGACGATAAGATCTACCGCGGCCTTAACAATTATGCGCAGTACTACAAGAAGAAGGACACGGCTGCTGGCAACGTCAGCTCAGGCACGGTGCGAAGTGGACCCATACGAGCGCCCGCTCATCTGCGCTCCACTGTTCGCTGGGACTATCAGGCGGACATCTGTAAGGATTACAAGGAGACGGGCTACTGTGGATTTGGTGACAGTTGCAAGTTCTTGCACGATCGCAGCGACTACAAAGCCGGCTGGCAGCTCGAAATGGATCACGAGGCGCACCGCAAGGGAGAATGCGACTCGGATGGGGACGATACTAAATATGAGATTCATTCGGACGAGGAGTCCTTGCCATTCAGATGCTACATATGCAGAGGGAGCTTTGTCAATCCAGTGGTAACCAAGTAAGTGTTCAGATTTACCTTTATGATATGCCTATGCTAATTAATCTGTTTGTATTTCAGGTGCAAACATTATTTCTGTGAGAAGTGCGCCTTGGCCCAGTACAAAAAGTCGCAGCGCTGCATCATTTGCACTCAGCAAACCAATGGCATATTTAATCCTGCCAAGGAGCTGATAGCTCGTCTCAAGACAGAACCCATCGGAGATTTAGATGAGGAAGATGAAGATAATGACAATAAGAAACAGGAAGAGGTGACTATATCCTCAAGTAGCGATAGTGATTGATAAGGTTGTGTATAAATGTTTTCAAAGAAATGAGTTAAAATTTTATACAATTAGAGTAGGAAATAATTGAGTTAATAAATGTCGCCCTCAGCTTTTTATATAAACACTAATTGTTCAAAGTTAAAGAACTTAAGTAAAGTGCTGTAACTTTTTGAATTGGATTTGTGGTCTGATTATTCCTCGTAACGAAGTTGTCTTTACTTTTCTGCTCTTGTTTTTGTTTTCTTTTCTCCATTTTCTCTGGCTTTTCCAGTCGCGCTTCACTCGCATTAGCATCATCCGTTTAAGCCCCAATAAAGTTGGTTTTTACGAGTACCTGATTCTCATTTGGATGCCAAAACCATCTTTAGTGCATAGTGGTTAAGCATTCGTTCATTATTGAATTGGAAAAAGTTTTGGCACTATTGCTTGTCGGACTCATTAGTCTGCTGGGAATCGAACCTGTTGGGGCTGATTGCATGCGCATTTGGATGTTTTTCGGGCTCAAAAGTGGAGTGGGAAAAACAACAACTTGCGCTCGGAAAAGAATTCCTTTGCCATTAAGGACAGCAATCAGAAAGCTTTGTAAACTTGTTTGCCTTTCATTGTTCAGCGCATAAAACCAAAATATTGCCAATATTTGTTGCGTGGCGAGCAGAGACTAAGCCGCAAAATGCTGCCTGCCCGACGCACCCGACATACGAGAGGGCATAAGTCTCAAAAACAAAGCCAGCAAAAGGAAAATCTATACTTGCAGCCAGCTCGATGCACACGCACACAAATCACTTTGAGCTGCCCCAAACGTCAAACCAACGATAGTTCGACGAATTTGCAAACAAACTTTGTGGAATAGTTGCAGCTTGCGAATAGCTAATTGCCAAGTCTTGCGGAAGCCTAGGGAGGGAGATGAAGTTCAAAGGGAAAATAGTCTAAAGATCACAAATTCAATTGACGGGCAAAGAGATCATCTGTAATCAGTTTTGTTAGATATGTATTAGAAGAATACAAACTAGAGTAATTATTGATTTTATTTTATTTTATAAGCTTTATATTAACCGAGCGTTCTGTTACCTGATAAACAAGTGATTTAGGGGAATATGGTATATAGGTAGAAATACTTTAACATATATGGAAAAGTATTATTTTTTAAAATATATACAAAAATATAAAAAAAAAAAATAAATAAATAAATATTATGAAAGTAAATTGCTTAGCGAAACCCCATGAATTATTCCTTTTGAGTCTTTTCTGTCTTGATTTGGTAATTGAACAACAGTTTAGTGTGTGGAGATGACCTTGCTGCATTAAGTGGAATATCAACGCCCACCGTAGGAGCCCTTAAGTCCCTTAGGTCGATGTCCCTCTCAAATACCGTGATGCTTGAGTCTACTTTAGAAATTTGCCGGCTCCCAAATAATTAATTGTAAGTATATTTATTTTTGAATAGATATCAAAATATGAAATGATGATTGTCAAAATTCACATTCTGACAATACTTTATTTTTAAATATTAATATTATTATTATTATTATTATTATTATTATTATTATTATTATTATTATTTTGTTGAAAGCCTTAATATTTGTAATATTATTTCTTAAAATATTTTGCTCATGCAAATTAACAGAGAAGATTACCTGTTTAGCAATCCAGTGCCGGACTCTCAATGGAAAATCTTGCAAATATAAAAAATATATATATTAATAAATATAGTCAAACAATATAAAAATAAATATATGTATAACATAGATTTAAACAATATTTATTAATAAATTTATTTTTATTATTATATTTTTTATTATATTATTAATTAAAGAATAATTATTTCAATATAATTCAAATATAAAATAAATAAATAATATAAAACAATACATTTTTTTTATTTAGGACTATATAACATTGTATTAAATGCTGTCATACATTTTTAGAGAATAATTATGTCATATTTTCATATAATTCAAATACATTAATTTACTGTCAAAACTAACATTACCTAAAATAATATAATTTGAAATCAGAGCACTTCACCTCGAGATGTGATGCAAATAAAAATGAAAAACAAGTAAGCCACAAAACGCAGAAGTCACGTTCTCTCGCTTCTAGTCAATCTATTGGCTGCCAGGTGAGCTCTAATTGAATGACAGAGTCGTGCATGACAAACGAAAGTCAATTGAGCGGGCAGCAGATCTCTGGGCGCTGACAGCTCCCACACATAATTGACGGCAAATCAGTTTTAATTATTTCAATAAACTCGCACACGTGTTGGCTGGCATTTAATATTGCTAATATTGAGTCAGCTGCCGTCAAGCGTCTCGCACACGTGCTCAGCTGCAGCGCCAACAACGGGAGCAGCAGCAGCCATTTTAATAATCACACTTCAAAATGCTCTTCAATTAGCAAGTGGAATCTAGTGCATGTCCTTTCCATCTTTGGCCAATTGTTGGGTAATCAAGCGTTAAATATGTTTGATGCGTGCTCGACATGTCGCTTAACAAAGGCATTAACAGTTTGGAAGCCATCAACTCTATTTGAGCTCCTTGCTTTGTCATAGTTATGCAAATTATTCATAAGACTTACTTTTAATTGTGCAAAAAATTAAATATTTGAATCCGTGAAATTATTTGATATAGAGATTGTGGCTCTTGATTCAATTAAAACAAGTAAGAGTGCTATAAGTTTTCTAGTTAATTTATACAAATTATATATCTAACTATAAATTATAAAAAACACAGTTATATTTGAACAACTCCGAGTTAGAGGGAAAGTCAAAGTGCTAGTCGGGCTTGCCTGACTAAAAAATACCCTACGAACTGCTAAAGGTATTTTACATTTGCTAAATGATCGTTATCTTAATGATCGTTACAATAATTAATAATATTTAAATTTTAAATATATTATATTTACATTAAATAAACATTACAAGTATAACTTTTACATTTTCGCTTAACATACTTAACTATTTTAATATTTTAATACTTACCAACAGACAGAAGAAGACGAGAAGCACTGCGCTGCACTGGACGACTGGACACCGGAAGATGAAGAATGCGACTGAAGCTGCGATGCAACAGGCTTGCCTTTATATAGGGCAGCGACAGCTCCACTCAAGTCACTCAAGGGCAGCGAGACTTCCACTCGAAGTCGAGCTCAACTCTTGCGCCTCTTTCTGAGTCAGTCTTCACACTCGATCGTTAGGCGACCAATCAGAGCACTTTCTGCTGCTGCTGCTGCTGCAAGAAGCAGCTCCTCTGATCTTCAGCTGCCTCTACATAGTGCAACGAGACTCCACTCCAAGTCGAGCTCAACTATTATGCCTCTCTCTGAGTTAACGTAAGCTAAACCCTCTATCAGTTAGCGACCAATCAGAGTGTTTTCTGCTGTCTTTGCTGCATACATATGCAAACCAACATCTCCTTTTCAGATCTTTAACTCTTTTTCAGCTCTTCTTCTTTCTATACATGATTTTTAAACTCTGCTCAAACGATGTACAAACCAGGCCTTAAAAACGAATAAAAATTATCTATAAATGCTGATCAAATTTAAATGTTTTTTGTTAATTAGGGATCCAGCACTAAAAGGGTGTACTGAACACTGAACCTTGACATTGTATAGTATACATATTTTTGATCAGCTATTTTGAGTTGATTTGGGCTTGACCGCCTGCCTTTATGGCAATTTGAACTGTACTAAACAGCTTTAAGCTATAAGGAGTTACTTGTAATAGTAAAAACAAATTAAGTTGAAGTTTACATCATCTATAATATTTTATGAATTCTATGAACATACAAGGCTATAGGTTATTAAGTATATTAATCATTTTGAAGGAGTTAAACTCTTTAAATTTGTTAATCCATTTCTTCTTATTACATGGAATTCTTACATAATCTATAGCCAGGCTTTTCCAATTCGTGCAGTTTGAGCATAAAGCCCAAGTGATCAAAGTATGTTCCTCTATTCGATAGTCTTCTTGCTGGAGCTGTTCGTATATTCCGAAGTGCTCTCCCGCAGTCTACCTTGAATGTATCAGAACGTTCCATGTTCTTGCTTAAACAATTTGTTAACTGCATTTATTTATATATAAAAATTGATATTTGAAGTAAAAATTATACTATATACAAAATATATAAATACACGTCTGTTTATTGTAGGAGACATCTAAAGCATCCCTCGTCCGTTCTCAACTGAGGCTACGTAAATGCGCTCACGTTGCGTATACGCCGCATGGCCCGTACATTCGAAATAGTATTTGTGTTTGTTCTCTTATTTATTGGCTTCTAATGTCACTGGCTTTTATCCCATGGCCAATGTCCGATGGCGTTGCCAGCGCATGAAACAGCTCAGCAGCTCACCAGCTCAGCAGCTCAACTTGTCGTTTATTCTGTCAATTATCATTAATTTCGGAATGCTCCTGTCTTCGCCAAGGCTGTCGCACCTTTCGCACGCCTCCCAGCTACTGGCTGCGTGGCACGTACGCCGCAGTTAAAATGTCTCCAGCCATATAAATTGTTATTGCTTGAGCGTATAATTTGACTGTCGGCTTGGACAATGCCTTAAAGAGCCGACGCACGGCGTATTTGTTGATAGTTTGCGGGGCGTGGCTAGTTGTTCACAGATCTTGTTGATTTATTTTCATTGTCTCTTAATGGATTTTGCTGTTTCATTAGCCAAAGAGACAGCAAAGATGTATTTATCGAATTTTCTTTAAAGCTATTTATTCTATTTATTTTAATTTAATTATTGTAAAAAAATAATAAAATAAATTGGCAGTAATAATATTTTAATAATAATTAAAAAAGAAATAATATATACAAATAAAAAAATTATAATACAAAAATTAATAATAAAATAATGGAAAAAATAATAAAATCATACAAAATAAATCAAATAAAAAAATAGTAGTATAATAATATAAACAAAATAATAATAATAAAATAATTAAAAAAGTAAAATAATAATAATATAAAAGTAATAATAAAATTTTTAATTTTATTTATATTTATTTATTTAGTTTATTATATGCTATATATATTATGTCAATTAAGAAGGAAAAGGTATTAACCCGAAGCTTAATAAGTCAGATAGTATAGCCAAGCACACAAGCATATCGAACCTCTTCTTCGCATTAATTTTTGATCGGTCTGGTAACATTGACACGATATTTCTGTAATATATTAATATTTTAATAATATTTGAAAATATTAAAAAATTATTGAAGAACAAGGCAGTTGTAGTTTCAGTGACAGTTGATTTTTTATTATTTTTTATTTTATTTCTATTTATTTACTCATTTTTTAAATAAGTTAATGTGTAACAGAAATTAACTAATTTTCATTTAATTCCCGACTAACCACAATGAAAAATCTCTTAGAGTTTATTCGGTTTCAAATGAGAACTGAGCATGACAAAAACTCTCGACAGAGTCTGCTCTGATTCTTGACTACTAAATGTTTGATTTGTGTAATTGTTTCACTTCGTTCAGCCATTTACAGAGCACTGAATGCGTGCGTGCAATAAAAAACATGAATATAGTTTGGCAGCAAACATAATGCCACAACTGGTGCAACTGGAAGTGAGTGGGTCGATAAAGAACAGTCACAAAGCCGAGCTGACAAAAGTTTGGCCACATAATCATAAAGTGCACGAAAAGTTTGTGAGAAATAAGCAAAAAATAAAAGAAAAGCGAGAAAGAGAAAGAGAAAAGGAGAGAAAGCCAAGTCGAAAATGAGAGCAGCGAAGAATAGAAATCGACAAACATCAATAACAAAATTGGCGTAAACGTAATAGTAATTTTTTTATTTATTTTGTTCCTTTCTCTCTTTTTTTCTCTGGGTATTTTTCTTTGCAGTTTTCCGTCCGTCCGACCACTTGCAGCTGTATTTGCATTGCGGCTAACCAGAGACAAGAATTTTTGCGGTTTGTTTTGAGGAAAACTTTGAAAAGTTTCTCTACTCGATGTTGGCTTTGTTACAGCTGTAAGTGAAGCGATTCATCCTTTTCTACTTTTGCTTCTGCTTCTGCTTCTGCTTCTACTTCATCTTAATGTTGTTGGCTCTGTGAGTGCTGCAAGTGCAGCGAGCTCTGCTTTGACTGCACTTCCTGCTCTTCCTCTTGGCCACACGCCAAAATAATGGCCGGAGTGCAAGTGTCAGAGATTCTGGGCAACCTTTTGGCCCGGCAATGCGAATGTTGTTATAAATGAAGAGCGCCGCCAGTGGCTCTGCCAGTCGGGCTATTGGGAGCTCTTATCAGGCAAATTGTAAAAACGCAACTTTTCGCATAACTTTTGCCATCGCTCGGCAGCTCGCAGAGCTCTCTTTTATCGCGCTCCCCGGAGCTGATGGATCAATGTTATATCGCATTCGCCCCAGAGGGCAACTTTGCTACTTTCCTCTCTGCTCGTTTGTCACGCACCGCAATTTATAATTTAATTTTTGTTTTGTTTTTTTTTTTTTTACACACATATTTTTTGCTCTCTTAATTTTAGTTTTAATTGCCACACACAAACAATGTGTGTGTGTGCACATACAACAAAGCCTCTGCGGATAATTGTTTGTCACTATTAAGTATAAGATTAATGTTTTTGATTGTGGCGGATTAATTTGTTGCATTTTGTGAACGCATAGTTGACCATTCGGGTTAATTTATAAAATAATTATACAATTATGTGCTCAAAGCCTGCCAATAAATTGCAATTTAATTGGTATGCCGTTCATGACGAAGCACTTTAAATCGCCCAGCGGAATATGATGTGCTGCAATATGCAAAAGGTTTGTGTATAGTGCGGGCATATATATGGAGCTTTATTTAATTTAATTTCAAGCACAATTTACTTTTATTTAATATTTACTTCTTAATGGGTTTTATAGTGTGCTCTTTTATTATTGTGCAGTTAAAATAATATTTTGACACTATGATAAGAGCTGGTATAGCTATTCATATAATTTGAGATTGAATTAAATGATTAAAATATCTTGGAGCCACGCTCTGCAGCTTGATAAAATATTTAAATGATATAAATCAAGCAATTTCTCCATGTGATAAAAAGAGTTTTAATTGCATGTAGGCGACGGCCATAGTTAATAATCAATTGAATTATGAAGCGTTGTTGCTGACTACAACTGGAGCTAATGATACTTTTATGCTTTAATCACAGGCATTGCTAATATTGTATTGTTAATGCATAATCTCTTGCAGCCTCAGCTCGTCCTATGTCATTAGGTGCCATAGTGCCAAGTGCGTGAGTTATCCTATCGGTCAAGCCAACTCAGTATATTACATAAATAATTACATAAATATTGAGAAATACACATTTTTATATGTGTATATACATCAACAATCTGATCTTTAGTTCACTCACTCTACATAAAGTGTTTAACAGGATGCATCGCTGGACATTTCAGAACCTTTGACTCATTAGCAATTCTACAATGATATATATATATATACGATATATTTAGTAATATATTTACTTATATACTTTTTGTATATAATTAGTCTAGCTAAAGAACGCTATTTGATCGAATAAATCAGTTCATATTTACATGTAAAAGGAAACAGTTGTCAATTTCTTTATTCAAAGTCTAAATAAATGAAATACAACATATGAACCACCTTCTCTTATACTCTCCTATAATTTGACAATGTATGAAATGACGGCTGCCGAACTCTTGAATCATTCCTCATTACATTGATGCTGTTAGAAACAATGTGCAATATCTATAGACATCGCTGATGGTCTTTATGGCTAGATGATCGTGTTAACTTACAGATACAGTGACACTAGTTCGTATTTAGAAAGAGAGAATATGTTGTATAAGAGGAAGATGCTTGATAAGTTTACTACGAATATATGCATACAACTTGTAAAGAGTTTAATAAATAGTAGAGCCTTTATTTTTGCTATTTACTATATATTGTATATATATGTGTATATTTATTTGTCATTTTACTATATTTCAACCTGTTCAAATTTCATTTGTCTCATTTGCCCAATACTTGACAGTCCCTATGCTTACTTTAATCAAAATATAATTAATATGAAAATTGTTATTTATTTACCAAATCGAACATGGATTCAACTGCCGTTTGCAATAGCCTTGACAGCTCACAGTAAGTCCTGCCTTCTCAATAAACCTGATGCTTCATCCCCTTAACTTAGACAATTAAAGACAATTAAGTAATTCACTTAGGGCAAACTTAAACTCAAATATTTTACTCTGGCAATAGCAGCATAAATTGTTTGAGTTTTAGCCAAATGGCATCCATTACGGGCCGACTCAAGCGAAGCCAACAAAAAATATGCAAATATCTGAGAGCTCAGAGGCTGTGGATGCGACAGAGCAACCTGAGCAGGGCAGACATCAACGACTTCCGGTCAAGCACACAAATGGCCAACAAAAACATTCACATTCACATTCATATTCACAGACGAAATGTGAGGCAACAAAGGGCGCACAGTGAATGCAATAAACAGGCAACAAAAACAAAGTAGGCGTGTGGCGGCTGGCAGCGCAAATGGCGGGCTATTTGTCTGGGAGTCTTTGGTGAGGATGTTGTGGATGGGGCCTAGAAGTTTCAATAAGGAAATATGTGCAAATAAAATAAATGAAAAGTGTGGAAAATTTTATTTTAATAAGCTCAAAAGTGTCGGCAACACATGCAAACCTCAACTTAGTGGTGTGTGTGCGTGTGTGTGTGTGGGTGCTGAGACCATTACAGTTGTTAGACAACAACAAGTTGGCATTGCAATTCGCCCCACTTGGCCGCACTAAGCTGGAAATACTTTCATTATAAACTTTACGACAGGTCTCGCACGGGCAACGCAAAGGCAGCGGAAGTGCGCCATTAACTGGCAACTCAAGCTTATTAGCTGCAATAAAAAATAATAAGCTGCAAAGTTATGTTGCAATTGTGGCATGCCACTGGCACTTCTCTCTCTCTCTCTCTCTCTCTCTCTCTCTCTTCACAGCCATGTGAGGCGAATCACGGACACGGCACACAACAGCACCACACAAATGCCAGTCAGTCAGTCTCTGTCTCTCACACACACACTCTCTCCCTCTCTCTCTCTCTCTCAGCAAAATCTAAACTTAAAACTCAACTTTTAGCTAAGAACTTTTTCTGCTGCCTCGCCACGTCTTACATTGTCTCATGTGTGTGTGTGTGTGTGTTTGCCTGTAGCTGTGTGCACATGATGACATCCAAGGACACTCAGAGCCAAGTCACTTCTATATACGTCGAGTAATTCCAGTTAATTTTATTTAAAAAATTCTAACACAATATGTTCGCAGTCGTCGAAGTGACCAACATTTTATGTCCCAACAAAAGATCGAGTTGTGTGTGCATTGACACTGAGAGCTCGACAAATTAAGAATATATATACGTATATACATATATATACATATATATGTATATATAAGAATTTGGTCTTGCAGCTGCGTATTTATAAGTTTTTATCATGATGCTTAATCATGCTTAGCTTTTAAATATGTGAGTATAGACAGCGCCATGAAATTTGTGAGCTTAAAGAACCTTGGAATTTATTCATTAACAAAAAAATGTATTTATATTAATTATTATTTAAAAATAATTGACTAAATTTTCTACTAAATATTCGTATTATTTCTACTTTAAATGTATGTAAGCAATTAATTTGGAATTTATTCACAGACAAAAATGTATTTATATTATTTATTATTAAAAAATGGTATATTAAATTTTCAATAAAATATTTTTATTATGACTACTTTAAATGTATAAATATAAAAAAATGTGTATGTTATATTTAATTATAATACTTAAAATGAATAATAAAAACATATTTTTAAAAATTAAAAAAAATTAAATATAAAATATTTTTTAATTTTTTAACACAATTAACTTTTAATGAATTTAATAAATTATATATAAAATAATTGTTATATAAAACAAAATTAAATATGCATGCAATCCTTAATAGAGTACTCCACACTATCATTAAAGAAATTTGCATAAAACTGCCCTCAATACCACTTAAAGCTAATCTCATAGAATCTGACAGACTTCAACGTGTGCACAGCATCGATATAAATTTTCCAATTTTCTTTACACGCTTTATGTTATTTTTTCTTTCCCCATAAATGTGACGCAGGTGCATATTTAATCAAAGCTGATAGTATCTCATTATGCTTATGAATTACGATTAATTTTGGTTTTTGATATGCGCAAAGTTCAACCGAAGCTAATCAAAACTTGCGCCGGGAATCATTGAAAGCTGACTCTAAATACATTAAAAGTGGAAATCTAAGCACCTGCTTGTCGATGGCCCAGGGATAACAAACAAAGGCGCAGGTGGGCGGGGCAATGTACATAAATAATTTCAATAATGTGCTGCTAATACCAACAGCAGCAGCAACAGCAGCAACATCATCAGCAGCAGCAATAACAATAACTGCCAGCAACATTGCCGATAAGCCCTGGTGGTGCGCTGCGGTCAAATCATTTGCCTGGGGGCGAATCTTTCAATCATGGCCAGGGCGCTGGGCACAGTCGCCATTAGGTTTACGAGCCTTATGCGAGTTAATGGCCGACTCGCGGTTGAAAAGAACAAAAGTAAAAAACTTTTATTTGGCTGGTTCTGCGTAGAGCGGCCGACGGGCTAGCAGGAGACTGGCGGCCTGCCTGACATCATCAGGTGGCATCAACAGGTGGCTCGCCGCCTTCACTCGGGGCACAAGGCAGCCCCAATGCGCACTTTGATGTAATTTTGAATTATGTTTTGTTTACAGTTCAGCACGAGAGCCCTCAAAGCATTAAGCAGGTCAGCAAAGTGACCCAGCCTCGAGTAAGTCGAGCTGCAAACTTTCAGTTCAAACTGTGTATAAGTCTTCTTCTATCTTTGGGCACTGAGATGTGTCATAAAGTAATTGTAGTTGCTGTAATTGAAGATAAATAGGAATTGAAAGCTTATCTTATCTTATTATTACAATAACAGTCTTTAATATACTATGTAAGTAAAGTCAATTGAAAGAAAGACATCTATATGTAAGGAAAATTGAAAGTTAGAGGATGTTGGAAGTTGTTAGAACTCGTTACAGATATTGCGTATTATAAACATTTAAATCTATAATTGAGAGTGATATCTTAAGACAACCGACTTTCCTTGGCAAGTTCAGATCAACTTCGTATTAACTCGGGTCTAGGGTCTATTATTATCTCACGCTCTACTAAGTTATCGGAGTGAACGTAGGTTGAACAATCAAGCGAGATGGAGAGGTTGCGAAGCGTCTGTAATGTCCCATAGCTTCTCTTAAATGTAGATTGGCTGCAGTGCATAGAAATAGAAATTCTCATTAAGAAATTTACCATTCTTTCTCTGATAAGTTTATGTGGCCAAGTGGAAAGCTCTTGCTGCCTGCTGAATTGCAATAAAATAATAAATATTGCTAATGCAAAACCACCAATAGGCGCTCCACTCGATGGCTTCTGCCTGCAATGGCTTCAGGGATTTACTTCACAGCTCTAATACTTGTTTTTCCATAAGCATTAGAGTTGTTAAGCTTAAAGCTTTCAATAAGTAGAAAGAAAATATTAACATAGGTATTATTTACATAATTTATTTTGTAGTATCAAAAAAAAAAAAAACTAAAATATAAAAAATAATATAACTAAATAAATGTTTCATTCCTTAAGCAAGGCAATCAAATTTTTAAATATATATAAATTTAATAAATATTTATATATATTGTTACTTAATAAATATTATTATTATTATTATTATATTATTTTGTAAGAAATTTTAACAATTAAAAATTTTATATTATGAAAAAAAAATATCAAAAATTAATTAAAATATTGAATCATTATCATTCTCCTTCTCAGTCAATGGGTTGCTTATAACTACAATAATAATAATTAAAAGTGTCTTTATTTATTTATTTAACTTAAATATTGTATTAAATTAATAACTAATTTAGGTGTAAGACACTGCCACAGAGGCCATCTGCTTGTAAAAATTTATTATTTATGGTCCTCCTTAGTTAATGATATTTTTTTTGGAAAATATCACATAACTCTGCAAGCATTAATATTAAAATAGTCCGACAAATAAATGTCTTTAATTAATATCTTCAAAGCATTCTCTTTCAGCTCTTGTTATTGATATGTTTCTGCGAAGTAAACACAGAAACATTTCATATTCTGTCATATTTTGTGATAATTACAATTTTAAAATGAAATTTCACCCGTTTATTTACGAACTTTATTTGTTCGCAACAAAAATATTTATCAATGCAAGCAAAAACGACTGTTAAAGAGTAAAAAGAGAACAGGAAATCTGATAGAGTCCCGACGCGGAGAGGTGGAGTGCCGAAAGACGTTGGCTGGGGAAACCCCTGCCAGCGAGGTGGTTATAATTTCCAACTGTGGTTTTAATGCGGAATGTGCATTTTACGACTTTTTAAGTGTCGGGACAAAGAAAACTTTTGCGCCAAGTCGCAGGAGCCGCGATTCTGCCAACTGCCAACCGGCAGCTGGCAGCACAGCAGCTGCTGCTGTTGCTGCTACTCCTGCTGCTGCTGCTGCTGCTGCTGCTCCGTTTTGTTATTGTTATTGTTGCTGCTTGCTGTTGTGCTGCTCCAGGCACACCTATAGCCAAGGAAGTCAAGGCTTATGACGACGGCAACCTTATTTTCGTTAAACAAAATAAACTTTACTTTTGCCATATATATTGCGGCAACAGCGAACGAAAACTTAATTTTATTCTTAAAGAAATCACAGAGACACATAAACACACACACACACACACACAGACGCGCGCAGTTGAAAACTCTCACACATGGCGCAAACGTATCTACACGAGGCATTTCCGTTTCAGTCTTTCTCTTCCTTTCTCCCTCTCTCTCTCTGTCTCTTCCTTTCCCTCTCCAGTGCGTTAAGTTATCGTCTTTATTGTTTGTCACATACATGACCTCACAATTGTGTTCCGCTCCTTGGCATCGCCCATTGTGGTGCCGTAGCCAGTGCGATTCAGCTCAGGTCGTCGGAAACGGAAATGGCATAAGTTGTTGTCGCCTAGAAGTTCACACGAAAAGCCCGTTCAATGAACAATAAAATGGCGCAGCTAAGAGTGTGACTGCGACTACGAATGCAACTACTGCAGCTCGTTGAGAGTGTCCACAATAAAAACCCATAAAGCAAGCACAGCCAAAGGAATTCCGAAAGCCAAAACTTTCGTAGCGAGCCATTGGGCAATATGCATTAGGAAAAAATCTATGGATTGTGAAATTTGTAAATCTATAAAATTATTAATATGTGGCATTTATAGATATCTCAAAATATACATACTATATTGAGCTACTCAAATTCATTTGATTCAATAATAATAATTAAATTTGATCAGGCTAATATGTATTTAACAGTTTGATGTGGTTGTATATGATGAAGTTTTAAGGAGAAGTATTTAATGCGGAATATCTTGTTAAGCTATACATACCGACCCTTATTTTTATAGAGATTATTTTCAAGTTATCTGAAATATTTTCAGTTTTCTTGATTAGTAACATCATCTTATTTATTTCATTGACTCGCGACTGTCTGTTCTTCTAGGTAAATTGTTTCAAGTCTTAAATCTTGCTTCATATAAATTTTTAATAATTTTAGAATCGGGCTGTATGTCGGTTAGTGTTCAATTTCTGTTATGTACATATTTCTATTTAAAAATATTTTTAAAAAATAATATTTACTTATTACTCATCCTTATTTTTACTATAAAACAATATATAAGTATGACGTAAATAAGGAAAAGGAAAAGGATTTCATGGATGGAATTACGAACTTCACATTTTTAAATCGAATTATATATATTTCCTATTAAAATTTCTCTAATAAAAAATTAAACAAAATTCAATAAAACAATAAAATAAAATTCAATAAACACAAACTAAATATATTTACTCTAAAATTGTTCCAGCTTAAGTCGATTAACACGCTTCAGTTGCTTCTGCACCACATGGCGTATGCGCAATGTTTTCTGAAATTAGCAAGGTGTTCGAGGAGCCTGGCTGAGATATTGACAGGTAGGCGGACGTGTGTCACAGGCCTAAGTTGAATGGAAAATTGAAACTGCACAGTTGCTGTTGCCACGCCCACTCGGCAGCACGCTTCTCTTCTTCGTTGAATTCAAAGTTATTGTAAGGCTGTCGGAAAGTTTTTTTTTTTTTTTTTTGCCATCACCTTCAGCAGGGTCCGGTAACAGAATGCCGCGAAGCCATTGCAGCAAGCCAAAATCCAATAATGGCCTTTGGGGCTTGGAGTTGCCGCAGATTTACGAACACTTCCATACGCCCACACACACACCCTCACACACATACACATGCGCGCACACATTGAATTGCTTTCAAATACTAATCTACGCGCCATAATTGAAAAACTAACGCTTTGAGTAACGAGTTTTTCGTGCTTTTACTGCAAGTGTTCCTCTTTTTCGATACGTCTTTAGTTGTGTGTGCGTCTCAGTGTGTGTGCATGTGTGTGTGCGCGTGTGACAGTGTGCGTGTCATACTTTCTCTTTCACACGCAGCTGCTGGGCATTTTGTGCTCCGGTTTCACGTTGGCCCCTTTCATGCCATAAAGCAGCTACAAGCATTTTTTCCTCAGCAAACACGCGCTCATATTTTTGCTGACTTTTCTGCGAATCGCAGAGAAAGGCTGCAGAGCACGCTACACTGTTTCCCTACAGGTATATCAAACAAAATTCAAAGCATTAATAATTGAGTTAATTTTTTATTTTTTCTGCATATTCCGAGTTAAAACTAAATAAATGTTATTAAATTTTATTATTTATTCAACATCTAGTTGAACTCCTCTCAATTCCTTGTAGCTCCCTCATTGCTCGACCACGCCTCATTCAATGGTCACAGTAACTGAATGCACATTTTTCAGCGCAAGCAAAAAACAAATAAAAAATCTGCATGAAATTGAAAAAATATGATGACACCTTCATTGCAAGTGAAACAATAACAATGGCAGTTTGAAAGCAAAGTCCGAACTGAATTGGACAGTTGCTGTGAATTTGAGTGGGTCGACGCCAAGCGACGCACGGCCATTGGCACTCAGCGAGGGTGTGGGCGCGGGCATGGGCGTGGGCGTGGCCATAAAACTGTTTGTTTTTGTGAGCTCGCTGACTTTAACAATTTAGCTGGGGCACTTTTTGGCCAGATTTCTCGGCGCGAGAGTATAAAAACGATAATTTCGAATTTCGTTCAAAAAAGCGACGTCTTCTCGTGAAGCGCAGTCAGACTTTTTATACCCATACCCTTGCATATTGGCGGCTATATTAGCTGTATTAACTGCCTACAAAAGCTAATTTTCGTTATAGGTCGTAAGATAATCATGGAAATAAAAAGAAAAAAGAAAGAAAATAACGTAAAATAATTTTAAAATACAGTTGCAAAAATTTAATTTTTTTTTTGTGTTTTTATATAACATTATATAACATTTGTAGAATATATATATTATATTTTTGTTAAATTATAATATTTTTTCTCTTATTAAAATATATATTTTATGGCAACACTATCATAAATTATATTTAATTCTTTCCCTTCAACTTGACTGTTTGTTTTATATATCTGTTGGACATAGCTAAAAAAAAAACAGGTTTATATAGAGTTCTTGTTTTCATATATAATTTTGAAAAAATAATGTTTATTTTTTAGCTCTAAAACTTAGAAATAACAAAAATATAATTTTGTTTTATGGAAAAAAATAATACATTTTTAAATTTTAATTCATATAATTAAAAAAAAATGTTTTTTCACTTGTACGTAAATGTTATGCTAAAAATTATTTATAAATATATTAATTTAGTATTAATTTTCATTATACCAAACAATTTTAAATAAATATTAAAAATAATATCATAAAAAATAATATAACATTGAAATATATATTTGTAACAAAAATAATGATAATTTTAAGTAATAAATAATACGAAATAAGAAAAAAAAAACACTATATAAAGCAAAGAATATATGCTTATACTTCATCTAAGTACGCCTAAAATATCGCTAGTTCCAATAGCCAAAATGCGGAATGTAGGCTGGATACACACACACACATAAACATACACACACACACATAAACATACACACACACACATAAACATACACACACACATAAAAGCTCACATTCGCATATTGTTAGAGATTTTTGCTTTTTTGTCACGATCTAAGCCGTGGTTTTTGTTGATTGGTTGTATTGTGTGCCGCAGCTGTATTGGCATTCTTGGTGCTTCGAAGCGGATTTATTTTGTGCTGGACTCAAATTGGCGCTGCGCTGAAGTGAAGCGAGTTTTCTGCGAGTGTAGCGTGTGCTCATAGCTCAAATTACCTGCCCAAGTGGCGAGCATTAAATTAAATACCTTTTGTCTGTGGCCATTAAATGAAACGACTGAGTCGAGCTGCCAGGCGACCGAAAGGGGCAAAGGCAGACCAGCATGGGCCGCTTTTGGGGCGGCTGCTGGCAAAAAGGACCAAGAGGACCAAGAGGACCAGGAACCAGGGACCAGGACGGCGGTGCTTTCGTTCGGTTCGAAACAAAATGGCGTCACTGAAATTCAATCAATTCGCACGTGACATGATTATTTTATGCTTTTTTATTTATTTATTGTGCATGTATTTTATTATTTTGTTTTTACTTTTTGTCTCTCCCGCCCTTTAAAAGGGCTCACGCCGCAACGGTCTGTCCTGTATAAAATTCGTGATCAAACTGAGAGTTTTACGCAGTCCGAGATAACCCAAAGAAATTAATTGAATCGCTCTGACTTTATATAACGTAGACGACATCTTTAATGAGCTGCAATGCGATTTTTAAGAAAAGTTAAAAGAAATTTGGTTATGGCGTTAATGAGTACAATGGAAATTTGCAAATATGTAGTGTTCGATATTTTTCCTTTGCAGCTGGCAACTTACTGTGCTTGTGGTGTAAATTTGTTTAAAAGAAGGGATATATTATGTTAAAAATGTAGTAAATGTAGTGTTTAAAGCTTTAAAATGATAATAATATTTATAAAAATGTTTGTATAAGAATAATAGTATTAATGAATAAATAAATATATAATATAATACAAAATATATATGTATTTCACAACTACAATTATAGAAAAAACAAAAAAAAAAAAAAATAAAAAATAAAAATATTTATTATTTTAGTCAAAAAAAAAAAAAAAAAAATAATAATGAAGAAGAAATAAATACAAAACTTTAAAAAAAATTGTTTTTCAAAGAAATATATAATAAAAAATTTTTAATCTAATTAATTAAATTAAAATAAAAAAATAAGTTTAATCGTAATATTTTAGTAGATAAATATTTAAAATATATATGATAATATTGGATTACATAATTATTATTATTTTTATTATTATTTTATAAATATTAAAATATATTATTTATAAATCGAACTACTTTTGACATAATCAACTTCAGTTGGAGCATTGATTTTTTAAGTAATATATATATTTATATTTTTTGTAGATATATTAGTATAGGCATACTCTATTGATATACATACGTATATATTATACAAATTTAGTATACATACTCGCATCCACTCATTCATTCATAAATAATATACTTTAAATACTCCTTAAAACCAAATAAATACTTTAAAAATCAAACCTTTTTTTATCGACTTCACTTCGATAACTTAATTCGGTCTACTTCGCTTTGGGAAACGTAGAAATCTGTTTTCGAATGCCCAAATTTATGCTTGCCGCTTGACATACGCCAACCCAAACAATATGCCCTTCAATATTTCGGGTGTGGCATTACGGAAAAATAAAGAAAAACGAGAGGAAAACAAAAAACAACAAACAAACAATAAGGACAGCGAAAAGGACCGACTACAGCAGCGTCAGGGCATTGGAAACTTGTTAGTTACACTTAACGAGCCAAAAACCGTATTTAAGTCAAATGGGGACGGAGTCTGGGCAGAGTCCGTGGCCGTCGACGGGCCGGACGGCCAGAGACGCCGCTTGCGGACGTTGGTGTCAAAGTAAATACAATCAATTTGATTGCGTTGCCTTTTCGGGCCTGACCCAACGGCCCATAGATTGATAATTTCATTCAATCGCTGTTGTCATTAAAATTGGCTATCGGGGCAGTCGTACGGCCCCCTCATGTGGCCGGCAGCAACAAAACGTCTATTTGCACTAATGCGAACGAACAGGCACGTCGCCAATGTCCCACAGATAACCAGCCAATCAATACATACATATGCAAGCCGTCGTCGGGCCGAGGCTTCACTGTCTTTTGTTTACTTCACACAAGAATAAATTTTCCCTTGTCCGACGGACATTAACAAAATTAGCAAACAAATTGTTTGCAAAAAAAAAACTGTATATATATATAATAATAAAAATTATATTTTGTCACGTTTGCTTCGAGCATAAAACTAAATTCATATCTCAGCATTTATTATTTGAAGTATTTCAGTCTAGATTTGGCACAGATCGAAAATGGCAAGAACTACTTGGTATATTAAACTGTGGAGCTTTAAGTGAGATACACACCTAAATTGATATGAGGACTCGTCTGTATTTCTAATTGAAAATATTTATATTCTTTAACAAAACTAAACACAAAAAAAATTTAATGTTATTATTATATTAAAAATTAATAAAATAAAATAATAAGTAATTTATTATACCATTGACTAAAATTTAAAAAAATGTTTAAAAATATTTTGCATTGTTGAAATACTTTTTAAGATAGTTTGATTTTCGTTTAAGTAGTTCAACATTTTTTATAGTTTTCATTATTTCTTGAAGAGTTCAGACTAAATTGAATTTATTTTAATTTTAAAGTTGAAAGTGCGGGGATATTCATATACCCGTGCTTGTCCCCTAATTTTTGTTAAATATTGTTTAAATTTAATTTATTTTAAATATGCAGTTGAAAGAGCGGGAATATCCCTATCCCTGTGCTTTCTCTCTATGAGTGTTCATTTTGCCTTAAGAGAATTTAAGTTAAGTATATGTTATTTTATAGCATTTTATTTATTTTACTCTAATTAATAGATTTATAAATATATAACATTCTTGTTTACAAATAATTGCAATAAAAAGTGAAAATTTATTAATAAACATTCATAGCTATTAACCCATAAATGTAAGTAAAACTGCAAACAATCTTTGCATAAATTTTGTCAACCTAATTGTTAATTAAATTGTGCTCAGTTTAATGTATTCCAAATTGGTCATTAGGGACATTATTTGGAGATAAGTAAGTAACAAATGTTGCAACACGAACGAATCGCTGTGCGTAGGGAAAGGATTAAATTCGCAGGAGCTAGATAAACAATAAATTTCGACTCTTAGTGGGCAAAAATACATGGAGAAAAACCCAAAAGTTTCTGCAAGCCAAGGACCAAGGACCAAGGATCCACAACTGAGCACGTTCGCATCCGTGTGATTTGCATTCGGTTGCTGCTGCAGAAGGACACTTCGATTGTTATCTTCTAGTCCCTTTTTGCGGCCGGATTGACAGGCGTGTGGCTGGAGCGGAAGCAGCGGCTCCAGTGGCAGCAACATTCGCTGATATGTCGTGCCACTCACTCCCTGTGGTTACTTTTTTTTTTTGTTTTTTGTTTGGTTTTTGCCTTTGGTTTTTTGGCTATCTGCAGACATGTTGCACAGCTGTGGGGATTTCGCTGCGCGTCTCAACTTGTCGGCCTGTGCGCGCTTTGTGTGCGCCTCTGTCAAATGGCCTTATCTTTCGACTGACAGCAGATCCGTTGGCGAGACTTACCGCTCTGCCTGACTTATGGCCGGGCCAAAGCTGCGCTCAAGTGCCTCCTGGCTTAGCCGATGTTTCTCAATGGCTGCTTATTGAAATCATTTGAATACGCACGAGGCCAGCATGTGGTTAGAAAGCGAACTTAGGGTGAGCGACTGTCTGCTTGGAGTCGGACTTCGTCATATATCTAATGCGTTTTTTGAGATGTTGAAGGAGGAACAACAGACAAATTTAATACATATTTTGTAACTCTTTACTAGCTACTATTTTAAATATAATGTTTAATATTGCTACAGTGAAAAAGTTGATTTCCAAACTCCTAACTGCGCAGTTGACACAGCAACTGCACTTGGGCTGCAATATAAGCATTACTATAGGAACTTAATTGTTGAATACATTTTCTTAGCGATGCACTTTCCTCATCAAACTTTCACTAAGTATAAATTATATGTGTGTATTACATTAAAAATAAATTATATTTTCATTAAATAAACATTAAAATTATAACTTACATTTTAGCTTAACATACTTAACTATTTTAATATATTTAAATACGTACCAACAGACAGAAGAAGAGAAGAAGCACCGCGCTGCACTGGATGACTGACCACTAGAAGATGAGGAATACGACTGAAGCTGCGCTGCAGCAGGCATGCCTTTATATAGGGTAGCGAGACTTCCACTCGAGGTCGAGCTCAACTCTTGGGCCTCTTTCTGAGTCAGTCTTCACACTCGATCATTAGGCGACCAATTAGAGCACGTTCTGCTGCCGCAAGAAGTAGCTCCTCTGATCTTCAGCTGCCTTTATATAGTGCAGCGAGATTTGCACTCAAAGTCGGTTTCAATAGTTAAGCCTCTCTCCCAGTTAGCGTAAGCTAAACTCTCTATCAGTTAGCGACCAATCAGAGTGTTTTCTGCTGCCTCTTCTGCATAAATATGCAAACCAACATCTCCTTTTCAGATCTTTAATTCTTTTTCAGCTCTTCTTCTTTCTATTCTATTGCTTAAATTTGAGACCTCTAGCTCAAACGATTGTACAAAGCGGGCATTAAAAACGAATTAAAATTAGGGTGTGGCACGCCTCCTTATGCCTGTTACTTACATTTTCACAAAACCATTCTACCCTGATTTCCCATTTTCAATGGGCTCAGGGTATAAGATTGTATACAAATCAATAAACAAATTTTAATTAATAAATTATAAATATTTTAATAAGCTATATTTTATTATTTATTAATATGCTACTCATTAACATTTTATTGATCAAAATAAATATTTATATTTTTGAATGTTTACTATTATTATTTTTTTAAATTTATATTTTTTGAGGTATAAATAAGAAATCTTCAAATTGAAATTTAAATATTATATATATTTTACATTATATTTATTTAAATACAATGCAAAATATATAAAAAAAAAATATATATATAAAATATTTAAAATAAAATACAGTCATTTCTATATATGTATAAATATATAACACAATATCTTCCCTATGTAATCATGTAGAATTAAAATCATTGTTTAAATAACGACAACAATACTGCCCTCAATATATTTATACACACACATATTTTACCCCTGCAAATTTAGATAAGTTTAATTCCCATCTAACCGCAATCGTCTGACTTGTTAATCCAAGTTCTTTATGCAATTGCCATGCATTTGCTTGCTTCAAATTGATTTTCATACAATAGATTGCCATCGCTGGCAACGCTTGACTTGAGGAGTTGCTGACATGTAGCTGCATCCGCATCCGCATCCGCAGTCGCCTCGGATTCCCATTTGAAATCAGTGCATCGCATCAGCTGTCAGATGTGCAGTTGGGAACGTGTCTCCAATGCGGTTGCAACTGAAACGAGTTGCGGCCCTGACTCCGATTGTGATTGCGGCACTGGCTCCAATTGCGGCAACATTTACTCAGATTCAGACAAACAGAATTCAGACCAGGAAGCAGCACTGGCTTCTGTCAGGCTGTCTGTCTGTCCGCCTGTTAGTCCGTCCGTCCGTCTGTCTGGTAGCCCGCAGAATGGCTGCGACTCTTTGGGGCGTATGCAAATTTTAATTTCAAACATAGACACATAAAAATAAATTGTTTTTGCTTAACGCTGGCAACACTTGCCAGCATATGCACAACTTTTGGCACACACACACATACATATATATGTGTGTGTGTGTGTGACATGCAGGCATTGTATCTGCAGCCTTTGAATTTGCAGAGTTTTTCCAGCTTTGCCTTGTCGTTTATCGCCTTAGTGCAAAAATTACGCCAGCTTTTATGCAATGCAGCATATTGATTTTTGATGCTTCCTTTTCCCCACATTTTTGTTGCATTTCTTCTCGTGTTTTTTTTTTTTTTGTTTTTTTTGGAGATTATGGCAAAATTTTGCACAGAATTTTATTGATTGTTTTCCTTTGGCGCTGCCATCATGTGCAAATATGTACGCTGTACACAAGCTCTTCGATAGCTCAGTAATAGACAGAACAAACTTAAAATAAAAAGAAAAAACCAAACAAAACATATTTCTAAATTCTACAAGCAAACGATATGTTGCCAGGGGAATTGTAGGGCTTTCTTGCTGTCCAGGTGGGCCAAGTCTTTTTTTGTTTGCTCTCCTAAAGTGCTTAGAATATTGATAAAAGCAATATTGAACTAAGCTCATACAAATAATATTATTGTTCGCATTGTGCAGTAAAATACTTGAACGTATTCCGAGAATTTCAAAAATGTTCGCTGTAAATTTATAGAAATATATTTTTTATTTACATACATAGCTATTGCTGAAAATAGCTATAAAACATGTGGAACATATTTTTTATTCACACTAATACATATACAAATTAATGCTGTAAATTTATATTTATAAATTTTTTATTTGCAATGTTTTTGAAAATCATTTAATTGGCTAACAGCAGTTGCTGCAGTCATTTGCTTAGGGATTTATTGTTATAATTTGTTTTTATTTTTTTTTATATATATTTTTTTCAAATCTTGGCTGGGAACTTTTGATGCATCAACCTTGCACCGTCAGTCTACTCCCATGTTTCGGTCTTTGCAGAACTTCTTAAATGGTAAAATTGTCGGCAATGACGAGGCTACAAAAATTGCAGTTTTTGTTCAGAAGTTCTATGAGCGTGAAATAATGAATTTGCCAGAAAGATGGCAAAATGTTATCGAACTAAATGGAAAATAAATAATTGATTAAAGTACAATCTAAGTTAAAAAAGTATAAAAATTGATCGAAAATTTCTTACCGGACAACACATTTTTACTCAAAAGAGAAATTTTGACGTTGATGTCTAATTAAAATAATATTCATATTATTTTTTTTCCCAGATTTTTCCAACAAAACTGGTTTGAAATCTGGTAGAGCATATATACATATATATGAGAATTTATTTATGTGAAATATTGAGTTATCAATATATCAAAAATAATAATCACATATAACTAATGTAACTAAATGAAGTTAATGTATACAACTAAGTATTTTGTGTATTATTGTTTATTAGTTATTAAATTTAACACATGTGCTTATCTCTTTAACACCACGATTTGTTGATTTGTCTATAGTTCTTAGAATATTGTGTTTAAGGTCTATTTGGAGTAACTCTAATCCATTTAGTTTTGCTTATTGGTCTCGTGTATCAAATATTGCTATGCAAATATATCCTAAAGGATTTATCTAATATTAAATGCTATTATCTAAAGCTTATTTACGAGCTAAATTGCATTTGGTATCGGATTTCTGATTGAGTCATAGAAATATATGGAAATATTTGATGTTGAGCTTCAGACTTCGTATGCAAAGACAACAGTCATATACAGTTGCCATATTATATCATGGATATCATGCAGCAAGGCTTAAATTACAGATTGTATACTCTGATTGACGGAATATTTAATGTTGTCTTCTGCTGCACTATGTTCACATATATCCCATTCATATATATATATATATCTCGCGCTGCTCACATACAACTATCTCAGACACACTTTCAGTATAAAATTGCATTTGACGTCTTTTCTGAAGGCCGGAAATTGTTTGGCTATAAATCAACCATACGCTCTGTGGAACATCCACTTTGAATACTGTCTTAAACTCGATTTGTATATTATTGATGTCACCTGTTCAGTTAAGGGGCTTAAATTGCATTTAAGGCGTAATGCCATGAATACGAAATGTTTCAGGCTCCGTGCTGCACGTGGGGGCGGGCTGATTGCCTCTTTAGGCATATATCGCTCATACGCCACGTTGTATTTATTTGCTCGCAGCCTTTTCAATGGCTGCACCGCTGCAACTGCAACTGCAACTCGTTAGTGATAGTCGTAAAAATCAAATGGCCCGACCGTCAACTCCTTCAGCCCCCTGGCACACGCCTTCGCCCCCATCTCTGGGGCCTGCCCTGCCTTGCGCTGCCCTGGCTGACGTTGTTAAAACTTGTCCTTGGGCGGCAGTTTTACGAGCTCAAGTTGTGGCAGTGGCTGCCATTTGCCGCTTGTTAGTAGTTAGCAGTTAGCAGTTGTTAGAGTTTCCAGTTGACAATGTTGGCAGCTGCATTAGGCGAACCGACAAACCGGCAAGCATCGGGGCTTGTTACACGGCCAGTTGAGGAGGAAGTTTTGCAACCTGAGCAAGCCTTTGATTTCAATCGCGTCATATTCAACGTGATTTATTTCCATTTCTATTTCCATTTCGATTTCCATTTCCATTTCGATTTCAAGTTCAGCTTGTTAAAGTATTTTAAGCTTCGAGCTTCAAAAAGTTTTATTGCGTTTGCTGTGCAGCTTCTCTTTTTTTTTTTTTGCTTCTGCTTCTATAGCCAATTTGTTTTCGCTTGTTTGGGAATTGCCTCGGGACACTTTTCAATTTTCCGTGCGCGGCAATTTAAAAATATTTTATATTTTAAGCGTCTTGTTATACTAGTTGCAGTCCAATCCGTAATACAAAAAGTTATATCCCGGCGAGCTTATTGTAGAATTCATGCTGGCGAAGCAAACGTAAATATATCACAATATTTTGATATATACATAGCAATATAATAGGAAACTGATTTGTTATGACAAAAACTTGCCCCAAGCGAAAACCAGGCAATAACAACTAAGCCTTTTGTTTAAATCTGCCAATAAATTCTGAAGTTTTGCGCATTCACTGCAGAACTTGTATTTCTATTGTGACTAAAAATATTGGAATATAGATAGTACTTTATAGATAATATTTTACAAATTTGTACAGTATTAAAAATCTAATGAGTTAAAAAATTCAAAAAAATAATACAAATTAAAAAAAAAATCAATCATTTAAATTTTTTTTTTCATTTTTTAATAGAATGTTTTTATATATTTATTTAAATTATTTAATTTTTAATTCTGTAAATATTTTTCAAATATTTTCTATTTATTATAAAATAAGAAATAAAACAATTTTTAATTATAATATTTATTAAAATTTTTTTAAAACATTTTTAATTTTTATGTTGTTATTAAACTTATTTTATTTTGAATTTGCTATAAATTTGGTTGATTTTTGTTCAATCTATCAAAAAAAAAAAAACAATTTTTAATTAGAATATATTTTAAAAAATTTTCAAACATTTTAAAATTAATTTATGGTATTTTTTAAAATTTGTGTAAAACATTTTTTAATTATAATGTTTTTTCTTATTTATTTAATTTATTTTATTTTTAATTATCTACAAATTTGGTTAAATTTTTATCATTCTAACAAAACATTAAAATAATACAATATTTAATTATAATATTTTAAAAATTTGTCAAACATTTTTTAATTATAATGGTTTTTTTTTAAACTTATTTATTTAATTTTTAGATTTTTTTGTAATGTAATGTAAATATAAATTATAATAAAAATTAAATCGGAAATCCAGGAAAACCATTTTATGCATTTCTTGATCTTTTGCGTCACTCATTCGTCCTCAGCTTCATTCTAAATATTCTTCTTTATATGCAGAAATAATCTTTTCAGTGACAGTGGATAGGCATCTTATCTTATCTTATACTTGTCTGCTTTACGCTTTACCCCTCCATAGCACAACAGCCTTGTTTGTGATCTACATCAGGTGCTCAATTTGAGCCTCTTTTACAATTCATCTACATCATGCTGTATATTTGCTATGGCAAAACTTTTTGTTTCTATGCAAACTTTTGATAGTCATGAACAATTTATTTAAAAAAAAAAGAAATGAAAAATAAAATAAAACCTGGCACACACCTTCCCAGCGCTGTCTAAGCTTATTTTCTGCCACATTTAACTCATTTCGAAAGTTTTGCTCAAGTATTTATGTATTTAGGAGTATGTTAATGAAATCTAACAACATATTAAATAATTCTATGCGAAATTTGGCTTTAATTTAATTGGGTGCATAAGTTAAAAGTTAGCTCAGGCATCAGTTGATGTGCTTGAAATAGAGAAAACAGTGAAATTGGCATGTTTTGCATATTCAGTGTTGTTGTGCACACTGTTTGCCAGGGTTGCTAGAGTTTGTCTTAAAGTCAAATTTCAATCTTCTGTTTGACTTAGTTGGCAGCCCAAGGAAAATGGATATGTTTATGTGCTGGGCTGCGCAATTGTTGGCCGCCAGCCAAGTGACGACTGTCTTAGACAGAGGAGGCCGACACTTTGGCCCTTTGTTTTGTTGACACACAAAAACAAAATGCAAAAAAAATAGCAAGAAAAAAACATAAAACTTAACAGCAAGTACAAATTCTCGAACAAATAGTTTTTGACGCGCCCGAACCGCAATGCAGTTGATGTCACTGTGAACAGATATCAGGAGACCAGAAGGCCAACAGGCCAAGAAACCAAGCAGGCCAAGAGGCAGCAGGACGCAGCAGGAGGTCGGAGGCCGGCTCCTGTAAAACTTTGATGCAATTATTTGCATGCGGGCGACCCACTCGCAGGCATTTAAAATGCATGCATAACCCACTTTAGGCAGCGAAATATCCACAAGAAAACATTTCCGACATTCTTCACTTAAATTTTGGGGTTTGCCTGAAAAGAAACAAAGTCTTTGGAATTTCATTTATTAACTAGGCAATTGAATTGTTTATTAATAAATAATCTTTGTGCTCGGAATTTATTTGTGGTGCGTTCTATTGTGCAGCGGTGGTTAGCCGCAATACATAATTTCTGTAGATAATATAATAACTGAGTAGCAGAGACATAGCAAAGATATTTTAAGGTTTATTCGATAGACATTTATTGTTTCAATTTGTTGTTTAGATATATGACATAAGCGAAAAGGATGTGCTAAATAAATAGTATTCTTGGAATGAAAGATACAAAAATTTAAATTGAATTATTTTATTTAAAATCTTCCTTAAAGGACATATATTAAATATTGTAAGCATATATATTTTTTTTATAATTTTATATTTATTATTATTTTTTATAATTTTTATTCTACTTTTTTTTTTTTAATATATTATTACATAATTAATTATTATCAATATTGTATTTTTATTTTTTTAATGTATTAAAAATATATTATTTTTATTATTGTATGATATTATATTATAAATATATCATTATACATATTTTTAACAGCATCAATGCTCTCCCAACCTACAGTTTCCGCAGTCAGCTCATGCTTAAAAAATACTTAATTCAATTGTCTTCTTAACTTTTAAGTTTCTGAAACTATATACATATACAAAACTATTTACATATACACTATAATATACACATATATAAAATTAAAAAACAATTAATAATATAGAACAATATTTCTATATATATTTCTCATGTGATTTCACCTTCACACAAGCTAAAGCTAAAAATTTGTGGAAATACAAATTTTTTTATTTCAGCTAAATATTAACTGCAATTAAGCTTATAATTTACCAAAATGCTAAACATTTTATCTAATAATAAACTAATTGCATAAAGCGATTAAAAATTAACTTTTTTAGGGAATTATGTTTGGGAGCTGAGAACCAATTTGAATCGGTTGCATATTGCTTGGCAACGATGTTTATTAAAATTCCGAGCAGCTGCACTTTTGATAGCTCGTAAAAAACTCCAGCGAAATTAGTTATAAATCAGCGGAAGCTCTATATGTATATAGAAGTATATATATATATGTATGTTTGTGTGTATGGCGGATTGACTCAGCTGGCGCAACTTTTGAAGCTAAAATGAAGCCATAAATTATACGAACTAATAATTATATGCCATCAAATTGTTGTAAGCCAAAGCTAAAGCAAAAGCCAAAGCAAAAGCCGAAGCAAAAGCCAAAGCAAAAGCAAAAGCCAGGCCAAGCCAAGCAGGCAGCCAGTTTAACGGCCAACATAAATTATAGACATTTAAAATGGGGCGGGCGACGTGGCGTAGAATATGCGATTTTTATCACAGTTTATGCACTGCACACAAAGTTAACATAATAAGGTCAACACGCACAGGATGTGGCTAAAGGGGAGTGCCAGCGCCTGATAAGGGCGTGGCGCGTGGGCGTCGCTTTAATTAAACGGCAAACACAGCCCAGCATCTCGCGCTCGCATCAGGGAGCAAAGTTCGAGGTCAGGCCGCATGGCCCTCTGACCTGTGTGGCCGTGAGGCCGTGAGACCGTGAGGCACGGCAATTTCGTTCCTCTTTTTTACAGTCGAGCAATTTGCAACAAAATTAGCCGAAAACATTTCGCTACAGCCAGGCCGTGCTCATTGAGAATTAGCCAGCCGAGGGCGAAACAAAAGATTGGGTTAAGGCCGAGCCTTGTCTGTGACTGCGAGCACGAAATGACATCTGTCAAAGTATCTATGGCATTCTAAGTGAGTTGCCAATGGCTTTAGTCGCTCTGACGGCTGCCTTTGCCTTCAGTGCCGACTCCTGCTGGTCGTAAAGTGTGCAGAGCGCTCCACGCACTTAGCAACAACAATAACAACAAAAAAAGCATTTAAATTTTGTAATTTAAATGCAAATTGACAGGCAAATGACAAGCATTGCAATTAACGAGGGACTAGCGGGCGTATACGCAATGCCTCCACACGGAGCACGGCGCACAAAACATTCGCACATAGCCACAAAAGATGGCTGAGTTGGCCATAACAGCCGTGCAGCACATTATTCAAGCATTGCCAACTGCTAGACAGAGAAACGTTAACAAGAATCATGCAAATCCCAATTAGAGACAGCAAAAGCCGCCTGCTGCACCGCACGGCAAATTCATCATTATTTTCGTTATGTTTTGACGACTTAGATTAGTTTCTTCTTTAACATATTTATTAATTTTTTTTACAGAAAATTAAAAAATTTGCAGTCTAGATTTTTTTATTTACATATTTATTTTTATTTTATATATATTTATTATTATTGTTATTATTTCTTTCTTTTTTTCTTTAAAGAAATCTTTCTATTTAAATTATTTCATATTTATTTTTGTCTCTCAAATTGCATTTCCCTTAACAAGACCTGACTTGAAATTGTTACAAAATTATTCGTTGCTAGGATTTTTCTAGATTTCTCTAGAGATTTCAGCTTTTTCACATCAATGAACACAGTTTTATAATTACAAACCTTGGTTTATCTAATTTGTATTGCGATCTGCAAAATATGTGAGCATTTAAATGAAAGGGCTTAGACTGTAGCTATTTTTACGTTCTACTTCTATTTCATACAGCTGAAATTAAATAAATTTGGCATTCTACACTTAAAACATTTGCTGGGTACTAATCTTTACAGTTTAATAACTGTACATTTGCCTTTAAGTTGAAATTTTAGTAATATACAGCATTTGTTGTAGTAAAAATATATATTTTTAGTAAAACTAATTTGAAAAACTAATTTGATTTTTCGTAAAACTATTTTTATTCATTGTTCATTGTTCTTGTCCAAGATGCGCATGTTTATAATGAATTAATTGTTTATAGATAAAAACAATATACAAATAAAGTAAAAATTTCAAAATTTTGAGAATTGGTTATTTACATTTATATATATTTCACTTATTATTATTTTTTAAATTATTTTTTTGTATTATTTATTTACATTTATATTGAAACAATTGGATAATTTTAAAAAAATTATATCATATATTATTAATATAATTTTTTTTATTATTAGTATTGTTTGTAATCTTGTATATTCATTTATTTTTTAATATATATAACATTTATATCTAAAATAAATACAATTTTTGTTGCAGTGCTGCTTGCCGCTGCTCGTGGCTCAAGATGCTCACTAATACAACTGTAGTAAGCAAAGTCAACCACTTACTTGACACGCAAGCTGAATAGGAATGTGTGAATGTGCCTGTGTATGTGTGTGTGTGTGTGTGTGTGCCGTGTGCTCCAATCGGACGTAAAAACAGCGAGTCGTGTGCTTAGGCCACTCATTAAAGCCTTCAAGTGCCCACGCAAAACCATTCAAAATTGCAGTTCAGCTCCGAGACTATTACAAGCGGCGCTCCTTGAGCTTCGAACTGTCACTTAATGTGCGACGTCAACGTCGACGTCAAAGTCGACGACGGCCTTCGAGTGAGTCCTTCGTGCGGCTGGCGTTCCGTTGCGTTTGTTGGGTGCCATTTGCCAGGTTGAACTCTGAAGGCGTCGAAAAGGCCTAATTATCTTAATTAATGAGTGCGAAAGTGAAATTCGTGGAAGACAAATGTGCCGGGACTGCTTCTCTCTGCTCGCTTCTCGCTTGTCGGCTGTCGGCGGTTCGTCCTGGCGGCAGTCACTCATTGGCGTGCACCGCAAGGACGTTTGTGGCTGCCATTTTAATTGTCTCGCTTTGTGAGTGTGCGAGTGTGAGAGAAGGCCGTATGTGTGTATATGTGTGTGTGTGTGTTTGTGGGTGATTTTCATTAATTTTCCTTCGTTTCTGTTGCTGCGGAAGATTTTGGTTTATGCGCTGCGCCACTCGCTGCTGCTGCCGCTGCCGCTGCTGCTGCTACTGTTGGGCCGCGGTTTTCGGGTTTGCCGCAAAGCGAAGCAGGAAAAAGCGCTGGCAATGGCTGCTGGCCGCAGGGCACTGACTGAGGGAGGGGCGGTAAATGACAATGAGTTAAGTGCAATCGGGTGTAAGCGACTGTGCGATGCACAACCGAGCAAAGGGCAGACAGTTCCCCTTTAGCCCGCTCCAAATATTAAAGTTTTAAAGTTTCACTTCGAAAAAAACACCCGTAATAAAATTTTAAATAGTCTAAAAAAAATATAAAAAAATAATATTTTATATTATTAAACATATTAAACACATTTCATTTGCAAACCTATATACTCTTCTCTCACTAGATAAACTATGTGCAATAACAAGGCGCCATATAAACAGACGACGAGTCTTAAAAAAAAGTCTTTTGGGCCCCGACGCAGCTGAGCGTAGCAAAGGCGTCTAGGCGCCCTCAGTGAAGAGGGCAGCGTGTGGATTCCTTGTGGATGGCAAGTGCAGAGCGTGATTTAAGCAAAGAGAAATGATAGATGTCCTGTGGAGCGCATGTGGACGCTGTACATAAAGTTCAGATTTCGCGTAAACAGCCGTACGCCGTATTAAATATGCCCACATGCTGTTATCAGTCTGTGGATGCCAAGTTCTGATTGCAAACAGTTCGTTCCACTCGTGTTTCATTGCCAGACTGTTCCACGTTCCAAATGCGCAAACGCATTCCAGTGAGCGCAGGAGCGAGCGCGAGAGCGTGGCTTTCATTGAGTGTGGATGCTATTGTGGATTGCATGCTATAGTCGGAAACTAGCACAACAAATTCAACGTTCACGCATTGTGTTTCATGTTTCACCCACTTTTGAGTGGGTGTGGAATGGGCAGGGGGAGGGGCAGAGACAACAGGGTGCTTGTTTCTCATTGCTTGCATTAATTAACTATTTATTTTTGAAGAGAATGAGGCTAGAGATGAGATCTAAAATATATATTAAATATTATTGTTTGCACATTTCTGTTTCGCTGTTATAGAGTTTCCTTTGGCTTAGTATTACGAGTCTAGAGTAGTTGAATTCGTTTCTTTTAGTCAGGCATTCTGTGCAGCTCTACGCCGCTGTCGTTTGCTGCTGCTCCTGCGTGGTCGTCGTGGAGGCCACCGTGGTGGACTCGGGATTCTTTTCGGTTATGGCCAGCCAGGGGCAGCGCTTCTGCAGCTCCATGCGGTATCTGGGATGGCTGATCGCATACACGAAGGGATCGACGCAGGCCACCATCTTGCACGTGCAGGCCGGGATCATGGTGACGCCCGGCGTCAGCAAGCTCCTGTCCCCGAAGGCACCAATGAGGGACATGACGCCATACGGTGTCCAGGACACGAAGAACAGGAAGCAGATGGTGATGGCTGCTTTGGCAATGCGTATCTCAGCCGTCTCCTTGCTCTTGTCCACGTTGGAGCGCAGCGACTCGACGTTCATCTTCTTGGCCTGGTCGCGCAGCGCCTTCTCGTGGCTGAACACGTGGCTCACGATCTGGCTGTAGTAGTACAGGATCATGGTGGTGGGGCAGCAGAAGCTGAAGAAGAAGATGGTCGCCACAAACATGCGCGTGTCGAAGTTGTCCGTCAGGTAGTCGAACGTGCACGAGGTCAGGTAGCCCTCGGGCACGAACCGACCCCAGGACTCCGTGTAGCAGGCCACCACGAAGGGCGTGGCGTACATGTAGATGAAGATGATCATGGCGATGGCCTTGCCGTGCGTCATCTTGCCCTCCATGGGCCGCGTGATCACGTTGTAGCGATCGTAGGCGATGAACGCGTTCGTGGCCCCCGCGCCGATGCCCGTGTAGGAGCCGATGATGCCGTAGATCTGGCAGCCCAGGTTGCCCAGTGCGAAGCCCTGGTTGAAGCTGTTGTAGATGAAGATGGGCGTCTTGCTCATCATCAGGAAGTCGCAGATGGCCAGGTTGATCACCAGTATGTTCGAGGGCGTCCGCAGCGACTTGGCCGCCGAGAAGACCCAAATGACCAGCCCGTTCCCGATCAGCGACATCACCGTGAAGAATATGTAGAGCGTGCCCAGCAGGTAGTTCATGGACTCGGGCGGCTCCGGGTATGTCAGCCAGTGCTCGGGTATGTGCCGCAGCTCATCCGGCGGCACATTCCAGCCCAGCAGTCGCGCCTCCGCCGACAGCCGCGCCTCCGGCCGCAGCGCCGTGGACACATTCCCGATGCCACTTATATTGTACTCCATGTCGCGCACAGTGGGGCGCCCAGCTGGCCTCCGTCGTTGCCCCAAGACAAAATCAAAGTGCGCTCCGCCTCGCTGTTTTATATGCTCGCTCGCAATTGGATTAGCCCCAAGTCTGCATCAGCATTTGTGGATTACGCTGCGGATTCGACTAATCCCTTGGCCGAATTTGCTGAATTAACTAATTTGCATTGATTTTCTATCGCATTGCTTGGACGAGCTGCGACACTTTAATCTGTTGCCTTTAGTCTGGGTATAGAAAAGGTTAGGAGGAATCAGAATTCAATTCTCAATTCATTTCAATATTTTTGCAAGATCCCTATATGCAATATTCTGTTTTCTTACTTTGCCTATACTCTGGGTATAGAATGGATTAAAAGGAATAAAGTTCCAATTCCCAATTTATTTCAATATTTTTGCAAGATCTTTAAACAATTTTCTGTTTTCTTATAATTATTTTCTGTGCAAATCCTTTTGTTATTTAAGTTTTTACATGGCCAGAATATTTGTTGCAATGTTGATTTGCTGAAACAAAGAATTTATATATGTATTTTAAGGGTAAAAGTTGTAATTGCTGAAATGTCTAAAATGACCCTTAAAAATTCCAACTAGCTGCACAATGAGTTGATAAAATTTTAAATGAATAGTTTTTGCATATTTTTTTATTTGAAAAAAAAAAAAAAAAAAAAAAAATATTTGCTGCAGTACAAACGACCCAAACGCAAATAAATAAATTCAACAGAGTTTGAATCGAAAAAGAAAATCTGCAACTGAAACTGAAAAAATTTTCATTCATTTATTTGTGTTTACCAAATTCGTGAAAACGATTTATTTTACAGAAATTCTTTTAAATGAATAAATTCTCTTTATATATAGTTAAAATTTTTTCAAAAGTTTCGGAGATACTTAGTTTATTATAAATGTAAATTGAATATCTGAGAACGTTTAAATTGAATTTAATTATTTTTGCCAACACAAATCTGATTTTACAGAGGCGAATAAAATAACTAACTTTGATTCACCTCTATAAAAAACGGTTAAAAATATTTATATTTATTTATTTATTTATATTTTTTTTATATTTTTTTTATATTTTTTTACATGTTTATTAAAATTTAAAAGTAATTTATATTTAAATCATTTTGTTTTATATATTATTACTTTCAAATTATTATTTTTTTCATATAAAATAACTTGCATTTACTTTTTTTAGTATACTTTAATTTATATATAGTTATTTATATTTTTATGTTTTTATATTTACTTAAATTTATTTTGATTTAATTATATTTTTATGTATTCATGTACTTATATATATTAAATTTATTTTTATGTATTTATATAATTTGTGTATATATTTATATAATTTATTATATATTATTATTTTAATATATATATTTTTTTTCATATAAACTTGCATTCAAATATTAAATTTTTTTTTTCATTTGGATGGAATTAGAAATATAAAATAATATTCAATATAAATTTTGTTTACATACCTGGTTTTGGTCACATACACACATATATACTTCTATCTGTATGCATCATTATTGTGGGTGAACGTTCATCTGCCACGCCCCTTATTAACTCATAAAACAAAAGTGTAGCATACATTCCTGCGCTCCCAAGACGCTGACGCGCACAGAGGCAAACATACAGATGTGCGTGTGTGCGAGTGTGTGTGTGTGTGTAAGTAATTATGTGACGCTGGTGTGTGCACCTACAATTTGGGTCATAAATCATATGGAAAAAGTCCACAAAGGCATGCAAATATTCCCCCGTATCCCCGTTAGCTAGCACGCACACACGCACACACACATTGAAGCTATGCTCAAATTCATAATTCCAATAGCAACATATATCCCTGTGTATATGTGTGTGAGCCTATACATATGCCTACCAATATGCTGAAAGTACCTACAAAGATTGATTTCCCTTTGTTTGCCTTTTAGCGCTGCGATGTGTGCACCTCAATTCCCTACACCCAACCACCCCACACCGAACCACACTGAACCACACTGAACCACAGCCATCATGGCCCATAAAGCATACATTGGAGGCCGTGGGGGGCCCATGAACATGCCTCTGTTAAAATAATAACTACGAGTATGTTAAGCGAGTATTCAGTTGCTGGATTCGAGTCCCGCGTTGTGGTTTCCTTTCTCTTTTCTGGCTTTTCTTCTTTTTTATTTTTGGGGCAGGGTGAATGACTCCATTGGGAGCAAACACTTCCCAGTGGAGCAGCCAAGTGCCGTGGCGGTTGCATTTCCAAGTAATTAAGTATAGCTGTTTGCGGCATGTGAAGCCCCCGTGGCGTCCAGATGTTCCAACTTGATTAGAGCTTGCATAAATTGAGCATGCTTTCATACTATCATCACTCTCTCTCTCTCTCTCTCTCTCTCTCTCTCTCTCTCTCTCTCTCTTTACTACTAATTGTCCGTCGTGTTTAGAGCACTGATTAAAGGATTTCATTAGACAGCTGTGGAAACGGCGACAAGGACAATTGACATCAGCCGGAAATTGTCGACAATGCAATACAAAGCGCTTCGATTCGCTTCTCACCTGCACTAATTTCAATCAGGGGCCATTAGGGAATGAGATTACATTTTATTGAGCTAAAACTTAAGAATTTAATTTAAGCTTGCCATAAGGTACTTAAGACTAGCAGTTTCTTTCCGTTTGTCTTCCACTTTTATTTGTTGCTTCGCTTTGTCATTTTTTAAGCTCATTTGTTGCTATTTGAAAGTGAAAATATGTTTGATATAAACGTCGGATATGTAAGTGTTGTGTATGCATTTCCAGCATGCATTTAAGATTACATTTGTATACCTGAGCCCATTGTAAATGGGAAATCAGGGTATAATGGTTTTGTGAAAATCCATGCAACAGGATGCGTGCCACACCCCATAAAGTATATCTATTCTTTATTTATATATTTTTTTATCGATAATTTGAATTAGTTTTTAAGGCGTAGTTTGTACATTGTTAGAGCTAGAGGTTTCATATTTAATCAAATAAAGAAGAAGAGCTGAAAAAGAGTTAGCGGTATGAAGAGGAGATGTTCGTTTGCATATGTATGCAGCAGAGGCAGCAGAAAACACTCTGATTGGTCGCTAGCTCAGAGAGAGGCTTAACAGTTGAGCTCGACTTCGAGTGGAAGTCTCGCTGCCCTACATAAAGGCAGCTGAATATCAGAGGAGCTGCTTCTTGCAGCAGCAGCAGCAGAACGTGCTCTGATTGGTCGCCTAACGATCGAGTGTGAAGGCTTACTCAGATGGAAGCACAAGAGCTGAGCTCGACTTCGAGTGGAAGTCTCGCTGCCCTTGAGTGACTTAAATGGAGCCGTCGCTGCCCTATATAAAGGCTAGCCTGCTGCAGCGCAGCTTCAGTCGTATTCCTCATCTTCTGGTGGTCAGTCGTCCGGTGCGCGGTGCTTCTCCTCTTCCTCTGTCTGTTGGTAAGTATTAAAATAGTTAAGTATGTTAAGCGAAAATGTAAAAGTTATACTTTTAATGTTTATTTAATGTAAATATAATATATTTTAAATTTAAATATTATTAATTATTATAACGATTTAAGATAACGAACATTTAGCAAAAAAGCACCTTTAGTAGTCCGTAGTCCGAAAACATAACTATTTACATAGCGAAGTTGCGTGTAATGCATACGGAGATTACGTAAGCTTTAGATTTTGGATGCCAAGCCCCATTCGCCCCCAATAGCCAAAAAATCACTCCAAAAAACTGCAACCAAACGCAAACACCACGAATACCTCCATCAGTTTAACACACAATTACTTTCTCTACAATTCAAAATATTTAAGACAATTTGACTCGCCCGCTCATAACAATGAAAACTGTGTTGCCCAATTACGATTGTAGACAGTTGAAGATCCTTAAGTAACACTGACTGAAGTGACATTGAAAAACAGATTAGCTTTCCTTTTATTCTCGTTTTGTTTATACACTATTAACTTTAAATATTTAATTAAATTCCTAATTTTATACACAGACTATTGTGTGCTCTTCGTTTGAAATGTGTTAGGATTTAACTTGGAACTACGCTTTTCGAATACTTCAAGATTAAAATATATATTCATGCAGAGCAAAAAGTAATCCTTTTACTTTTAAAGATTGTCAGGTTTAGCCACTCTTGAGAATCTCTTTAAATAAACACATACATGAAATAGTCAGAATAGTTTACTTTTACTAATAAACATACTTCACTTACTGAAATACAAATGAAAAGAATTAAATTTGTGTTTGTTTAATAGTCGTAAACAAATTCTTTGCTTTGCTTTGCTTTGTTTCCGCATTCCCTTCATTCAAAAGCAAAATTTTGCCTTCATAACTAAAGTTAAGTAATTTTATTAGTTGATAATTAAACAATGAAAAGTTGTTTAATAAATTAAATTTTTGGCAGCTGTTGCTGGAAGCCTTTGTGCTGCTTGGGCACCCAACTGTTTCTGTGTGGAACTTAATTGCACAGCCAGGTGGAAGCTAACTATGGCTAACGGTAATTGTTTATTGTTGTTGTTGCTGTTGGTGTCGGTGTTCGTGTTGTTGGTGTTATTATTGCTGTTGCAGCTGCGACCTAGTGCTGGTCGTTGGTGTTTGCTTGAACTTATGTATTTGTATTCATTAACATTATTGTTGTTTGGCGCTTGTTGTTGTTGTTGTTACTGCTGTTGTTATTGTGATTGTTGCTACGGCAACAACAATAAGCATGGCTGCGTCTTGACTGCATAACATTGCAGTTTATGCATTGCAGTAACAGCAGCAGCAAACCCAGCAGCAAAACACTGCAAAGCAACAACAATAACAAAAGCAACAACAACGTCTACTGTTGCAAGCAGGCCCCAGGGTATAATTCCAATTTCAACACTTTACAAACACGCCACAGTTGCGTCATTAACTATAAACTTTGCATGCGAAACGCGTCTGCCGAAGCAAAGTTGTATTGGTGTCTATTCAGCAGCGACTCGCCGAATGCCTGTGTGTGTGTGTCTGTGTGTGAGTGTCTGTGTTTTGGGTGGCACTTAGTGCGCTCTCTGACGGAAATGGCCGGCAGCAACATTGCCATAGACAGAGCTAAGAGTTCAACGCAACGTCAGGTGCAGCAGCAGCCAGCAGCAACCATCAGCAGCAACAACAACAATGGCAACGTGCAACTTGCAACTTGCAACTGCAACACGGCCAGGACACTAGTTACCCTTCTGTTTGTTGTTTCATAAAACTTTATTGTTGCATGTTTCTGCTGTTTGTGCAATGCTTCAAGCTGAACATAAAATGATATCCCTGTCCGTTGCCCTCGTGCTCGTAACAATCAACAAATAGCACTGACTGATACTGACGTTTAGCAACAACAACAACAGCAACAACTGCAACAAGTCCTCTGCCTCTTCATGTGACTCTTCTGCTTTTGTCACTCAGCTGCCTTTGCTTTACAACCTTTTTCACACGTTGCTTGACAAACACAAGGCCAAAGCATTTTTTATGTCATTTTTATTTTTATACTCATGATGCCATCAATTCTTATGGTTGTCGTCATTTTAATTGCCTCGAAGAAATTCTCATTAATTTCAATGCATAAATATGAAACATAAACTTGTTTACTGCGCTTGCCAAATCAGTTTTTCGCCTTTCATTTGCTTGCATTTCTTTTCATTTATTTTTGTATTTATTAAAGCAAATTTGTTTATAATTACAAAGTTTTATGAAGAAAAGAACAAAAAAACATGCTTTTATTTTTATATTTTGTTATCATTGTATAAATATATTTGATTTATTTACTTATAAAATTAAGATATATTTTTAAATGTATGTTTACTTATTTGACAGTTTCTCTTTACTTACCATAAGTTTACAATTATTAAAAATTTCATAAAAAATTGTTGATTATATTCTTCAATAAGTTTTTAGTTCTTGGCATTAATTTGATGGGCTTATATTTTTAAAATATTTACATATAAAATATACATTTATTAATAACTTAAAGTTAAAGAAATTATATATTGTATGAAGTAGTGAAGACAAAAAATCAACAATGATGAAATACCTAATCATAAATATTATCTATATACATATAAATTAATATAAGGTTTTAAGGGTTATTATTGGAATAATAAAAATATAAAAAAAAAATAATCTGAAACAATTTATTAAGATTTATCATATTTTTCAATCAAATCATTTTCAGCAGTATTTTATCACTCATCTGATATTAGTTTCTACAGCAATGTGTATTCCAAGCAATTCATTAACGTACAACGTATTACTCTTCCAAGACTATTTTTCTCAGAAATCGGTCTTAAATTGTATATATGCAGATAAGTAGGTTTCTGCTGCAGCTGCACAGGTTGTAAGAATGTTGCTCTTTTGCCCTGTTTGCTGTAATCATGGGTAGAACTTTATTGAATTCCAAGGCAGCAGAGTAGTTCCCTGTGTGCGTGTGTGTGTGCAGGTGTGCTAGTGTGCAAGTGTTGCCTGTTCTTGGCTGCACTCTGTGTTGCGCTGTTTTTCTTGCCGCCCGCACACACGCTAGACACACAGTTGCTCGGGCTTCGTGATATTTGCTTTGCTCTATCGCAAGAAAAACGTAAAGTTGGAGAATGCAAAAAGCGTTCCATACTTTGGGGCGAAGTCAGCCGCAAAGTGGATTCCTTTATCAACAGACGCCAACTTCCGTTTGGGGCAATCTCGATGCGGATATATTAAACTTATTTTTACAGCAGCTCTCTGTATCTCTCTCCCTCTCGCTCTCTCTCTCTCTGTGGCGACTCATTCGGTCGTCTTTCAGCCGCTCATTACTTCATATATACTTGTATTACTTTCAGCTGCGCTTTTGCCACCGCCCTCGTCATTGGCGCGTTTCCCGGACTTTGGCATCTGTTCCGGCCCGTGGCGCAGATTTAGTGAGCGCGATAAACTTGCCACCCCAGGGCGCTTTTCAACACTGGCAGGCAGAGGACACTGTGCAGGGCCTGTGCGGGCCAGAAATGGATGTGAGCTTAATATTTCTCAACTTGAGGCGCTTGCCACTTCCGCACATGCTTTATAAGAAAGTATATACACATACACAGCTAACTCAACCTCAAACCCAACACCAGCTACATCCACCTACCCACCCACACACATACGCACACACAGACAAACAGACAGACAGACAAACAGAGTAAGGTTTTTCGTTTTATTGCTCGGCATTTTATTGCACAAATTTTAATATTTATTTTAGATGTTGGTTTATTTTTCACTCTGCCCTAAGGCAATGCCAAACACGACTTGCTGTATGTGTGCTGCATGTGTATGTGTGTGTGAGTGTGTGTGGAAGACGCACACTTGCATATCTTCTGCTATTGCTGCTGCTATGTTTAGTTGACTTTTTCTCTAAAAAGCTGCTACGTTCTAATGTCTAACAAACTTGAATGGCGCGTTTCAAGGCAGCCGAACAAACAAAAATAGTCAAATATATACAACTATGAATACAACGATAAATAATATATATATATATATATATATATATATATATATATATATATATATATCTGTATATATATATTTATATATATACATATACCATCCCTTTGTTTGCTTAAATTTTCTTTATTTCGTGGAAAAAAGTTTGTGGAAATTATTTTAAATTGTTAAAACATCGTTTGGCTCAGCTTCCCTTTTGAATGTGGACTTTTTTTATCTCGTTTACGATGATAAGGAATTATTTTGAAATTTATGTTGCACTGCGACTATTTTCCCACATCAGTGTGTGTCCAATTGAAATGCTTGGCCAAGGCATTTCTCACTCCATTAAATGAAGGAGAGCTTAAAGATTTATTGAATTATGCAATATTTTTGCAACTCTAAATGATGAACAATTTCTAATGCCTTTCAAATGGGTCTAATCCGATTATGGTTGTAAAAATATTCACTCAATCTAAATGAAATGTCTCAAAAATAGAAAAAGAATAAAAATAAAAATTTCTAAAGAGATAAATCACAAAAGAAATTTATGCAAAAATTGAAGAAGAAAATAAATATATTTTTATAAAAAATATTTTTTGTAAATAATAATAAAACAATATTTAAATATTGAATACTTTCAATATTTAATAATAATAAAAAAAATTTAAATATTATATTATACAATAGCATATAAAATTATTTAAAAATTGCTCACATTGATTCATAATTCCATTTAACAATTGCTTTAAATGCATAAATAAAGAATCTAGTTCCGCATAGGCCGAATAACTGCAGCAATTTAAAAGAGATTGTGAAGGGCAAATATTTTAATAAATTTATAAAAAAATATTTATAATATTTAAGAGAAGCAAAAAATGTATTTATGACTATGTATGTATTTCATATATCGTATTAATCATATGCAGCGAATTAATAATAATATTATTGCCATGTTTTACCATCAATATTTATTGCAAAAGATTTATTGCCTTAGAGTATAATTCTTTTATTTTTTCAATATTTATTTGTTATTAATTGTAAATAAATGAACAAGAATTGTTTGCACATAGCAACAGATTCCTGAAATTATTAATTTTACGATATATTTTCAGTTCGATCTGAAGACGCGCACGTGAATAGTTCGACAACTGCAAATTGATGGCGATGAATGCAGCTTTCAGCGAATTCCCCGCTTACTGACATTTGCATTTAATTTCTGAATTATTAATTGACATTTTCATCTAAAAGCTTTCAGCTTGACGTCATTAAGACCTCGTTATCACTGAGTCATTCGAATACCCTGTAACCGTAAGCGAGCCACAAAGAGCTGTGCGACTGCAGCAGAGCAGGTTTATGTGCATCAGTTGTGGGACTATTGGCATTTAGACTTAAATAAATCTATTCTGAATAATATCATTCATATATCTTAGTTTTAATTTAATATCCTTGGTTCCTTAGA
This sequence comes from Drosophila meridionalis, assembly GCA_035045145.1. Classification (NCBI taxonomy): domain Eukaryota; kingdom Metazoa; phylum Arthropoda; class Insecta; order Diptera; family Drosophilidae; genus Drosophila; species Drosophila meridionalis. The sequence continues at coordinate 2,109,798 of JAWNPG010000037.1, forward strand.
TCTTATATCAGCTTACAAAGTATCTGCTCGTCGAGCACTTTGAAGTGGCTTCATCTGCTGATTAATACTCAATAATTTGCGGACTTACATGTGGATTTTTACAAACTTGGCATGCGCGGAATTCATGAATAAATCATTTGTCATTACCTGGCTGCCATCATAGAGAATATTTCAGATGCGAAAACGCGACGCACAGGCGCTGACTGACAGCGATTTTTAATTAATCGAGAACTCATAATAGTATTAAATATAAAAAGGCGGCAGGAGTAACGTTAAGCGTATGCAGATCCATAAATAATGCTGAGGAAAGTGTGTCCGCGTGGGCAATGATGGACTAGTAATACTACTTACTGAATGATTGTTAATTAAATTAAATTTTAAGAAATTGAATAATAATTACTAAATATAATAATAATGGCATATCAAATGTATATACTCATATATATTAACTCCGACTATCTACATATTACTTTCCCTACTGGGTATTTCAGGTTGAGTAATTGATCGCATACCAACCTCCTCTGAATAAGTGTGTGCGCTGGCAGTTGTTAAATTAATTTCGACTTTAATTACGTATATTATTTCTTTCTTTTGCAAGCGTTTGTGTTTTTTTTTTTACAGGCTACAGGGAAAACTTTCTGTGCGCTGTTGGTTTCTACTTTACATTTGTTCATCGCTCACAAATTGTAGATATGTTTGTGTTCAGGTCTGTAGCTGTGTGTAAAATGCCACAACTTCTAACCAGTTCGGAATTTCGGTGCAATAACAAACTATTTAAAAACTATTTAACCAACTTTTGCTTTAGCTAAAAAACTAAAAGTTATTTTCTGTATATGAGATAAAACATTCGCCATATTAATGGAACACATGTCTTTGTTCACATCAGGATTTTGGAGTTATATGCGCAATTGGTGAACGTTTTCAGAACATATTTGGCATTGTTGTATAAGGAAGTGTAAGCAGGTTGTTAGGGCTTGATAAGGTTTAGTATTTGATTAAATAATACGAGTCAATAGGAGTTAGTAAGCTAGAGCTATAATATGATTTGAGAGTTGACGCCAGCTGTGATGATACCATAAATCTTTTTTCATTACAGGATATTAGCTAGTTTCTAAATTAAATAATTTAAAAAATATAATTATTTTTTGGTACATTAAAGGTTCTATGGTAAATGGGTTATCGATTCCCAAATAATATCGAGCTGACACAGAGCTTCATAGGGTTGCCGAGTGTGCAAATTCGAATTTCTGTGACGTGAACAATTTTTTTCAGTCTCTCAGTCGCCTCTTGACGTTTAATCAATTCACATATTAGCTACAACTGAAATAAAATATTATACACAGAATAATTCAGTTAATCGCTAAAAATAATAAAAAATCATTCTCCTGGAAGGCAGAACCCAAACAGTTCTTATTCGACTGTGAACAGGCGAGATATAAAAAATATAAATCAAGAAATAAGACAACTGTTTTCACAAGTATCCAATTCCTAGTTTGTTGCGCTAATTGTATGCGAATATGAGTGATTCTCTGATAAAGGAGTTGGAAGATGTGTCATCCAGCAGCAGCAGCGATGAGAGCAGCAGCAGCAGGAGCAGGAGGAGTATCAGCAGCAGCAGCGATAGCTCGAGCAGTGCCTCGGAGGTGGATAATGCAACCTCTTTCGGGAAGGAGGAGACTGCAAGTGCCAATGGATCACCCACTGGCAATGCCTTGGCCCAGCCTGAAGTGAGTGAACTGGACTTAAAGCTTGACGAGCAGGTGGAGCAGGTGGAAATGTTTTGCAAGATGAAGTATAAGGACAAGCTGTGCGCCGAGTTCAAGACGGAGCTGCCAGCAATCGACGACAGTTTCCTGTGTGGACTTGACAGATTCCTGCGCCTGCCGCTCTTCATGCCTGTTGAGCCGGAACCGTTCGAGGTGAATACGTTCCAAAACGAACTACTCCCGGAAGCCCTTCACGACAGGGAGGCCTGCGAGGCCTTCCTCACCAAACTAAGGACGACTGTCCGCTGGCGTGAGTGCCAGGATGCGGCAACGGGCCAGCTGTACAAGGAGTCTAATGCTCGCTTCGTGCGCTGGTCTGATGGCTCGGAAACCTTTCACGTTGGCGCCGAAGCCTTCGACGTGGTCAAGCATCCCATGTCCGTGGGGCAGAGTCAGCTGTACGTGCGCCAGGGCAGCTACTATCATAGGCACGGCATCATCAAGGAGAAGATGACGCTGCGTCCCAAGCTGGAGTCGATCTTTGGCCAGAGCCACATGCAGGCCCTGCGTAAGCTCGCCTTCTACAAGCCGATTACCAGTTATGCCAAAGTATTGATGGATCTCAAAACCAATCCGGTGCTCGATCGCGAGCGCAAGGTCAAGGAGGAGCAGGCCCAGGAGCGCAAGGAGAAGTCTGACAAGCGGCGTGAGCAGAAGAATCAACGCAAGCCGGTCGTCAAGCCCATGCGACACTGCACGGCCGACGACAGCGATGTGGAACCACCAACTGGGCATGAAAATTACCGCAAGTCGATGACTGGAGATCACCACTACACGAATCCGCATCAGAATGCAACACTTGCGGTTGTCCATCCCGAGCTCAAACGAACTCCAAGCATTCGAACCAATCGCAATACCGAAATGAAGCTAATGCAGTATGAAGAAGAAAGTGAAGAGGAGCAGGAGGAGGAGGAGGAGGAGGAAGAGGAAAAGGGCAAGGAGAAGAACACGTTGACAGTGAAGGATAAGGTGAATAACAAGATAAAGAAGGAAGTGAAGCACAAGATGAAGGAGGAAAAAAAGGAGAAGTATAAGGAGAAGGACGAGAAGGAGGAGGTGGAGGAGGAGGTAGAGGAAGAGGAGGAGGAGGAGAAGGAGGTGGAGGTGGAGGAGGAGCAGGAGGAGGAGGACGAGGAGGAGGATGAGGATGAGAAGAATGAGGAGAATGAGGATGAGGATGAGGATGAGGAGGACGAGGAGGACGAGGACGAAGACGAGGAGGACGAGAAGGAGAAGAATTTCGGCAAATATGACAAGAAGTATGCTGAAGAGCAAGTTTGGCATATGCCAGGTTTGTTTTCAGAACCGGCTTCAGAGCAGATGAATCCCAAGCCCAGGCACAAATAAGATATTCTTAGTGACTCTGAATAAACTTGACTCTGCAATACACAATACTCAAATGCGGTTTCTATAATTGCAATTACGTTTGAGGTCGAGTTGTCGAGTAGTTGAGCTGTTGAGCTGTTGAGCTGTGGGCTGGTATTTCGCAGTCTCTCGAGTCTGCTTCTCATTTGCAGTTAATTAATTAACCCCAACTGCATTTGACTCAAACGTGCTTTGCATTTCGTCACCTTTGCCCTAATTAGTGGCTTGCTTCCGGAGCTGCTTTCGCTCACATTATTAAGCGCCGGCCGAATTCCAGTGTCCAGTTACGATATATTGACATGCCTGCAACCTCAGAATACCTTTGTTCAAAGGCAGATGTTGGCTCTGCAATATTGCTGCGACCTGAGGCCAGTCCAACGCTTGGGGCCGGCAAAGGTGAATTTGTCGATTATTAACGCAGCTTAAATATCATTTCTTATTTGTATAGCCTTTGAGATAAGCTGTAGTTGTACGCATTTAGGTGGCGCAAATCTTTAGCTAAAAATCTATAAAATTCAATTTATTAACAAAATAAGGCAAAATTTTACTCTCAACTCTAGACTAACTAAGCACGGCTCATATAAGTTTCAGATATTTTCTGCAGTGGATGTTTTTCGAAAATATTAAATACTTAATAAAATTTAGAAGATACAACTTAGTATTTTAATTAATATATTGAAAAAAAAACTACATTAAATTTGATTTTATATGTTTTAGTAAAGCTCTAGTTGAATCAGAGATATATACATTTTTTTTGCGTTTAACATTATCATTATTTAGAATTAATTAATTTATTTTTTTTCCTTCGCATGTTTTTTTTACAAAAAATTATATATAATAATTTTTTACATTTTTTTGCTTTTAAAAAATTTCAATTTAATTTTATTCTTATTATTTAAAAAAAAAATATATATTTTTTAAATTTTATTTTCTTAATACAAATATTTAATTAAATTCATAAAATGTATTTAATTTAATTTTATTTTCTTTAACAACTTTTGCAAATTATTTGCAAATATATATATATTTATATATACTTTTTAAACTTTTGCTATAAAAATATATTTTATTTCATTTTTTTATACCGTATTTGTATACATTTAAATGTAATTATTATTTTGAGTATTTCTAGAATCTGAGTAAATTTTATTTAAACTCAAAATTTAATACTAAATATATATATATTTATAATATTTACAGTTTGTGACTGAAGAAATTATAGTATATAATTAAAATTATATTCTTAGTAAATTCCTTCCGTTCGAGTAAACTTCAAGTAAATTTCCTTGACACACAAGCACAAATTGTCATTGTTGCTGTTGTTGCTGTTGTAGAAGCAGTTGTTGCGGTCATCCAGCCCAATGTAATGCAGGTGGTCTTAACTTGTAACAGGCCATAAACTAAACTGTCACCGATTTAGGTAGCTTTTCAATTGGGTCTAAAGGCTGGGCCAGTTTGAGAGCTCTATAATTTGTATTTGTGTTTGTCGTCAAGCTTGTACACTATTATGCCGGCTGGTGGGTGGTGGTTCGTCTGCTGGTGGGTCCTACAACCACCCACTCCTGTGGATTAAACAGGCTGTGCTGCCTGCTAATGCAATTTTGAGTCTCTGCAGCTAATGAAGCTTGATTATGTGTTTATTAGACACCAATTTTGAGCTGGGCCTTTATGGCATTCAGTTTGCAGTCCTGCTATTGTTGATTCATTGCATGCAATGCAATCGATATTATTTTTGCTTGTCTCCCCAATATTTACAGTGTGCATGGATCAGTTCGTGACGGCAGAGCAATTTACTCTAATGATAAGTCTTCAGATGGCCAAAGGACTACACGCTGTGAGCTGTTTGCATTCATTAAACTGTTTATTTGGGATAAATAATAAAAATAAAAATGTAACAAAAAAATACAAAATACAAAATATAAAATATAAAATATAAAATATAAAATATAAAATATAAAATATAAAATATAAAATATAAAATATAAAATATAAAATATAAAATATAAAATATAAAATATAAAATATAAAATATAAAATATAAAATATAAAATATAAAATATAAAATATAAAATATAAAATATAAAATATAAAATATAAAATATAAAATATAAAATATATAATATAAAATATAAAATATAAAATAAAGTAATAATAATAAAATAGTTCTCTATATATATCAGATATAAACGTTAATTTAAAGCTGAGTTAATTCATTTTGGTAATGGGGATAATTAACTTGAATTCTGCTAACAGATTTGCTTACTGATAGTTCAGCTGTTGCTGGTTCAGCAGGTTTTTGAAACAACATTTGCAATATCAATTAAAGTCTACGTTTATGAAACTACTCAGAGTTTCGAAATGGGAAAAACTCTTAGCTGGCTTATGCTAAACGCCCCTTTTATGTGTTGATACAGGGCTATTTGCATTGTTATTGGTTAACTTGATGACTCTAAGGGTTATATGTTGCGAATAAGTGGCATACATTAACCCATCACACACACACACACACACACCCACACACACACACGCAGAGAGACTCATGTTTGCTTGTGTGAACATCATCATTTTCGGAGGCGAAAGCATTTGTATATCTAGTGTCCGCCCATGCATTCACGTCTGTATATCATGGACTATGTGTTGTGCCGAGCCAACTTTATTCACAGTTTACATACCTAACAGGCATTTAATATTTATGAACAGAGAAGCATGTAATAAAATTACAGGCAACTGCCGCAAGCACAAACGGTTTTGAAATTCAAGCAATTAAGACGGAAAATTACATTAAATTTGCAGGGCCAGGCCCAGTGGCCAAGTAATTAAAGGCCATAATAAAGCTAAACTTACACGAATGTGTCGCAGTGGGCGAGGCCAAGATGCGGCTTACAATAAAATAGATTCTTGGCCAAACCACGTGTCAGCTGTCAACGCTGCAATTTGACACAAACATCGACAAACGGGCCAAAGAAATAACCGCAAAGCGAATGGCTGCGTGTGTGTGTGTGTGTGTGTGTGTGTGTGTGCGTGTGTGTGTGTGTGTGTGTGGTATGCCCGAATACTTGACTTATCCTTAGCACGTTGGCTTTGTAGCGTTTTATGTCCTGCGGCTTGCATTATAAAATTAGTGGCATGTCAGTCACAAAATCGTCTAATTGTGCGAACATCCTTCGGGGTACTCTCTTTCGTTAATTCAGTCTGTCTTTGTCTCTGAACATCTCTTTGTCTTTCTCTTCATTTCACTCTATATGTTTCTCTCTGTCTCTCCTTTACTCTCAAGTCATCCCATTTGTTGTGCAATGTTTTCTCGTCTTTGTCCTGATGTCTGTTTATGACAGTTGTCAAATTTTAACTGCCTCCCTTTAACAATTTGCAATTACGTAACAATTTTGTTGACGTTTGTATGGCTGTGTATGTGTGTGTGTGTGTGTGGGTCTTAAGCTAATATTTGTTCAAGTAGATGACGTTTAGCTCAAAGACTCATGCATGGCCTGTGGGTTCTTTGCCTGAAATACTTATTAGATAATATGAAATTTCCTGCAATCAGATAAACTTTCTTACCTAAAGTATATAATGTATATACTTTAAGTATGTATATTATTCCAATGATTTTTAATTTTTCTGAGTTATATAATAAGTAAATCAAAATTAAAACAGTGCAGGTCTTTTACATGGATTGTACTCAATATGTGTACTTAGATAAGAGACGAAGAATCTGGTTAGTTGACAGATTAAAATTAATTCTTTAAAGTATCTCAAAGTAGCTCAAGTTTAGTATGAAGACTACTCAATTCATAAAAAATTATAATTATTCAGAAATTTATTACCTCAACAGATTATTTCCATTAGATCCCATTTGATTAACCAATAATTAAAATTTAAATTCATAAATTGACGATTTGGGCGATTGTTTATAATTCATTAACTCTTTAATGCCTTGGACTTTGAGTGATTAGAGCTGCACTTGGCAAACCACATTAGATATCGAAACAACCTTGGTATTTCCTAAAAGTTGTTGCTTCACTTCTCGGTAATTAATTCGAGCCAAATTGCAAAATTGAGTTAACATAAGAAACTCAGGCAGTGCAGAGAGAATGCCTTTAATGGATTTAAGTCACTTTGCATGCCTGATGAAACAATGAAGTTTTAGCTGCAAACTCATTTAACTAACTGAGCTATAGCAATTCCTATTATCAAATTAATTGTGGTTAATATCTAACAATTTGATGGATTTTGGAGATAAGTGAGTGAGTAAGTGAAAATTCATATTTGATTAAAAGTTGACCACGCACACTTATTGGAAAATTCCATTTGCAGGTTAGATTATCTGAGTCAACACTGTTTCTGTAGTCTATCACTTTCAACTAAAGCCAAGGATGGCTATAAGTTTGAGTAGAGTGAGAAAGAATATGTGGTTAACTGATTCAGTTCTTAAGTGCTTAAAATTCTTTAAGTTGTTGTTTCATAACACGCCTACCTTAGCTCAGCCTATACATACATGCCTTGAAAGCCTTTTAAGGGAGTTCTGAACAATGTATATTCCCAGTTCTTATGGAGTTTAGTTGGAGTGCCGATCGTTCAGTTGCTGGACACGCAAATATTTATAGATATTTTGTTTAAAATAGGGTTGCCGAATATTTTTAAAATATCGTACCGATGATAGTTTCAATTTTAAAAAATATCAATATGAATATTTGATATACAACTTTAAAAATATCGATATATCAATATTTTTCAATTTTTTGTTAAATTGTTTTCACACTATAAATTTATAATCCGTCCCAAAAAAAAAAACAAAAATAATAGGAATAAGTATTTTTTATTTAAATGATAAAGACCGTTTAACTCCAGTATTCGGTACTCAAAGGTTTCAAAATGCACTTTGCAAAAGCATAATAGCACTAACCATACAACACATAGACTGGACATCAGTACAAAATTGCGCAGAGCTCGGAATTTGTACCGTGGGTCCCAGACAACTTCGTATTTGCTCGGCTCGGTTACTGTAGGTCCCAAAAAAAAAAAATAGCGCGCAGCAGAATCATTCTGCTTCAACACATCGGCCGAGCAACAGCGGACGAAAATTGAAATTTGCTGTCATGCGATTTCATTTCTTTGCTGCTGAGTGAAGAGTATGCCGAATTCTTGAAAGCGTTTGCCATACTCATGCAAAATGTTCGCTTTTTCATGCATTTTTGTTACGCAGGGTATGAAAGCGTTGATGCGCTTAACAATATGATTTCACGACAAGCATGCACACATTCATACAGTCCCTTACTACATATGTGTGTATTCATGTGCCTATATGTGAAACTTGCTGCCTGTAGAATTTACAGTTGCTAGATCTTGTGGCCTGAGTATGGGATGGGATGGCTGAGGAAGTTTTGTATGTGTGCAAGTGTGTGCATAGCACAAGCAGCAGCTCCCGAAAATTGTAAAATTTGTTCTTCAAGAGCTCGCATTTCTTCCCTACTGAGCAGGTATAGCACATTGATGAATGGGTTGACCGTGGCTCATGCAAAATGTTGAGACTTTTACTATTATTTGTGTGAAGGGTATGAAAGCGTTGGTGCGCTTAACGAATATGTTTTTGTAGTCGCTCTTGCTGCCTGTGGAACATTTGTATGCGAATATGTGTGTTCATAGTACATGAGCATTGGCGTGCGCCTACCACGGGCTTTTAATTGCGTGAATGATTTTGCATTAGAATTGCACAGGGAGTGCTAAAGACTTTTTATTATTAATTTTAACTTTAGATAGTAAATGGTTTCCCCCACCCACCTTTGCTTTCAAAATAGAAAATTTATTCTTAATCAATTTGATTTAATTTTGATAAGAAAGTATTATTAATGGCTAACAGAGCAAATTGTTGGTAATAATATTAATAATTTAATGAATTAATTTCGTAACAACAGAAAACGCTTAATTAATAATAAAAAGTCTTTAGCACTCCCTGTGCAATTCTAATGCAAAATCATTCACGCAATTAAAAGCCCGTGGTAGGCGCACGCCAATGCTCATGTACTATGAACACACATATTCGCATACAAATGTTCCACAGGCAGCAAGAGCGACTACAAAAACATATTCGTTAAGCGCACCAACGCTTTCATACCCTTCACACAAATAATAGTAAAAGTCTCAACATTTTGCATGAGCCACGGTCAACCCATTCATCAATGTGCTATACCTGCTCAGTAGGGAAGAAATGCGAGCTCTTGAAGAACAAATTTTACAATTTTCGGGAGCTGCTGCTTGTGCTATGCACACACTTGCACACATACAAAACTTCCTCAGCCATCCCATCCCATACTCAGGCCACAAGATCTAGCAACTGTAAATTCTACAGGCAGCAAGTTTCACATATAGGCACATGAATACACACATATGTAGTAAGGGACTGTATGAATGTGTGCATGCTTGTCGTGAAATCATATTGTTAAGCGCATCAACGCTTTCATACCCTGCGTAACAAAAATGCATGAAAAAGCGAACATTTTGCATGAGTATGGCAAACGCTTTCAAGAATTCGGCATACTCTTCACTCAGCAGCAAAGAAATGAAATCGCATGACAGCAAATTTCAATTTTCGTCCGCTGTTGCTCGGCCGATGTGTTGAAGCAGAATGATTCTGCTGCGCGCTATTTTTTTTTTTGGGACCTACAGTAACCGAGCCGAGCAAATACGAAGTTGTCTGGGACCCACGGTACAAATTCCGAGCTCTGCGCAATTTTGTACTGATGTCCAGTCTATGGTTGTATGGTTAGTGATAATAGTGAGGGTTTATATATGCGACGCCATAAAAAAATTTACATCTGATTGCTCCATTTTTAAAGTCAGAATAAATAGTTTTCACCATATTCAATTTTTGTGCATCAATATATCAAAAATATCGCAAAAAATAATCGATATTTGGGGAAAAAGATATTCCGATATAAATATATTTTTCATACAAAAAATATGGATATACTGATATTTTGATATATTTTCAACAACCCTAGTTTAAAACTGCAGTAGAGACAAAACACTCTCCCGCAGCCAATTTGTTCGCTGCATGAGAGTGTATTTAACTTGGGCAGAGCATCAACTGCGGCAACTGCGGCAACTGTTCAGTTGTTCAGCTGTTCAGTTGTAGTTTTTGTTCCAGTTCCAGTTTCAGTTGGTTGAGAATGGGAAATGCATTTTGCACAGTTTGCTGTTGACATTTTCGCAGGCAGTGTGGGCAAATTAGGGAAACAACAGAAGTTGCTGCTGCTGCTGCTGCTGCTGATGATGATGGTCAACTGTCAGAGTGTTGGCCCCCAGTCAGTGTGTGCATCCGTGTGTATGTGTGTGTCTGTGTGTGTGTGTCTGTTTACGTGTGCAACTATTCGGAGAGTTTGCTTAGCGCCAGCATAAACAGTTGTAACAGTTGGCACTACAAGCCTCGAGAACTGGCCTTTTGCCCGTTTCTGTTTCCGCCCCGCCCCCTTCTCCAGTTGGCGCCACAAATATCAGCGGTAATTACATAACAAAAGTGGACACAAACCAAAGCTGAAAAGCAAGCTAAATGGCAGACACTCAGCCAAATGAGTTATACAAATAATCAAGCTCTGATTATTCGCTCAGCCACGTACATTGCATTCATTCATTGAGTATGTGAATAGACCAGCGGAGTCTGCCTTGAAATTCAAGGGGCGTGGCTCTTGGAACAGCTGCAAACTCTCTCATCAACAATTTATAGTTCTTCATTCAATTATCGATTGCAAGTTCACGAGATTGGGTTTTCAAACCCGCACTTTACTTAATGAGAAACTTTCCACGCCGGAAAGCAAGAAGTGCAAGCTGAAGTAAAAGAATAAACGAAATGATTAAATATGCAATGCCAGTTATTAATTGGATTCTACGCACGCTAAGGCCTCACTGACTTAGAAATTTAATATATGTTCATTAGAATTAAGCTTAGAACAGAACTTATGATCGTTTAGCTGTTTTTGGAGTGCTTTATATGAAACACGAAATATTCCAAAATAATTTTAAGTATTTATGCAATTGAAAAAAAGTTAATATCTTACAAATACTGTATTTTTTAATATTCTACATTTTTTAAAGTTTCAAATCAAATAACTACCACAACCTGCTCAAGGCGGAGAGATTATTAAAATTTCGAATTAAAAATAATAAAATAATTAATTATTTTATAATAAAAAAAAAATTAAAATTAAAATAATAATTTTATATTTAATTATAATTTTATATAGATAGCTTCGTTATATCAGCCCAAATGCAATGTTGTTATAAGTTTACCTCTTACACCTTAATCTTCGCACTACTTTGTGCTTCTATTGAGCTCTGCTAAATTTGATTTATGGATTAAATATTTATTATATATTGCTAAATGCAAGCTATCTGAGGAAATTGCGTATACGCCCTTTGGTTGCGGCTAAAACCGCATTTCTATGTCAATAAATAATTATTGCAATTTATTACAGCTTAAACACACACACATACACACACACATACACACTCACACACACATACTTAGATAAGCTCCACATACTTGGCTTGGCCTGGGAAAGGGGATCTCAGTCGTGTGATTTATAACTAATTGATGAACACAATCTCTCTCGTGCAATGCCAGGCAGACGGCGAGTGCTGATGAGTGGGCGTGGCATACACAATAAAAATTTTCCGCAGGCCCAACTTGGCCGAGTACAGTTCCGCACAAGGTCACAGTCGGAGTCGGGCTCCATGGAAGCCATCGTCGCCTTCGCCCGCGCCTTGGGCGCTGCTGTCAAATTGATTCATTCAAGCGTTTCCCTTGAATAATTTGAGCCATAACCGAATTTATTATGCTCAGCCGGGCGAGGGGTTAACTTGTTTGCGCACAGTGCACCAGCAAAGGGATGTCGCAGGGGGCGGCATGGGCGTGGCCTGGTGTTGCTGAAGGTTGCGTGAATGGCGCGCACGCATTTCCGTTTCCGCTCGTAATCAATTTAAGTTCACTTCTCTCGCTTTTATTTTTATTTTTTTCTTTTGCCTTTTCGCAGCTTTGTTGTTGTTTAGCCTTTGTTTTTAATTGATGAATAAATTTAATTGAACCTAATGGATTTCGTTGCACTGTGTGGGTGTAAAAGCCATTAGGCTGCACACGCACACAGATGGCAATACACTTAACCCATGCCCCTAAAAAGCAAACTCTTCGAATTAGTATTTGTGCGTTTTCCCAATAGCAACAACAGCAGCAGCAACAACAACAACAACAACAATAGCATTGTACCAACTGGCATCGCATTTTAATTGAATTTCAATTGATTGCAAAAATGTTCCGTTTGATACCGCAGCCAAATTTCATTTTAATTAATTAAAATTGATAACAATAACGGTATTGTTTGACCAATAAATGCTATAATTGCAGCCGCTCAATATTGAATATGCTTTAAAACATTGCCTCTTGGCTTTAACTATCAGAGAAGCCAACAAGCCAGTATATAGTCTATATATATATATATATATATATATATATATATATATATATATATGTATATACAATCTACAGACAGTCGCTTGATTGCACATATGCTTGTCTGTGATCCCTGATCACTTGTGCCACATCATACAGAACAGAATCATTAAGCCATAAAAACATGTGAAATAAAAATCTGGAATGTTGGCGCAATCAAATATGTTGAGCAAGCGCAATCTAAGCGACATAGCGCAAATTTCACAGATTTTTGCACATTAAAAATATGTTTGCTGCGCTGCCTCGCGCCCTTCACCAGCTACTGCCACGCCCTCTGCGAAAAGGACGGCTTGCCAAAAAAATGCAAACGGAAAAAAACAGGAGGAACAAAAATATCTGCATGCTCAGCCGCATAGAGTGAGTGTGTGAGTGCCTGTGTGTATGTGAGTGTGTGGCAGGACATGCAGAATGGCTTTGTGGCCAAGGCTGCGGTGGCATGCAAAATGGCGGCGCCGGCAAATGCAGCGCTGAATTTGATAATCAATTACCGTGCTAGAAAGAGGGTCTAAACGAAGCGGGCAGGCCAAGAAGTGGCAGACACGAGAGCCGCGCGTCTGGGCCACATATGGACCACATTCACTGCAGTCAACTGCATAAAAAGCAATGGCAATGGCAATGGCCGTATGGCAAACACTTGAATAGTTAAGCACACACACACGGACACACACACACTCACACACACACATAGATACACTTGGGGGCAATCACATTGACACTCGACTGGCAAATGCAAATAGCAAGCGGCAAAAGAATACACTTGACTTTCCACTCAGCCCAGGTGAGAGAGAGTCATCTGTGTGTGTGTGTGTGTGTGTGTGTGTGTGTGTGTGCGGGCATAAATATCAAATTCTCGTACATTTGTTGACACTTTTCATAACAGATTGCAAATTGGTTGTCTACTTTCTGCAGCTGCTGCCTTCCATTTACATATGCATAGAGTAGCTGCTAGCTACAGCTGCTCCAGCACGCTTATCCTTAACTATATATGTATCTGTATCTGTATCTCTTTCTGTGCAAGCCAATTAATAAATTGCAAGCCACAAATGCTAAACTGCAATGCCAACAACAAATTATATTTATGTGCACATGTGGCCAATACGTGGCTGGCAACAGCAGCCAGATTTATGGCACATTTATGGCTCTGCTCTGGCCGTAGACAAAGGCGAGCGTGAGAGTAAACGATTTTACTTAATGGAGCTATTCGTATTATTGTTAAGGCTATAATTCAGGTAAACAAATGGGAAGTGCAGTTAGGGTTCGATAAGGTGTGAAGAAGTGTTTCTAATTTGTTTTTATTATTATTAAATAATTCTAGTGATATAACACTTGAGATTAAAATTTTTATTGCAAAGATATAAAGCTAAAATTTCATTATTAATAAATATAAAATATATGTATAGTACATTAAATATAAAAGAGTTTATGCGAGTCTTCCATTTCCTCGTATATATAAGGGCTGTCACTTAAAAACTTTAAAACGATTAATTAAATTCAATAAAATTGACATTTAATTTGTTACTGCTGCGAGTTCTGCGGAGCATCAGTTGGCTGCCAAGGACAGCATTTATAGCGCACATCAGTTAAGTGCTCTAATGTCGATTTCCAAAAGTTCCACAAGTCTGCCCAGAGCATTAGCACTCAGCTTTCGTTTGGTTTATTTCTATTTGCAAGGCCAATAAAGCCAAATAAAATAAAATGAGACTTTTTCTGCATATTCTTACAAAGGGACATTTGGATACTAAATAAGAGTTTATTCCTCTCTCATAAAATTTATTTATTTAAAATTTTAAATATGTTTATATTTTGTGTATATTTATATGTATCTATTTTTATTTATATATATTTTTTAGTTAACTATGTTTAATAAAATTTTCTTTTCTCTCATTTAAATTTATTTTAAGTTGTATATATATTTTAATTAATATATATATAATGTTTTTATATATATATTTTTATTTTTTGCTTTTATATATATATTTTTATTTTATATATATGTTTAGCTTGACAATATTTAATGCAGTTTTTTTTCTCTTAGTCAAATTTATTTTAATATTTTTATTTTTTTTATATATGGTATTTTTTTTTATATATATTTTTATTTATTTTTATATTGGTATATTTATATTAATATATTTTTATTTAAGGAAGTTTTCTTTAATCTCATTAAAATTTATTTTAAATTTAATATAGTTTTTTTATTTATTTATATAAATCTATTTTGATTCTTATATATTTATATATATTTTATTTATATGTATTTATTTTTACTGATATATATTTATTTTTATTTATAATAATTTATACATATTTTTTGATTAACTATATTTAAAGAAATTTTCCCTTTTCTCATTTCAATTTAATGTAAATATTTTGTATTTGAAAATATATATACATATATATATTTTTTATTTTTTTTTTATTTATATATTTATGTTCATTTTTAACTTAATTAATGAAATGTATTTTAAATTATTAATATTTCTATATATATATTTGTTTTATTTATATATATTAATTTTTATTTATTTATATTTATTAAAATTTATTTTAAATTGTTTCTATAATATTTTTCATTAAACAATACATTAACATTCATTAAGTAATCTGCAACTTTTACTTCCCAATTTCTCCATATACTTTATAGGGTATTCTCGTCTCGCCTCTTTGTAATAATTTCAGCTCGTTTTTTATAACCCAGTGTCCGCGCTGATGATGACCAACCACATCATTATCAAAGGCAGTGGAAACTTTGGCATTGCTGATGAGCCGCAGCCGGAAAGACAATGGCGGCTAGAACCTACTCAGAGTTAATCAAATTAAGTTTCGGCTGCCAGTGTGCAGGAAACGGCGCTAACAAAGGGACATTCCGGGACGAGTCAGCAGCAGGAAGACGAATGAACAATTGGGTGCGTAAATTAATCATCTTTTCTTTTTATTGACTTTTTTTATACGTTGGCTTTGCATTACTTGCGCTCTGGTCAAGCCTTGGCTCTTCTATTTTCCTTCTCCTCGGTCGCTTCAACTTTATCATTCTAGCGATTTTTTTTGTTTCACTTGCCAACTTCTTTTTATCATGATTTCAGTTTATTTAGATTTGTTCTTCCGGTTGGCAGCTTTTTTTTTTATCACGACTTCAGTTTTTCTTCAGCTTTTCAAGTATAATAAAAATAGGATTTAAGGCGTTACTTAAAGTTTAAAAGAGGTTGTAAAGAAAGAATAAAAAAGCTGTTTTTATTTTTTAGGAAATACATTATTTATTGCTTTATCACAATTGAGTTGTTGAGAGTTTTATTTGAAAAGGTGCGAATATATTTTATAAAAGATATTAGTATTTGATTTATACCTCCATCGATTTGGTGGATATTAATGAATTATTTAAATGTACAATAAGTTAGACAATAAAACTCTTATTTATATATTCTTATTTCTATTTATATATTTATTCTTAAGCTGACTTCTTTATATATATTAAAAATAAACAATAAACATTTTGCATAATTTTTTCATATTTTATTTTTATGACACTTGACTCCTTAAGCCATATAGCACAAGTAAACCGAGCACACAAAAGAAATTAGTTATTTATACTTAAAGTTTATTTTTGTATTATTTTACATTCTTTTAGTACTTAATAAATTAACGCGCTGGCCAACCGCAGTTGCTGCTGCTTTGCAGAGGTGCCCAGAAAACTTTTCAGACGGGCGTTTTTTCAGGCTTTTCCCGGGTTTCTTTCTTGTTTTCCTTTTTGATGGCACTGAGATAGCAAATTTGTGTATTTTTTTCTACACAGTTCCTTGTGTTATTTATGCTCTTGCGGCTTATTTAGATCCTGGCCAACGTTTGGATGCCGGCAAAACTTATTACGGAACTTATTAACAAAGTCAACACGCTGCTATTGCGGCTATTGCTGCCGCTGCCCTCTGCACTGGGACCTGAAAGTTTATTATGCCAAACAACGTTTTCCATTAGGAGCTGGACAGCGTTAACCCTTTAACGCTGTCGTGCCACAAATGTTGTTGTTGTTGTTGTTGTTGCTGCTGCTGTTGGCTTTGTTATTGTTGTCCTGGCGCTGGTCACATTGTAATGGTCGTTGCCAGTTTTCGGCACTTTGACGGAAATGCTGTGCATTATGGGAAACTTGCTCAGATTTCCGTCGCTTCCGGTGTGACATTTATTCATTATGATTTGCTCATTTTTCACAACTTTTTCATGTTTCTCTCTCTCTCAGTCTCTCTCGCTCTTTGTAGAAGTTTGTGGCAGTAGCGTTAATTGGAAGACTTTCGGGTGCCTTTATTTGCAAATAATTAAAAACTCTCTGCAGGTTGGGCGCCTCGATAAACGCGAGTCGCTATTGACCCTTCTCACACTCCGGGCATAATTTCATTATTGTAAATAGAAAGTTTTGTGGCTATGTATCTGTGTGTGTCGGCTGGCTTGCATAATAATCCAAGTGACCCGCATTGGAGTTTTTTTGTGCCTCAAATTGTATTGACTCAGCAATTTCGTCTGCTGATTTGGGTAGCAAAGGGAGTCGTGTGCTACGCTTGGTTAATTAAGCGGGACGTTTGAACTCAATAATTGTGCGGAGCGAAAGGATTCGGGCTGCTTTTTACCACATTTGCCAACTCATGAACTCTCACATCGAATATGAACTGGCGTCCATTGGAAATAGTGAAATTTATTACTTCATTACAAAAGGGTTTTCGGGGTCTGCAGTTAAATCTTGTGTGAGCTTTGGTATGAGGATGTGGCTCAATTCGATTGCTTTTTGGGATAATTATTAAATTGGATTTTGGCATTATTTATTAACCCAAGTTGGTATCTATTGTGCGATAATTCGTATTAAGCGCCCTGAAACTGCACTTAAATTGAGGCGCTTCGACTGGCCGTCGATTAAGCGTTAGTCATTCCACAAATTCCCTGCAAACCTATTTGGTTCATGCTAACAATTTGCCCAAATATGCTGGAGCAACAACAACAACAGTAGGAAAACGAGAAGAGAAACAAAAGAACAAACACAAATATCTAATAAATATTTATGGCAAAAAAATAATAGCCAAAGCCATAAAATTGTTTGTTCTGTCCACACACACACGCACTCACACACACAAAAGCAATTCGTGTATATAATTGCATACACACACAGATATAGTATGTGTGTGCGTGTATGTGTGTGTTGGTTGTAGTTCCAATTGTAATTTGTATGAAGCCCACACATTTTTAATAGAAAGCCACAACTGCCGAGAGAGAGAGAGAGAGAGAGAGAGAGAGAAAGAAAGAGAGAGAGACAGAGTATGTAAGAGAGTGAAAGAGAGAGTGCTGTCCAATATAGCCTCTATGACATGGGCGTGCAGTTAGCCTCGAGTTGGTATGGCTGAGTTCACAATTAAGTTCGTTTTTAGGCTCAATCGTTGCACACTGTAGACTCGACACGAAATTGAAAATAAGTGAGACCAAAGTAAACTGTTTGGCAATACCTCAATATACGCATTTAAATGGAAACACAAGGTTGTCTGGCTGACAGTTATTTTTGTTTAAATATTTTTTGGTTTATTTCAATTGCATCAACTTGCATGCCGTCTGCACCTGATGCTGATTCAATTAGAGCGCAGCTCTGCATCCACTTTGAGAGTTTCAAATTATCCTCATGTAAAGTGCGACTTAATTATTGCCCAACCTTGCACGTAGTTGAGCATTTCTTTTGTTCCTTTTTCAATAATTGAATTGACCTCTGTGGATGGGAAATTGAATTTCGGAAATCAAAGGTAAAGAGTGGAGAAGGTAAAATATGCATTCAAAGGTGCTATGCGAGCTGGCAGTTGTACTGAATTGGTTGAATTTTATAGGAGCTGGTGTAACCTGACTTTTCTTTAATTTGACAAACATTTCCTTCAGATCTGTGAGTAACTAGAGACATTAAAGTTCGTCTATATACAACTTGCCAGACAAAGGAATGTATGGCTGATGAAGTATATGAATTTCTGATGATAAGCACTAGGTGAATTGGTTTTTATATTTTATAATCTTACATTTTTGCTGGTGATATAAAATCTCCTTTTCGTTTCGTAGTCAGTTTCTATTGGAATTGATAAAATGTCCTTCGATGCATATGAAATATGTGTGAATGCCAAAGGACATAATAACTGTACAGCAATGTTTACTACATATTGGAATACTATAGTTTTAAATATTCTTTTGCCCCTGGCATTACTTTGCTTTTAAACTACTTTGTCGAGCCAATAATGATATGATATATTTATTATAGACTATTGCAAAATTTCTTTATTAAACGTCAAGAATCAATATATGTCCACATAAAATATTTGACAAGCCACATAATTATAAGTTAGTTTACTTCATATTATATTTTTTTCCCCAAAAATTCATATATGATCTATAAAAATAACTATTGTATATGATATAGGTCTATGTATTAATAATAAAGTAGACATGACTCAGTAATTATATACTATATACTCTTGAAATTTTGTTATTTTAATCTAATACTTAAAATAAATTTGTATATCATAATGCGTTAAAAAAAATAGAAAACAAATATTTAAAAAAATATTATTATTTATAAACATTATTATACTAGAAATTAGTGTTAATAAATAAATGTATTCACCCTATAAAAATAATTATATTATATGTGTCTATGTATTAAAATCTAAATAGAACAGCTTTAATAGTTATGTTAGTCGGTATAAAATCTTATTTTTGTAATTTGAATCTAATAGTTGATAAATTGTTATATCATAAGGAGTGAAATAAATTAAATAAAAAATATATATTCTTTCATTTCGTCTGTTCAGCCGTAATAAGTTGCTTTACAATCTACACAAAAAAACCCTCGCACTTAATTTAAATCTCAATTTTTATTGCTAAGCCGAATGTTGTTAGACAATAGAAATAAAGCTGAAAAAAAGAAAAGTGTAATAGAAATAATAAAAAATATTCTCAGCCTCTGCAAAAGAAAATCACTTAAAATTCATGACATGTCGAGTGTGGAATGGGGGGGGGGGAGAGTGGGGTTAGGGGCTGCAAACACTTCAACGTAGGCACATTGTACTACAAGTGCGAGTATCTTGTATTTTGGCCATAAATTAGCACTACGCGGGGCTCTCGGCAAAGGCTTTTGGTGGAAACCTCGGCTTTTTATTTATGTGCGAGCGCGGCTACAGATTGCCACACGAGTGTGCGAATGTCTTTGTTTGTGTTCGTTTGCCTTTGGGCATGTCTCTGTGTGTGTGTGTATGTGTGCAATAAACGAGGCCAGCTTGGCAACAACTTGTAAATGTATCTCTGTTGCTGCCGCATCTACAGCCACATCCACATCCAGATCCACATTTACCACATCCATGGCTACTTCCGGCTTTTGGCTCGACTCGATTCATTTTCATGGCCCGCTTTCAGCACTGCGCTTTTACGGCCGGAGCGTTTTCTTACAGCTTCACTTTATGCTCCAATTATAAGCAGACAGCGCTCAAGCGTATCCTGTTCAAACAAGAAACGGAGTATTCGAGAGCTCGAGTCCAACTCTCTCTCTCTTTCTTCAGTACGGCCCCATCCTTTTCTGTTTGCGATTAACTGTTACTTTGTTGATTTTGTTTGTTTATTTCTGCTAAATTAATGGCGTCCAATGCTGACACTTCCGCAACACTCACACACACATACACTCTCACATACACTCTCTCTGCTGTGGCTCTGCTGAGTGCGCTTAATAAAGCTGTGGCTAGTGCTTACGTCTTTCAAGTTGCGTGCAGCTGGTTAAGCACCCCTTCACTCACTCACTTCCCCTCTCTCTCACTCTCTTTCTCTTTCTCCCTCTCTCTTCTCCACTCTGTGTTGTTGTTAATCAGCATTTCGCCATTATCCTTTTACACGCGCCTCTGATTATGAACATCATTAGTTACTGCTCGCCGCATCTAAGATTTATGGCTCTGCAGCAGCGCCGTCTCCTTTTGCTCGGCTTGGCTCCAGTCCCGTTCCCATTCCGTGATTCTATTACAATCTGTAGTTACAGTTAATTTGACATGCATAATTGTGGGTGTGGCTGCTGCTAAGTATGTCCTTCCACTTGCGGCTGTACTCCTTAGGATACTTACAGTTCGTGTGTGTGTTAGGTGAGACACACGCGGCGTTGAGCACCCTCAACAGGTTACACGGCGAACGAACTGAGACTACTAAATTCACTTGCTTGACATGACACATGACACGAGCTGTTATTAGTCTTGCGTAATTATTAGAGATTTAATTATAAATTATTGTAATTTGTTGTTATAATTAACTGGAGGTGCAGTGGTTGGTGTGGATAAAAGAATGATAAATCTTGATATAATTTTATATATAATATATTAATATATATAAGCATAATTTTCACGATATAATGCTTCAAAGTTTTACTAAAATAAAATAAATATTAATATATAAGTAAATTATTCTTCGCAGATAATTTTATATCACGGACAAAGGATTGTTAAATCATTTTTTCATTATTTTATCATTTTAATAATATATTATTATTTACTATTTAATATTGATTATTATATATTATTTGTTTAAGTATTGCCAGCCTCAACTAAAATGAAATTAAATCAAACTTACCTGGACAAATCCATTTTGAAGTCCCACAAATAACATGTGAGGCCCGCAGCAAGACACAGATTTATAATTCTGTTTAGATTTTCATCTAATTATAATGCTAATAATGTTTGTTAAAGCACGATTAAGAGCACAAATTCCCATTAACCGATTCTGATAAATGACTGTTTATCTTCATATTTAGAACTCGTTTTGGCATTCATTAAAATCAAGGCTCTGCGAATGCCTTAAGGCTTTCTTCACTTAATGCTTCAGCTTGAGCGCATTTTGCCTTAGAGTTCCTGGAATTAGGTTTTTGAAACGAAAATTGAAAATACGGTAACTCACACACATGCAACGTATGTGCTTTTTGGCCATGTTAAAGTCCAAGTGTGTGTGAGGCAGAGCAACGACAACTGGCAGCAATTTGTAGAGCAATAACTTCGTATCGTTTTATATGCTTGAGGCCTATTTTAGGCGATTGCACGAGCTGCTGTTATAGTGCCCAGGCACAAATGTCAAGAGTTTAACTGACCCCATTGGCTTGGACGTTGCCCCCGCCCATCTCCATCTCTCCTTGGGCAATTCCATTCAGTCAATTGCCGCCAACTGTGCCTGGCTACGCAACGTGTCGCTTAATTGATAACGACGTCAACAAAATTGACGCCATGGAGTCAACGGCTCCTGGAGGGGGCAGTCAAAAGGACAATAACAACAACAATAGCAGTTCCAGTGAACAAACAAAAAACAAAAATTGTTTTCACTTGACATCAAAAGCATGCACATGTCGAAAACAATATGGCGACCAGTGGGCCGTGCGTGTGTGCGTGCGTGTGAGTGTGTGTGTGTGTGTGTGTGTGTAGTTCAATGGCTGCCGAAGCCGGAAGTTGCAAACACGAGGCACACGAAACACGATTCTCAGTGGAACAGTTATGTCTCCCATGAGAATGCGCGAATGTATTTTCAAGAGCCACCGTTTTCCAAGCAATTATTATTATTTGTATGGTGAATGCATCGACTAACAGTTGACTTTTCTTGTTCGTTTCTGACAGCCTGGACAGTTTACAAATAATCCAAGTGAAGGTTTCAGCTGTTCGCGATTCATATCAGTTACATTAGTATGAGCTTAATAAGTAGACTTGTTAGTTGTTGTTAGATTAAAGAGTATTGGATGTATGGAATTAGTTGATTATATAAATATATGTAAATACTCTATTTGGTTACTATTCTTATTGTACATAGAGTATTTTAAGGCGAATTTATATATTCAGTAAACTATAGTGAGTATTAGTATGTATGCTAATATTGTAGTATGTATATCTGAGCTTATATACCTTGCAGTCTTGGAATGAATAATATAATATGATTTTTTCTTAACCAAAAGCTTAATAAGAATTCATATATTCATAAATTTTATTGAATGGTTTTTAGAAATGAAATAGTATTCATACAAAATGTATGTTGGATATAGAATATATTTTGAAATTCAGCTTGTTGATTACTGTTTCTATTGTTAGCTGTGTGGATCGATGTTAAATGTCTGAAGTTGAAGAACTGGCAAAAGTTTTATATCATACAATATTTATTTAAGAGTCGTTTATTGTATGAAAAAAATAATATCATAATGGATATTTGAATTAAATTTCCACAGCTAGTTAGTTAGTTGAGTTTCAATTATATTAACTATACCCCGAACTCATTAATTTAACTATACTTCTAGTATATACAGAGTATAGGTTTGACAGACAATATTCATAAAAATAAATAGACAAGGGTATAGATAAGTTGTAAAGCGAGCTCCTCCTATAATTATAGAATTAATGAAATAAAATTGATGCTCAATTATTGATCAATTAATATAAATAATTATTGTGCTTTCCAGGGCATTCGCCAGTCGAGTAAGTCCAACTGCTTCGTTCACATTTGGTTTTTATTTGGTATTTTGCATTTTTACGCGTTCTGGCGTGAAATTTTTATGAATTTACCAAAATTTATTCCATGTGAAGCCCCCACGCATATATTCAAAGCGCCTTATTCGGATTTTTCAATGAAATTAATACACACACACACACACACGCACACACCCATGTATATGCAATGTAAAATATATATGTATGCAATGGTCTAGCATAAAAACGAAGACTTGTTGATGTACGAATATTTGAACGATATTTCACCAGAGGCGCTGGAAATTTATGATTTTAATTGGTTTGGTCAAGCGGAAATTTCAAAAGCATTTTTAATACTACATTTGGCCGCCATTCTTCGGACTGGGCCAATATAGAGGGCATCGATTTCTTGCGTTTTCAATATTGTTTCGTATTCAGCGAGGCTTGCGTTGCGCCTGATTGATTTATTCAAGTGGAAAGCTGCTCTGAACATAATCAAAAAATAACCTTTGACTTTTTAGACGTGGCCAATTTGCAGCAATGCCTTCCGGATAGAAAAACACTGCAAATATTTGCATAAAAAGTGCATAATAAAATATACAAAAATAACAAAAAAATTTAACTGCATTTCTGGTGCAAGCGGAATGCTTGACAATTAATTTGTTGCATGAGCAACAATTTTTGTATTAATATATTTCATTTTGTATTTCCATGTTTGCAAATATTGATAAACATAATATTTTCGTTTGTGGCTTAAATTGATTAAAAAAAATTGTTGGCTTAAAGTTTTTTGTTCGCTGGAATGCGCCAGCTCCATTTGCGGAAACATTCCAGCATAAATCCGCTAACCGAACAAATAAGAACATTTGCAAAGCTATTTCGAATTAGTTGTTAATCAAAGACCGCGCAATAAACGTGATACTCTCGCGTATTCACTTTCATTTCACATTCAATTTATTGTTTTTAATTATTACAATTTTGTTTTGTCCAACCCAACAGCCTCAAGTATCGAGCGAATTAAGGCCAGCTCTGCAAATACTTTATCTCATTGTGTTCTATGAACAGATGCACACACATTCATTTACATAATTATGCCAATATGAAAGTCATTGCAGCACGCATTACGTATACGCCGCGCGTGTTAATGCCTTTTCATGAATCTTATTCTGCACTTTTTGGTTTTTATTACCACAGTGCGCGTCGCTCCCAATGACTATGAAAAGTGTTATTCGAGCTGTGTGTGAGGGTGAGTGAGAGTGAGTGTGTGAGTGAGTGTGAGTATTGCTGTTGCTGTTGATGATGTTCGGTAATGTGAGAATACAAAGCTGTAAAACAACAAAGACGAAGACAAAGCACCAGCACGGATCCATAAAAGCGTGATGACAAAGGCATAAACTGTTCAAAAATAAAAAGGAAAAATTACAAAATAAAAATAGTGTATGTGTACACGCATTTACACAGAGACAGACAGACGGACAGGCCCTCTCCAAGAGTGTGAGATCGAACGGCAAACAAAGCCGAAGCCTCCTCCATTTATGGCTGCATTTTGTCATAATTTAAATTGAAAAACCGCGAAATGATTTTGCTGGAAACTGCAGAGAACAGATGAAGCATAAATAGTTAACTTAATTTATATGAAAATAATATAATATGTAAATTAATAATAATATAATATATTAATTATATAAAAATATATACATATAAATAATAATAAATTCAATTAATTTTGAAATATTTATATTTATTTCATATACACAATTAAATTTGCCTATTTCGTTTAATTATTGGATTAGTGATTAAATTTTTTCTTTTAAATTAATTCTATCCGCATTAAAATTATTTTCCAAATACTTTTTTTCCAGCTAATGTTCGTTGCATGTTTGCTTTGATAGGGAGTTCTTAGTTGAACTATTTTGCTTCACATGCATGTGAGCATTCTTTTAGCGAAATATTTTCTTTCGTTTATATTTCAGTTAGAGTTTTTCAAACTAAAATTGATTTACTCCCGCTGCTTGTTTTAAATAAAACAAAAACAGCCAAAGCAATAAAAGTCCAGCTGCGCGCACTCAAAAATCAACAGCACGGAATACAAATACAAACACACACACACATGGACATTCCCACACTCTCACACTCACACACATACAAGCGAATAATCGAATGGGAAGGAACCGAAAATAGCCTTTGATTTTGCAGCAATTTTTCGGCATTTTTCGGGGTATTAAAGTTTTTATATTCGCATTAATAGTCCTGGGTACTCGCATGTGTGTGAGTGTATGTGTGTGTGTGTGGGTGTGAGCGTGTGTAAGCTTGAGAGCTGCTCGAACAGTACATTGACTTGTTAGCGCCCACGCATCAATAAAATTACCACACTTCCTTTCTATATGCTGTCCTCGTAAGCGTCAAAAGCTGCGCAACAGCTCAAAATAGAATCGTAATTTAATTTATCCCCTCGTATGAAGCGACATGGGGATGACCATGTGTGATCGACTATGGAATACTCTATGTTTACTGTTAAGAAATAGAAATTGGTTTGAGATTAATACACATTAATACACAGCTCTACAGAGCATGCATTTTATATGAAGGTAGATATAGTAGAATACTTTTACCTATACTGTAGGTATTTATAACTCTTCAGCAAAGGAAAGTATTGCTGAAAAGTTATATGCACTTTGCAATAAAATCGACTTAACCCCAGATCAAGACATTGTCCAACTGACGGCACATTAAAAATTCCAACGAACTTAGTAAGTGAAATGGAATAGTTCGATGGAATCTTAAGTCTTTGAACACTTTCCATTGGATTGCGTTGTTGTCTGCTTCACATACTAAAACAAAATGGGATTTTGAAGTCAAGCCCCACAAAAAATAAAAAAAAGTCTGGCTAGACATTACAAAAACTTTCCTTCATCTCATTATTGAAGTTACTTCAAAATAAAATGCAATTCATTCACTTTGGAGCGATTGAGCCTTAAAGAGTTTTTATTTTTATTTATTTACTTTTTTTTTATATATATCTTTTAAAACTAATTATCATTTAGCCAATTACAGACTGGAATGGCCTGGCTTGCCTTGCCTTGGCCAAATCAAAGCTATCAATCGCATGTCAGGAACAATTCTGAAGACATTCTGTGCAGCGACGCTGACAACGCTTTGATGATGCTCGTTTTCAAGCCAATGAGCTTTAGTGCCCCGTTTAGTCAAGCAAATTATAAGATGGCCTCCGCCCGATGCCGTTTAAGATTATAATTGTGTTTATTGTGCTTGAATGTTTCATGTTTTTTATTACAGCTCATTATGTTATGTGGGCGAAAGATAAAAACAAAAGTTATAGCTTGATTTGTGGGTGTCAAATATATGTATCAATATTTGTACATATATATAATTCTTATACTTTTTTGTCACATATCATAACTGTGGATTGTCGAATGCTTGCTGGGGTTTGACAGCTCAAAGAAAAGTTAAGGTTGTTGCAGTTGATTGTTAAATTCATTATATATAGGATAATATGAATATTAGTAATTTTTGTATAATATTTATTATTGCAATATATATAGTTGAATATATTGAAGATATCGCAGATCTCACACATGAAAATTATCACCAGATTATAGCAAAATTAACTGATGATAGAATGTTGAGGAATATAAAAGAGCCTATCCTGTCATTTCACAGGCTAACCTGTTGCGGTTAATGGTCTCCCTAAAGTAGTGCGATCTTATCGAATAGTGTTAGACAATGTCTACAAATGCTCGCGGACAGACACGTAATCTGATAAGAGACAGGGAATCGCTCGTAACATTTTTGGAACACATGTTTCACACTATTAATTGCATTCAGCACAATTCGTGAGCCAAGCTGATAAATGAAGCGGCCACGCGTGGCAGGAATGTGAGCGCTATGTGTGGCAAGAGTATCGTCATTGTGGCTTAACGATGTGCGTAAGTGCAACAGCAACAACAACAACAACAGCAATGGCAACAGCAATGGCAACGCCATCGATGGCGATGGTGAAGCGTTGGGGCGCGCGCACGCCATTTGCCAATAGACGACTGATTGATGGTGTGGCTGCGACTCGTATATCAAATCAACATGTAAATGCAGAAGCAGGGAAGACAGCGAGACGGCAAGCCAGACACTGTAGCCACACGCAAGCAATTTAAAAGGCCATTTGTCTGCATAATGCGCCCAGATCTGAGGCAAGACTCGGCGCTCGTCGCTGGCCTTGATGGGGCTCCAGATAGTGGAAAATTCGCTGAGCCACGCAGCTATAAAACTAATAAAAAAGCGAAGGCAACGCAGCGCCTACAACACGCCACACATATGATGATACCGATTCCCTTCCCTCGGCCAAGGGCTG
The DNA here is from genome assembly GCA_035045145.1 of Drosophila meridionalis. Lineage (NCBI taxonomy): Eukaryota > Metazoa > Arthropoda > Insecta > Diptera > Drosophilidae > Drosophila > Drosophila meridionalis. The sequence goes on from JAWNPG010000037.1 coordinate 2,137,260, forward strand.
CGTGTGAAATAACTCGATTTCCGTTCGACCCGCCCTGGACGCAGGACGCAGGACTCGAGTCGCAGGACGCGAGCTTCTGTTCACATGCGTGTAACTATGCATGTCTGCGGCCTCTATGGGGCGTTGGAAATTCAATTTACACAATTTTGAACGCAATTAAAAAGGAGCTGCTCCCTGAGCTGTCCGCGAGCTCTCCTCCACTCCCCAACAGCTTTTCATGCAGTCCAAGACGCACGCAACTCGAAGCTAGTTTTTATGTGTCCATAACTTGATGCGTGGTATGCCCGTCCATCCGCAACTTTTTATGTTTATATTTTATGCATTAAGTACTCTATTAAATTTTTTGTAGCCTGACCTCGGCTAAGCTGTTTCGCCATGAGCAACATGGGCAACATGGGCATTCATGAAGCTGCTCTTATTCGCATACATAAATGTAAGTATAACTAGCTATTACCCAGAGCATTGGGTTTGGTTGCGCTGGTTTATTGTGCGGTTTCTACACGAATTTATGGCACTCCAGACATGCCAGACTTTTATCGTCCATGCGTCGTATACGCGATATTTATATGATATTGATGAAACCAGGCAACAAGACTCGCTCGATTGATGCCCCACTCTTGTGATCAAATAATATCTATAAAACTAAGTGCAAAGCATTAGTAAACAAGCAAATATAATTGTGTTGATGGAGAGAGAAGAGATATAATAGCTAATACATGGATTAAAATTCAGCAAATATCCAGAATCATCTAAAATTTATCAAATATCCAGAATTATTTCATATGATTAAATAATATCTATAAAACTAAGTGCAAAACATTATACAACAGGCAAATATAATTGTACTGATAGATATATAGATGAGATATATTAGCTAATAGATTCGCTAAAATTCTTTAAATATTCAGAATCATCTAAAATTTATCAAATATCCAGAATTATTTCATCTGTTCAAATAATATCTATAAAACTAAGTGCAAAGCATTAGTAAACAAGCAAATATAATTGTGTTGATGGAGAGAGAAGAGATATAATAGCGAATTCATGAATTTAAAGTCATCAAATATTTAGAATCTTTTAAAATTCATTAGATATCCAGATTCATTTCGTCTCATCAAATAATATTCTATGAGAATCAAACTAAGAGCAATGCAACAAACATTATAGTTGTATTGATATAGAAGAGATATATTAGCTAATAGATTCGCTAAAATTCTTAAAATATTCAGAATCATCTAAAATTCATCAAATATCCAGAATCATCTCATCTGATTACATAATATCTATAAAACAATGTGCATATATATATTATCCAATAAATTAATTTAAATTCATCAAATATCCAGAATCAGAATTCAGAGTCATTTTATTTTTTCTCTATAGGCATTATTTTATTAGATTATTTCATATCTTTCTAACAGCCTTTCTGTTGCTTATGGCCTCATAAGAAACGTAGAGCATACACAAAATTGATTGTTAAATTATTTCTGATGCTGTTGTTGCTGTTGCTTGACGTTGATGTTCGCATTGCTCTTAGATGACCTCAGAGGACAAACGAAGTGGCATGGCAGTTCAGCGGAAATCGGCTTAAAATTTACTCCTCACATACAAGCAAGCCGGAAGGCACACACACACACAAACACATACACACAGAGGCCGACTGATGCGGACAAAGCGTGCGTGATTTATGGTCTCGCAGCCGTGGATGGCGGCTCTCGCGGCTGTGTGAAGTCGGCCATGCTGGAGGGGGCAATGGGCGCGTCGACTTATGCAACTAATGCAACTGAAAGTTGCCAAGTTGAAAAAAAGTTATTTACGGCAAGTTTCCGACAGGTGGGGGAGAGTGGGTTCTGACACTAAGACGGCTATTGTAGGCCTCGAGCCTACCTGGCGCAGTTTTTAAATCATTTTTGTTAAATTTTCTGTTCATTTTTTTCCGCTCTCGGCCAACTCGAGCGCAACTTGGCTTAAGATGGCAGCCATTTTGCATTGGGGAATGCTGCGCATATATGTGGCAGAATGGCGTGGCGTTATTCGCAAATTATGTTACTTTAGTCAACTCGAATAAATCTTGGGGAAAGTGCGCGGCGCTGCTGCTGCCGCTGCTGTTGCCCACACACAAATCACAGGCAAATTAGTTACGCCCTTTCGCCGCCCTGGCAACTCTGGCGAACTTGTTGAGCTGCAAGTGGGCGGCCCTTATGCACACGACTATTGGGGTCTTCGGGCAGCCAAGTATGCGTCGAGAACTTGCCGCTAATGAGTAAATGTGGCAAAAGTTTAAATTAATTTCTGGAATGTGCTGCTGGCATAGCAGCGACAGCAGCAGCAGAAGCAGCAGCAGCAGCAGCAACAGCTACAGTTACAGCGACTGCAACTGGGACAGGGCCAAGAATTCAATTTCCTTTATGGCGCCGGCTCTCTAATTATATTTTCGACACTTGCTGACCCACGATTCTTCCCTCTCCCCCCCACACACACTCACACAGTCATGTGTTTATCAACTTTGCACCTGACTCGGCTGCAGGTCAAAGTTGACAGATGGCCGCCATTCGAGGTCCGAAATTGTGGCCGGAAGGCCATTGACTATGCCTGATAGCACACACAGGATGCTATATATATATGTATAAAATATATACATATATATATATATATATATATATATATTTACTTGTTATAAAAAGCAAACATTTTAATATGTCTTTTTTTCAGCCATCTGTGAATGCTAAGCAAAGGGCGCCACTTTGCGCTCTCGACTTTTTCTTTTTTTATTTCTTTTCTTATGGCCATTCATCTGATGACAAATCAGATAAAAAGGCTATAACTTTTAATGTCTTTCAGAGCTGCCAACGTCACAAATACTTCGCACTTTATACAATGGAGATTTAGTTCTTTTTTTTTCTGCAAATAAAAAATTGCTAAACAGAATTAAAGAATCTGTTAAAATGCATTTTTTTTCACTAGATAAATACCTGAAATACCTGGTTGAATATGAGAATCTGAATTGTCTTGCCTTTGAGACAGTTGAAATATTTTTATTGGAATCCAGCAGAATATGTCTCTTTCTTTTTTAATAAAAATAATGTATATTCAGATTTGTTTTGTTGTATAGATCAAAATATGTGTATATTTTGCAATATAAAAATATTTATGTTCAAATAAGTATTATTCTTGTTTAATTTAATAATTTTTAAATTTAGATACTTTTACTTGTATATTTCAAAACATGTGTTTATTTTTTATATAAAAATATTTATATTCAAATAGATTTTGTTGTTTTTTTTTTTTTTTTTTTTTTTTTAATATATGTGTATTCCAATTTAATTTGTTGTATTTTGAAAAAATACATAATCAAATTTATTTTGTTGTATTTTTTTTTATGATTTACAAGTAGATTTTAATATTCTTAAATCTTATTTTAAAATATTTCACATTTTAATTGTAATTAATGGTTGGTAATTAAAAAAGAAAAAATAAAAAAAATATAAAAAATAAATAAAAATAATAAAAATCATAATAATATGACAGTATAGAAGAAGACTACAATTAAATCTAATCAATTATTCAACTGGCATATATTATAAATTAAATTATATATGCTATTGTACATTATTTATATATATATATGAAAATCTAACGAATCATAATATAGATCTATTGACTATATTATAAATATTATACACATGTATGTAATTATTATCTAATTAACATTTATATATACACATGAATTTATCACATAAATTGATAACTGCAAATCACCTTAGTACAAATATTTAGCTTCAGCTAAGATTCACATCAATTAAAATGCCTGCTGAGAATTTGATTAGAGGCCAAGCGAGCGAGCTGTGTTTAATTAATGCTCAGGTGCACTCAAAGCACTGCATCGATAATAAATTTGGCCCTCCAGGCAATGCCCGAAATTGTTTTTGCAGAGAGACAAATTATGATACAATACATATAAGGCGTATGTATATGTATGTGTGTAGTTCGTATAGGTGTGGCTGATTTGCTCAGATGGCACCTGGAGTAGTATCGATTAAGTTAAAATGCGCACCGGCAACCTGAACAAAATGCTGATCAAGTTATTTTAGCATAATTGAATATTAATTTGAGCGCCTCGATTGGCGCTGCCTTTGCCTGGCACTCGTTGTATTGAAAGAGGCTGTGCCCCGGGCATTTGGGCATATACAAATATGTGAGGCCCTCCGAGGTGGCATTTTGTTTATGTTGCGAATTTCCGGCTCAGCGTGTGTGTGTGTGTGTGTGTGTGTGTGTGTGTGGAGGGGCTATTCATGCATCGTTGCGTCGCCTTGGCTGTCAATCACAACTGCTTGACAAATTGCTTTTGGACTCGCCTGACGTGTTGACAGCGGAGCGCGCAAGTGTCCAGCCACGGCACGAATCCCAGACCCTGCCCTCTCTCTCACTCCCTCTCCCTCTCCCTGTCCCATTCCCATTTGATGGCTGCCACTTTTTGAAGTGGAAACGTCTTAGAAATGCATTTAAACTAAAGACCGAGCTTAAAACGTTTTCCGTTTTGATGACCTGACATTGGCAGTGTTGCAAACCGCTGCCGCTGCCCAACACTGGCAGCTTTGTTTCCCTTCAAAACTCAACTCACGCGCTCAACTACTGGGAAAACTCAACTCAGACAAACACTCAGCCAAGGTGCAAAAGCATTTCACGTAAAGTTTAATGTCACACGAAGCCAAGTGAAAGTTGCATTTGAGGTTTGCCATGCAGAATAGAAAAAAATGAGGGAAAATGGGGGAAAAGGTAAAAATGAAAAAGGCAAGCGACAAGAGACATAGTTAAAAAATTACTTTAACTTACTGTCATTGAAGGCTCCCCCAGGAGCTAACCGAGTTTCCTTAGCTGCTGCTGCCAGTTTGGCGCTTAGTTTTGCCTTTTGTTCAGCACTGAAAAGAGGTCACGGACCCCCAGCAGCTAATGCCCCACTCACACCTTCTCGCACACTCATGCAGCAAAAGTTTATACGGGTCAGCGAACCCATAAAATGACAATGCAATAATAGTTGTGGCACATTTCAATAAACTCTTATATATTTTATAGTTGCAAAACTCTTCCACATATATTTTTGACAGCTGGGAATTGCGTATTTAAGGCGTGGATACAGAAACTCAAAGTAAAGGCTGTTGATATTCTAGTTTTATTATTATTTAATATAAATTATTTAAAATAAAATTATTATTTAATCTTCTTTAAAAATGATTTATTTTCATAATTGAATTTTATTATTATTTCAAATAAATTATTTAATATAAAATTATTATTTAGTTCAGCGTAAAGAGTATTTTAATATTATTTTATTTTATTGTTATTTATTATAAATTATTTATTATAAAATTATTATATAGTCCACATTAAATGTTCATTTATTTTTATTTAATTTTATTTTTACTTAATATAAAATTATTACTTAAGGAGTAATTTATTATTATTTAATTTTATTAAAATTAAATATATAAATTACCTTACATAAATTTATTATTTAATTAAGTAAAGAGTAATTTATCAATATTTTATTTTATTATTATTCAATATAAATTATGTAATACAAAAATATTATTTATTTACAGAGTAATTTCTTATTATTTAATTTTATTATTAAAGTACAATTTTTAATAAGAAATTATTTATTGTTATTTTATTTTATTCCTATTTAATATAAATTATTAAATACGACATTATTATTTAATTCAGCTTAAACAATATTTTATTATTATTTTATTTTATTATTATTAAATGTAAATTATTATATAAACCAGCTTAAAGAGTATTTTAATATTATTTAACTCCATTATTATTTAATATAAATTATTTGATATACAATAATTATTTAATCTAGCTTAAAAAATGATTTCTCCTTATTTAATTGTATTATTATTTAATATAAATTGTTTAATATAAGAGGGTTGAGGAACTATGTTCACATTTAATTTGATCAAGCAATTGCTTGAATAGCCTTTGCAAACTATGCCAAGAATCAATTCGCGAGAATTGCGAATTTCAATTGAAGTAAACGAATCTGTTAAGGAACCTCCACAAATAATGTCGTTCCGGGAACAAGACTTCAAATGGCTCAGCGCTTGAATGGCATCAGAGCTGCTGTCCTCACTTAATACAGCGCCTGTTGGACTGTCAGCGACAGGGCTTCACGACGATTGTGTGTTACGTATAATGGCTTTATAAAATTGCTCAGAAATTTACTTATACCTAAGTTATGTGTCACACGATATTTCATTTCCATGTAGACTTCAGACTAGGCGCAGCTGCCAGGGCGACTGGAGTTAGGCTAGGCCAAAGCCTGGGCCTCCGGCTCCGGCTCCGGCTTCGGCTCCGGCTTCGGCTCATCGGACTGTCGCCGTCTGGCTGAGAGTGTGACATAATGTGATAAATGATGATTTTATAATCGTTTGGTTGACATGTTTGTGTATCTGGGGCAACTCGTGCACTTGGCTAGCTGGTCCGAGTCGTCCGAGTCGGCCAGTTCGGTCAGTGGGCAACTTTGCTTTTGGCCATGTCCTGCAGACGTGTTTCTGTCAGGCTGATCCAAAGACGAGCCTTGGGCCGAGCCACTTTGCATGTTGAATATGGCCCAAGACCCTTTTGGCCATTTTCAATTCAAAAATTGGCCGGATTCGCCCTCTCTCTCTCTCTCTCTCTCTGTGTAGGTGTCGGATTCTTATATAGCAATTGTACTTCCTATATACATATATATATATATATTTACATATGCATGTATCTGTGAGAATGATAAATTATCGTTTGTCTACTTTTTGATGCAATATGATGTCCTCGTCGTCGTCGTCGTCGTCGTTGTCGTTGTCGCCTCCGTCTGCTGTGGGCGTTGCCAACGAACGTTGATCCATGGATGCTCTGGCCGCCTCTGTTGGCAGTCTTTGCTCTGGCCTCGACTCGTACCATTTTTTGATTAATTGAATTTCACTTGGAGACAAATAGAAATTTTCATTTCGGTCTGGCGTGCAGACAACCGTTTGTTGTGACAGTTTTGGTTAGGCTTCTGCTCGAAATTGAATTATTACCAGGCAAATATGATTTTAATTTAATTTACACAGTTTTGAAATTGGTTTAAGACTTTGAATTAAACAAATACGAGGCAAACACCAACAAATGAACGTAAATAATATGTGTAAATAAATAAAATAGATAAATAAATATAGCTTAAAGTAAATACAGCTAATACAGAGATCAAGGAGTTTTATGGAAACTTTAAATAAATTTATTAAATCAATATTTACCTCTAGAAAATAACTTGATTTAAAGGCTCAACAATTTTCGCAAGTCTGAATTCAGCCTCGTTTTTCTTCTCTTTCCCTTCATAATAAAAAATTGAAATCGAATCTCAGAATGGGCTGCGCATAATGTCAATCAATGTCCATATCAGCAATGGCAACACCATCAGCATCCACATCAGCATGAACAGCCACATGAGCATCGACAACAACTTCAATATAAACGATTTCATTCCGAACGTCGTCGTCAACGTCAACGTCATTAAAGTGCATTTTAAAATAGAGTAATAAATATTTACTTAGCTGTGCGGCATGGCTGGAGGCGGACGCTGTGTGGGCGTGCCCACTTGATTGCCAGCCCATATCGTAATTGCAGATAAACTTTATGCCATTAACCTTAGCGCTGTCTAGTTGCCCGTCTGCCGTCTGCCGGCAAACTGCAAAGTGCTTTTGAAACATTTCATGATAAGCATTTGCCAGCATTCAGCCCCATTCCGTCCCGGTGAGGAGTTCCACTCCTGCAATTGCCAAGCATCCCGTGGAATCGTGCAGCGGGTTGTGCTTTTTGCGCTTTCAACAACTTTACATTTGTGGCACATGTGAACAGAGCTGAATTGAGCTGAGCTAACGAAGAATTATGCAGAATATCGAGAACCAATGTCTGCCCCGCCCCCGCCCCCATGAACACCCACGCCCACTCCACCACCCTCACAGACCAGCCCACATCACTTAGGGGACCGCATGCGTTTGCCTTCATTAAACTTGTGCGCAAGCATCAGCAAAATGCATTAAACTTGGTAAATATCGTAAAAATTAATGACAACATTATCCGAGGACGAGTCCAAGCACCAGCTCTCAGCTCTCCGCCTGATTGGAGCTGTTTATGTGCATTCGCTCGGACAAAGTTCGACTATAAATTTTGGATAATTTTTAAAGGATTTTCGATCGGGATGCTGACAAGGACACATGACATTCTAATTTGATCTGAAGTATGCAAGCTCGGAATTCCACTCAAGCAGCTCTCACATATGTCTGAGAGGAGCTGGGGTTTGCATGTTTGATTATTTGGAGGAATAGAATTTTGAATAAGAATGAAATTGCTGACATATACATATATGTATAATATTTTATATAGATTGCTAATGCTTTCATCATTCATAATTTCGTCAGATAAAGAGCTCAAGTATAATTTTAAGTTTTATTAAATAATTAAAAATTGAATAAAATTTAAAAACAAATTTTTAAACTATTTTTGATGTCTTTTAAGTGCAAAGTACGATATAAGTGCTTTTAATTTTTCCTCAATTTAATTTTTATAGTCCGTAAGCCTCAGTTGTCGTACTTTCAGCTCTCGTGCCTAGAGCGAAATATGGTTGGGTATTAATAAAAATATATATACAATATTATATATATATATATATATTCATATAAATATATGATACCCACAAGTGTGCATTTAAAAATTAATTAAGTGGATTAAGTAACATGTGCTTAAGTCTATAATCCATAATTAAGTTGTACATGAATAATATTAATTAAAATAGCACAGCTTTAGTAGGGAATTCCCGATAGGAGATAAATGGAACCACAGGACTATAAATATAGTCGATTTTATATCTATGCGCATATAGACAAAACCCACGCAGTTGTAGGCACATAAATACATAGGTAATTTGTTAAACCAAATTGTTCAGTTAACACAAAATTAAAAAAAAAAATATATATATATATATATATATTAAATAATAATAAAATAAACAACAAAATTAAGATTTTCACAACTAAAATGCAGGTAAAAATTCTATTTTAATTTAAAAAAAATTAATTAATTTAAAATAAAAAACGTATATGTCCCATTGCTTGAAATCGAACCTATATCTTCTCAGTCATATTATCAATGTGGTAAATAAAATATTTTTTATAAAATATTCGACTTTGTCAGGAATTGAATCTATGTCTTGTAGACTACAAGTATTGTTTCTAGTAAATTGATACTTACTTTAATAACTTCTCTGTGACATGCTGATCTACATATTTTCATATGTGCACAAATATTTGATTTTTAAATATGTTATATAATATACATTAAACTAAATATAAATAATTTTAATATTTAATACAAATGTTTAATAGTATAAAGAATGTTTCATTTGATGAATTGGGTCAGTTAACGATAAAGAAATAAATATGTTAATAAATATATTCCCACAGGTAGACAACATATTCCAAGTCCATAATGAGTTGGTTTATGTGTATGTATAATACATAATATATATATAAATATGTGTAAATATATTTATATTCGTATTATCCCAGCTGGTATGCTTGCAGCTACTACTACTAGCATGTTCAGCTGATGAAGCCTAATTAGTGTAATTAGTATGCCACCGCAAAGTTATGACAGTAACGTAACACAACGTTACGTCGTCCTACGTTACGGAATAAAACGCCGCCCATTTCTCATTTTAACGGCAACGACTGTCGAAATGAACTTTCGTCAAGTGATTTAGCAACAGGCACGCAGCAGCCACATCAATAACTAATATTTCATAATTAATGTGTCAGCCAGTCTGATGAGCCCTTGCCCAGCCAACGCCATTTTCTATATATGTATCTATATACATATATATGTGATATCTGAGTGTGTGTGTGTGTGTGTGCAAGGTTATTCGTGTAATGCACTCTGTACGCATCGCATGAATCGCGCCGCACGTTTTATATTCATTAGTGCACACGGCAGCAGATAGCCACAGACTGGGTGGTTGGCTGGTTGGGTGGGTGAGTGGGTACCGTGTTGGGTTTCATTGTTTTTCATTATGCCCATTACTTATTGTGTTTCATCCTGGCTGCAAGGAAATTAACCGTTTAATGCGTGCTGAGCATGTTCCATGCTTGCAATTCCTTCCGGCTACAGGCATCAGCACCAGCGGAAACACATACAAATATTCACAGCTAAATTATAATCATGGCTGCGATTATCCTAATAGTCACTGTTACATTGCAGCCCCAGGAGCTAAGGGATTACTGAGTTTCTATTTACACTATGCGCGCGTGTGTGTGTCGAGCCAACAGATTTGCTGGCAGAACGTTATACGACTATTGAATAACTGTGAGATTTAATAAATAATTGCTGAACAATAAATTAAATATTTGTATTTGTATGATTATATATGCTATATATATATATATATATATATATATATATATATATATATATATATATTTTAAAATTAATTTATTGAATGGAAATATTTACTATTATTCTAGTTATATGAATTATGTATATTTAGAAATAAATTAATTAATGGAAAAATTTAATGTTTTTTAAATTATTTTATTTAATATTTAATATTATTATAAAATATATTATTTTTTATTAAAATATAATATAAATATATTCATTATATATATTTAAATAACATTTTAATAAATATATTATTTTAGTTATATAAATACATATTTAAAAATAAATCAAATTAATAGAAATATTTATTATTATTTAAAAATATTTATTAAAATATAATATGTATATTAATAAATATAATTATGAAAATATGTGTATTAAATATAATTAAAATATAATAATTTCTATAAAACTTTATAAAAATATTTTATATATTAATAGTGTCCTTAAATTCTTATGAAAATTATATATAATTAGAAAAGATTTTTTTTTTAAATATATGCATTTAGTTTTATGTCTTCATTATTTTCCTTCAATCGCAATAGCATCACAGGTTTATATTATTAAATAATTTATGCGTACAAGAATATAAATATTTTCATGCAATTATTATTATTTTTTTTTATATTTCAAATATTTATATATATAATTTAAAAGATTTATAAAAATTTATAGATTAATATAATGTGGTTAGTAAATTAATTATTTATTAATTAGTTATATTTATATGTTATAATTCAATAAATTAAATATGCTATATATTCATTATATTTTCATGTATTTGTATGAAATGAAATTTTATTAAAATTTATATAAAAATATATTTTATTTGATATTAATATTATTAATTTATTTATTATTTAGCTCTATATATTTTCTTAATATAACACATAATCATATACAATATAAGCGTATTATAATTAATATATATATACATTTTATTGAGTATGTTTACTTATTTAAAACTAACATTCGAAAAAAAAGAACATTTTTTTTTATTTTAATTATTTAATGTTATTGATTCTAGTTTTTACACATCTGAACATATTTCATTCGGATTACTCGTGCACTAAGCCAAACATTATTACATTTGCATATTTTGTGTCAACTAACGGACTACTGTCCTGAGCTTAAAGCGTAAAGTCCTTTTCGAGCTATGCAACTCTTTCAATCGTCTGAAACAAATCCCGTTCATAAGCCTCTTAGTTGGTTGGGCTTGGGCTCTGGGCTTTGGGCGTTGGACTGCATAAAGCGGCTGTTGGGTTTGGTATGCATGCTCGAAATCTCTTTTCCAGTAAATGTATTAAATCAAAATAGAAGGCTATTAAATATGTCTTTGATCCCATTTGCTTGTGCGCAATTTACGCAAGCATTTTGCATTAATTAAACCAATTTAATTCCAAACTGCAGACGGAACCCAAGATAAATGGAGAGGTGTCCAGCACTGGATCCGGCATAGAGATGAGAAACCACGGTCTGTTCCGGGTGGTCCGTGGGTCCGTGGGCTTGGTAACCGAGCAACGTTCATTTATGAAAATGTCGCATGTTTCATTTAACAGATTTCGATGCTTTCAGTCAACTAACTTAATTGAAATTTGCCCCATGTCAGTGCGCATTTAATCTGCCTCGTTCTGTCTTTGCCGCTCGCCCATTCCTCTGCCGCATTGTCCTTGAGGTGACAATTTAAGCACGCTGAATGCCATCAGATAACGACATTGATTGTGGTGCTTTACGCTCCGTTCTCCACCGATTTGCCATCCATCAATCGCAGGCACGCTTCTCGGCTTGGCAACAGCAACAAAAACAAAGACATGCCACATCATGTTGAGATGTTCCTTTTGTTCTCCGCAGCTCCACAGCTCCCACTCAGCCCCATCCTCTCTCCACTGCGGCCAGCCCCCTTGCACTTTGCTCTGACATTTTGAGTTTATGGCATATTTGCATTATGAGTGCAAGACACAGCGGAAGGCGGACTAATGTCGAGCTCTCTGCATTCCGCCGCCGAAGCTGGCTCAAATCCTTTAACTGGGCACTCCAGCTCACCCATAATGTCCTTCGCTCTGTGTGCTTTGGGTGTTGCTCTAGAACAATGACATTGAGGTTGCCATGAATGCATAAGACCCCGTCCAGGGCCACGCTTTGACGTTTCAGTCTCAAATTGAATCCGGAGCTCAGTGAACGCTGACGCAGCAGTTAACAGGGAAAATAGCAATTCTTGCTTGCATTAAAATTACGTTCAGCTTGGCAAGTGGAATGCATTTGATATGTGGGCTCCCAAATAGAGGTCATCCCTAATTGGATAATTCTGTATAAATTGCAGCTCCAACCAAGCTCATATTGACCAATATAAACTGACAAAGATACGGAGATATGCAGTTGAGACTCTGCAGCCCGCAGCAGCTGAGTTTGCTTTTGTTCTCTGCTCATCAATGAGAAATACTTTAACTTTCTGATTTGCAAACGATATCAACTAAAGCTGCTTAGTGCAAGTGTGATATATTATTATTAATTGTATTATTAATATTTATAAATAGAATCAATGAAAAGCTTTAGCTTACTCATTATAAATGACATTGATAATAAATCTTTTTGAGAGATAATCGAAAATGTTTAAAGTTGCATTCCGAAAACTATCTTAATTCGAATGAATTGTTTCTTTATATTTATTAATTTTTTTAATATTTATTAATTATTTATTTAGTTTATTGTTTATTTATTTTTTTAATTATATATTTTTATATAACATTCCGAAAACCCAATTTAATTTGAATACATTTTGCATTTATATTTATTAATTATTTATTTATATATTTATATTTTTATAACCTGAGTCAATTGAAAATGGGAAATCAGGGTACAATGGTTTTGTGAAAATGTATGTAACAGGCAGAAGGATGCGTGCCAGACCCCATAAAGTATATATATATATTCTTAATCAGGGCGACGAGCTGAGTCGATTTAGCCATGTCCGTCTATCCGTCCGTCCGTCCGTGTAAACGCTGAGTTATTCTAAAGTCGCAACGTAGAGACTTGAAATCTTACATGGATACTCGTAATACCATATGCTGCACAAGTTTATCAACTCATTCCATTTCGATTTTATAGATTTTTAGAGGTTTTAAATTTAATTAATAGAGCAGAAAGAAGAAAAGCCGAAAAAGAGTTATAGATCTGAAGATGTTAGTTTGCATATATATGCAGCAGAGGCAGCAGAAAAACACTGATAGAGAGTTTAGCTTACGCCAACTCAGAGAGAGACTTAACAGTTGAGCTCGACGTCGAGTGGAAGTCTCGCTGCCCCATATAAAAGTAGCTGAAGATCAGAAGAGCTGATTCTTGCAGCAGCAGAACGTGCTCTGATTGGTCGCTAAGAAAGAGGCTCTAGAGTTGAGCTCGACTTCGAGTGGAAGTCTAGCTGCCCTTGAGTGACTTGAGTGGAGCTGTCGCTGTCCCATATAAAGGCAAGCCTGCTGCAGCGCAGCTTCAGTCGTATTCCTCATCTTCTGGTGGTCAGTCGTCCAGTGCAGCGCGGTGCTTCTCCTCTTCTTCTGTCTGTTGGTAAGTATTAAAATAGTTAAGTATGTTAAGCGAAAATGTAAAAGTTATACTTTTAATGTTTATTTAATGTAAATATAATATATTTTAAATTTAAATATTGTTAATTATATAACGATCAGTAAGATAACGATAATTTAGCAAATGCAAAGCAAGTTTCCATATGTGCAAATATCAAGGACTTTAGTAGTCTGTATCTGCGTTAAGGCTTTTTTAGTCATGCAAGACTGACTAGCATTTCGACTTCCCCTCTAACTCGTAGTTAATGAAAGCATTTGAAGAATTATGATTTCTACATTAATTTGTATATTATTATTTTTAATTAATCATATATTTGTTTACAGGCTTACGTTCCTTTCACGGCTGTTGCTCTTTTCAGTTGGCTTTGAATGTTAATTACAAACTTTTAGTTAATTTTAAGAAGTTGTAAACGATATTATTTGGAGCGATTATTATTCTTTAATTATATTGCTATACTATTACATAATCTCTGCAATATGGCCGAGCTTGAAGAAGCCATCCCATAACGCTAACTTGGATAACTTTGTCTCTTGGCAGCTTGTCAAATTTGCAATTATCAGTTTGGCATGAGTCTGGGTCTGGGTCTGGGTCTGGGGCTGGGTCTGGGCAACAGGCTGCAGGACTGGCTGTAACTGCCATTGGCTTCATCTCATTTCGGATGGTAAATCAGGACTGGCAATTGGTGACGCGTGTGCTCGGCTTGTTGACATGGCATTGACCAGGTGGTAGTCATATGAGCCGCAAGCTGCGGGCCTGGCCCGTCTAACGATTACTCCGCACTCCCTGGCATTTGAGCCTGATAACACAATTTAGTAGGCAGCTCGACGTGGCTGGACGTGGGTGCGCTCGTTGATTTTCGCATTTCATAAGCCGACGGCCAAATCATTATGCATGCCTTTGATGCCAGCCGCCAGGGGTTGGGCGCAAAAAAAAAAAAATGGCGTTCATTAATTTTGTCAGTGGAGGTCGCAGCAACGCAACGGGACATGGACGCAGTCCATTGCCCCACAGTCGGCGGGACCCTTGAATTAATTTATCTTATCGTCCGTTGCATTTGGGGGCCTCATGCATTGTTGACGTTCAAGTTCCACTTATCAACGGCACAATGACAGCAGCACCAACAGCAGCGAAAGCGACAACAAGGGCACAGAGACAACTGATGCCCATGTCTGGGTATCAACGGGATCTCATCAGCAATGGCATCGCCATCGGCATTGCCAGCGCCATTATTATCATGTACATCATCATCATTATCAATATCATCATGAGCTTCATTTGGGCGCATTCATTTTTATGACATGCGCTTTTCGCGCAACCCGTTTTTCCGCCCCATTTGCCGCTCAAGTGGGCGTCGGCCGGCAAAAAGTGTTGCATACTTAAGTGGGCTAAAATTCAATTTGCTGTTGTTGTTCCTTTAAGTTGGCCCCGCCTGTTCGCCTCGCCCGCCTCGCATGCCCCACATTGCGGCAAGTCAATTATTTTGTTGTTTAGCAAATTGCTACACATTCAGGCTTAGTGCAGACCTCGTCGCTGTTGCTGTTGTTGTTGTTGTTGCTGATATACTGTCCAACTTTGTGCTGCTCTACGATTTTCTTCCTAGTACTTATAAGTTACTAGTACGCCTTGCCATACTCAGTACCCACATCATCATCATCAGCAGCAGTAGCAGCAACAGCAGCATCATAGTCAGCTTTAGTATGGACTTTGTTAAAGTTCTTGTAACTTGTTTTTCGCATTCATTCTTAAACTTTGGTGCTATGAGATTTTCCAGTTCATATGCTGATATGCATCTAATCTACTGTCATATAAGCATATCAAACATGCTATCCGAAAATCACCTATAATATTTTTCTCATTAAATTCGCAGTTAAACTTCTTCTTGTTATGAGATTTTCCAGTGCTGATATGCATATGGAATCATATCTTCTATCATATAACTATATTCTATATTCTATTCGAAAATTTGTAATAATGTTTCACTCATTTATATTGTAGCTTTAAGTTTTTCCTGCAAGCCTTTGACTTAATCAAAACGAGCGTGTAACAAGCTTTCCCATTTTTGGCAGACTGGTCAACAGTTACAACATCTACAAGGTTCGACCTCCCCCCAACACACACACACACACGCACACCCACTCGTACAAGCACATTGCTTGTACCAACAAGGCTGCTGCCACCGCAGCAGCGACATGGAGAGGAGCTCGACCCAAATATCATTTAACACGCGTGTAAACAAAATCGCTTAAATACATGTGCCCAAACAGAACCGAGAACGGAGAAACGAGAAATGAGAACCGAAAACCGACAGCCGGGAACGCCCTTAAGCAAACAGGCTAGTTGGCCACAGAGGCGGTGGAAAAAAGCTGTGGGCCGGACTGAAAGTGAAATGTGAAAGCGAATCCATGGGAGAGTGTTCTACCTAGACTGTCTCTCTCTCTCTCTCTCTCTCTCTCTGTGTGTGTGTGTGAGTGTGTGTGAGTGGGTTGGTTAGGCAATGCAACTAGAGGCTGAGCAGAATCGGGATAAACCTCCCTCTCTGTGTAGACAATGCTGTGTGCTTATTAGTAATTGATGACTGAATTGGGTCATCATAAGAAACGGTAAGCATTTGCTTCTTGGTGCTAGATAGATGCAAAAATCTCCTATTTCTAATCAAACTTATGTGAATAATCAGGGCTGAGGGAACGGAAATTAACTACTTTTAAGGGCGAACCCAACCCCAGCCGAGGTATGGAAAAATATAATCCAGTGTTTGGAAACTATCTCAATGGAGTTTGATTATGCAGCAATGAAATTGCAGTAGTTTCCGGAACAGATTAATTGCTTCTCTTTCAGTTTAAGCCAAAATTGGCAAAAAGCACTCGGCGCATGGCCGGAATAGCAAAGCCAACAATGAATTCCAAATTTGAATCAGAATGCGAAGCAGAAGAAGAAGAAAAACAATTGAACAATAAAACAGCTGAAATGTTCGATTAAGCAGCGGGTGAATAACGATGCGAACATGGAATAAATGGAATATGCTCGGGCAGTGGCCAAAAAGAAAATAAATACTGAACTCTCGTGGCAATGGCCGGCATGCTTTGTCGACGCACTTGACCCAGTTTATTTAGTTTATTTTGGGCTTTGGTTAACAAACAAGTTTTAGGCAGGCGGAGCTCATTGGTTCATTGTTTTGTCTGGATGTTATAGCTGTTAATAATTAAATGCAGTTTACGCTGCGCTCAACTATCTTGAAATTTGATGTAAATTCCATTTGAAAGTATAATCAAAATGCCAGCAGCCAAGTGGACGCCTAGCAAAAAGAAAAATAAAATTAAAATTATTTCTCGAGCACTTGAACAGATGCTGCTGCTGTTGCTGCTGCCGCTTTTATTTCTATAAACAAGGCAACAGCAACAACAACAATCCGCTTGTCCATCTCCGCGCCGCTTTGGAGATTTCTTCACTTGGCCTGGCACTCTCTGCCCATCAGTCCGTCCGTCTGTCTGTCCGCCGTTTGGCCTGAACTGCTTCGATGCTAATGCTTGTGGCAGCGCCCATTGCCGGATTCGCAGTCACAGTTGTGCCCATTGCTGAAGCTGTTTCCTCTGCAGCCGCCATTTTATTCAGCTTGTGTTTCTGATTCTGCCTCTGCCTCTGCCTCTGTCGCTGTCGCTCTGCCTCTGCCTCTGCTGCTGCCACTCGAATACTTTGCACTTTGCACATGGCCTGCATAATGAATGGATCGGACTCGAGCTGGAGCCGCAGCCCTTGCTGCTGTTGTTGGCCGCTGAATTCAGTTGAATTTTCTTTAGTTCTTAAGAGTTTTCATTTGCAATTACGATGCACAATAAAAGCACAATTTGCGGCCATTTTGTGTGCTGGATATTTCCAAATGATATTGGACAAAAAGAAGAATGCGTTGCACACAGCTATGCGGAAGCTAAGCTATAAAATGAAGAAAACATTTATACTTCAATGATTCACACGATTATACTTATCGAGGCACATTCAACTCTAAGAAATTGTCGAATATTCGACTGTTGATACGGTTTTAATGGGCATATGGAATGTTATGAATAATTATATAATTACTTTTCAGTTTATCAATGCTCAAATGATTGCCTTTCTGTTAGTTAATCAAGAGATAGTTCTGAAAATAATTTTGTGTATTCAAGATCAAGGCAAAGGTTGAGCTTAGACTGATTTTTTATTTCTATATAGCACTTTATATATCTTATATAATCTATGTTGAGTTTCTGCTAGATAATTAAGAGAGATTCCTGAAAATAATTTTGTATATGTAGAATTAAGTTAAAGCTTGAACTTATATAAAAACTTTTATTCTCTTATATAATTTTTAATTTAAATATATATAATATTATTATTCCAATAATTTTTCATTGAGTTAATTAATAATTGAGCAAGTTTTAATTTCTATTATTTTTATTTATTTTATTTTTTCAATTTTTTCATTTTTATTTTCTATAATTTAAAATAAAATTCATTGCTCGGCTTGCCCAATTCAAGCTCCTTTATTTATTTTTCTAATTCAACAGACATCAAACAACTTCATTTATTTCTTATCTCAACACTTGAAGCCTTCGTGGTGACTTATTGCAACATCTAGTCTCTGTGTGTGTATCGCCATTGTTGCTTTGTAGCAGCTGTTCACAATGGCAATGCACAACTTCCGACAAGCGGCAGCAACGGAAATGCTAGATAAAAGCTACTTGCGGTAGGCATTGTCCGATTCCAGAGGATGCAGCTGGACGGTGTCCGGCGCCAAAGGACAACATTGGCTGACACAGCTATTAATTCAAGTAGGAGAGAATGAGAGCGGGTGGAAGTGCCGCAAGTACTCGCATTATATTCTCAATTTGTTCGCTGACACGTAGAATAAGTGGCTAATATTTAAGAAAGTCCTATATAAAGACATTTGTAGTACAAATTCAGAATAATTATGAATCCAATATTAATTTGTGGTAGAGGTTTATAAATATTTAAGATACAAGTTAACAATGATGTACAATAAAATCAGCTGGGGTTGAATGTGCTCGAGTGCTTGGACCAATATCATTTCTATTGTAGTTTGCTTTTGTTTGGAAACTTTTGTGTGTAGTCCAAGCTCTAAGCTAAGTAATATGATTTAAATTTTAAAACAATAGTATTTTTCTCCATATATATGATGGAACATATTATTTATTTGTATATTCATATATTTTTAATTATATTTTATATATATTATATTTATTTTTAATTTAAATATATTTTTATTAAATAAATAAATTATTCAATAATTTTAATTTATTTTAAAAAATGTGCTTCTAATCTATTATTATTTAAATGATCTTTAATTATTTTTAATAAATTTTAAATTAAAATACTTTAAGTTTAAAAAAATGATTAATTAATTGTTGCAATGCTTTTTAATATTTTTAATTAAATTTCAAACAAATTTTTTTTTTTTTTTTTTAATCTAATTTTTTTGATCTACTAAGCTATTAATATATAGATATATGTATTGTAAATCATATAATTATTTTTATAGATTTATGTGGATACATGGGGATACATTCCTTTTTTAAATTGATCAAAATCGAAGGCATTTCCTCGCCTTTAATGCTAACAATCAGCTGGCACTTGAGCACTTCACACATTCCATCAATTGCTGCAGACGGCGCACAGGGAAATCACTCATACGGCCCGTGCACCTTGTGCCGTGACAAGGCAGTCGCAAATCGGCAAATCGCATTTGCAGTCGCGCAACGCGTGTTTATGGCTTCAAATTTGCACAATTCCTGGATTGTCGCGAGAACTAACTGCGTTAACTGCTTGCATAACGTAACTCCTGCAGGTGAGTGAGGCCAACTTTAAAATGGCCTTAAAGTGCGCGCCAGATGTGACAGATTTGCCAGATGTAAATTTGAGTAAATCATGAGCGCTGCGTGCCCATCTGCATGTCAAGCAGCAGGGACGACAGCAACCTTTTTCGCTCTTTTTGTCGTCCCTTTGTCCGCTCGGTTATCAGTCAGAGTCCTGCTGAACACTAAATTACAGGCAAATGAGCAGCTGCCATTTTTTATGCCGTTGTGTTTTGCTTTTCTTATCAACATAATAAACGTTTGAGCATGGCCAACCAAAGGCCAAGTTCATTGTGCTATGTCATTCACTCGTTCGCTCTCGCTCACTCCCTTTCTCTCTCTCTCTCTCTCTCTGTCTGTGTCAAGGGCATCCGCTGACTGGCTGACTGGCTGACTGCTCCCTGGTCACATCCGCAACGACTGACCTAACTAATTTTATGCCCATTTGCAGTGTGCTGCCAAGTTCTTTTTACATTTTCGGTGTCCTCTAAAGAAATGTGTTAACTTTATCTAAATTGTTAAAGCATTTACCAAATGACCTCACGTACAGAAATTTCGGCATCCTGACCGCAGCCACACCCGCTTCCACTGTGTGTGTGACCCAGGTCTCGGACAAGATGAGCGTGTGGGCTGCCTATCGCTCTATCGCTGGCGATCGCCAGGCGGAAGGTCCTGCGTCAACGTCGCAGTCGCTCGCTCGCACACATGAGTGTTCATGTCTTCCTGAGACGTGAGCCCCCCTCCTTCGGGCTCGCTCGCATTTGTATGAGTTGTTTCGCTGAGACGGCTGCAGTTCATTTATTTAGTTGTCGGTTTTCCTCTTTTCAGTGTTGTCTACGCTTTATTGGTTCGCCAACATGTTCTTTATGGCATTTTGATGCACGCTGCAAGAGGGGCAGGCAACCCTTCCTATATACACATATGTTTATGTATGTATATAGCTTCTTTTTCTTCTCTTTTTTTTGGCACTCTGACGTTTATTATGCTTGTTTTGTCGAGCAGCACGTCCTCTGCGTATTAAGTACATGCGCCCTTTGACGTCGACTGTCAGTCAAATTGCCAACGCTTTAACAAATTTAAATGCCCGAGAAATGAGAAAGGGCTCAAGGATGCCAACGGGCTATGAGAGCGTAGAACGTGGCTTATGTGTAAGCACATTGGTACATTTATTTGTGTATTCAAATTCCCTGAGGTGGCTTATCCTACAACATTTTCCGCTTTAGAGTTTAATTCCCACAACATATTCCATTCTATTTTAATACTAAATACACATAAGGTAAAGCTCTTAGCAGCTCAAGAATTTAATATTTTGAACAGTATTTAAATATAAGTAAATTAATATTTAAAATCCATTATATCAACTCTTGTGTTAATTTCTTTAAAGCTGAAGATAATTTTGTTTTGTAAATTAAAAAAAAAAAACAAATAAATAAATTTATTTATGTTGAAGTTTGTTATTTTAATTGCTGAAAATTATATTCAAACAAAAAAAAAAGTAAATATTTACAACCAAAAATGTTATTAATTGTTAGAAATAAATATATATTCAAAACTTATAAAAGATCGGCGCAATTATAGTTTGTTTAATATGATTTATGAATTTTAAAGTAAAAGCTCAAGGGCACTGCTATTTTTCTGAACACAGCTGTATATATAAAGCATATAAAGCAATATTAATATATATAAATTTTCGATAAAATTCCAGATAATTTTGATTTACAAAAAAAAAAAAAAAAACAATATATTGATGTATGGATTAATTATTTGAAATGCTGAAAATTCTCTTAAAATAAAATTTATAAATAAAATAAATTAAATAAATATTTATATATGAATAAAAATAGGTATTTATAACTATTTATAAAATTTCTTTAAAATTTTATAAAACTGTGCTTTGATGTATAAATTAAAAAAAAAATAAATAAATTAAAAGAATATATGTTTAAATTTATTATTTGAAGTGCTGAAAATTCCTTTAAAAAATAATATTTTTCATTAAATTATATTTAATTATTTAAAAATTATTATTTAATATTTCATTATTAAAAAAAACTTATTATTTTTTATTTTTTTTCTTCAAATAATAAAATTATCCAAAAGTATATTTTTCAATTTATTTATTTAATTTTTTTTTATTTTAAATAAATTTTTATTTATTTTAAGAGTATTAAAGGAGTTTATGGTAAAACTTGCCACTCACATCAACCTCTTGATTTATCAAACAAATAAGATCCTGTAATCGAAAGAGAATGTAAAAATATTCGCATAAAATGTAGGAAGTGTTAGTGTTAGTGTCTATTCAGGCATTTTATTATATTCATACTTTTGGTGAGACTAAAAGCATACATGGATTCCAGTTTCTCTTGCTTCTTTTCAATGTTCATATTGTGTGAATGGGGAAAATTTTACATTTTATTTTCCTAATGGACGTTCTTTAGAAAACATATAGTTTTTTCTATGTTAGATTATTCATTGTTATCTTTCTGAAACGAGCTCGGCTGTTACCTGACGTGACGGTACACATAGACACACACACACACACGCTCGCATTTTTGACACAAAAATATGCAAATTTCAGTTTGAATAATGCCAAATCTGATTTGCTAGTTAGTTACGTGTGATGATGCTCAGCATGTTCACAAGTTAACTAAATAATTTCGTATTGGCCCTTTGCCCTCAAACAAACTTTAGTCGGAACAAAAACCGTTCAGATAGTTAGAATTTCATTCGTGTTTCGAATTCATGTTAATTCGCATTCCACTTGATAATTATTTTTTTCTTTTTTTCAAGCCAATTCCAAATATGTGTAGGTGTGAGGCTGTGTGTGTGTGTGCGTGCGTGGGTGTATATTTGTGACTCTTTCATGTTTTGTTTCTGTGCAAAGCATTAACAAAATGGTTCGCTCTGCGCCCGAAAGTATGTTATAAAAATATTTTATGACATGTAAAAACATCAATAAAAAGGTTTCGGCCCACAGCCCTTGCGAGTGGGCAAGTTTCAGCGTGTTTTTGTGGATGTTGCTGTGGTTGATGTTTCCAGCCTCCGTTTATTGCCCTGGCTGTTGTTGTTGTTGTTGTTATTGTTGCTGCTGCTGCGGTCGCGCTTTATCCCTTGCCAGTCTCATTATTCATTTCGGTTTTTGGGTTATGCTTCATGGCATTTGTTGTTTCTCTTTTCTTTCATTTTTTTTGTGATGATTTTGTTTTTGTTTTTTTTTTTTCGTTTTTGCTGGCCTTTCGGATGCCGTTTTACGGGAAATTACATTTAAGTACGTGTTAGAATTGACGCCATAACAGGTTGTAAATAAAATTGTATTACATTTGACTTCATTTCAAACGTACACACATTTAACTCGACTTGACTGGCCATAAGCCGCGATCCTGAACTCTAAAGAAATTTATAAAAATTTTATAAAAAGAATTTGTTTTTAAATATATATATTTTTATTGAAATTTATATATATCAAGAATAAGAAAGTTAAATTTACTAAAATAAAAATTGTTATACTTAATTTAAATATATCAAAAAACTGATTTATTTTTTTTATATTTTGTTAATAAGTATCATATATTTTTACATATATGATCGAAAGATTGGAAAATTAAAATTATTTAACATTCTCTAATCGAAATTTCACTGTAGTAAGCAAATCTTGTCTTTTGGTTATCATGAAGTTATCAACATATTTACATCAGAGATTAATCGGCGGATATTATAACGTAGCTTTAAAGCAAAGTTCGGGCAGAGCCATCAGCTTTATACTCGCAAACCCCTCAAATGAGATGAGTGAGGAAAAAACGCAAATATTTCAGCCGCACATGTAATTAATCAGATTTTTCAGCGGATTGCTGTGCAAATGCAAAGCGAAGCTCGTTAAAAGTTTGAAAATAAATTTCATATACTCGAACGCACGGTTAAGATGATGAGGAGGGAGGGTCGCACGGAGTGCGGAGGCGACTGAGACAAAAAACGCATTTTGATAAGCGGCTTATGTAGCGCACGGGCCACGCATGCCAAGGGCGGGCGGGCCGTGGGCGTGGCAGTCTGACTTTTGCCACAAATGGCAGAATTTGCGACAATTTTTCGGGGCAACTTTTGTGGCGATAAGGATTTTTATATCATTTTTCGTTACTTTTGCTAATTGTCAGCGCAAAGCCGCAGGCGACACGAAACTTTTTTTTGCCTTTGCTCGTTCGTTTTTGGCAACTTTAAAGTATAAATTAATTTCACTGTAAATGCGCATAATCAAGTGTGCGCGGGCTGGCTGGAACAGAGCCGGATGCAAGAAGATAAAGGGATGCACAAGTGCAGAAAAACGGCTTGGCATAGGCATGGCATGGCGTAGTCCATGTCCACCTAAAGCTCTCCATCAACGCCATACAAAAACTTTTACGGCAAACGGACAAAAAGATGAAGTGCTTCGGCACAGACTTGCCGAGAGATCGAGCCGCCCAGTCTTAATGAAAAGGCAATCTCGTTGGCGTGCCTGAGACATCTGACTGAAGGCAAAAACCTGAATGGAGAATTGGCTAATTGAAAACTAAAATTGGAAAAAGGCCGCTTGACTGCAGAATTTTAATCGAATGACATGAAATTTCAAATGCAACTCAAGCGAGACTCGAGAAAAACTCCATTCAGAGTGTGTCTCTGAGAGTTCTTGTAAATATTATCTTTGACTCTGCGACAAGGTGAAATTGTTTTTATAATTGGTGTCAACTAAATTTTGGTAGTATTACGAAAATTAAATTAAATAGAAACTATAGCAAGGTTGTTTAAAAATTCTTACAAATATTACGCATACGCCACATTGGCTTTGCATATTTTTTGACAGTGCTTGAATGGTGAAGTATAATAGAAAATAATGGAAATATGATGTTGAAAATTATCTTGACTATTCTTATTTATTATTCAATAAAATCCTTTCGGTCTGTAAGCAGAAATTTTAAGAATTGTGGAAAATATAACCCATTCGCATTGCATAAATGGGGTTTCTTAACAATATATATAACAGCTTTCAGAACAAAAACAATAGAAGAATTTAACCTATATTAGGTTTTATTTATTACATCAGAAAATTTTTTTAATATTTTAATAATATTTTTTACATAATTTTTTTTTCAGTAATTTTTTTTTTTTTTTCGTATTATATTGCAACTTTTATCCTTAACTCTATAGCGCATTTCTATATAAAATTTAACTATGAAATAGCTTAATCCCCTTATTGCTGGAGTCTATCAATCTATAATCAATTCTGATATCCAAGAGATGTAATTCATTCAGTCTTCTGCCTGTACTAATTGTGATTAAGTTAGCTGCGAGTTGGTTAGGGTGAGTAGTAACTAGTTAGCAGAATATTTATTTGACAAAACAAAAAATTGTTAAAAATCTTTCAGCTTCAAATATGTTATTAGAAAAGAAAACCTTAGTATAATGCTTACATTTTCAGTAATCATATAGTGGTAATTATTCTCACTTTTTTGTTAAGTCTTCAATCATACTAACAGATAAATAGTTATTATTATATTGTATTATTAAATTATACATTGCTCCGTTAGCTCTTGCATCTGCCAATGCACAATGAATCCGAGCTTAACTCATTTTAATCTTACCAATAAACTGTGCTCGCAACATATCCGCAACAACAAATAATAAGCACTTAATCATGGCGAACAATTGGTTTTTCGCAGCCGCGGAAAAACTCGAGGCTTTGCGGGCCAGCCTGTCGGGGGCGTTCTCATAATCTATGCTAATTTTCGCTGCCTTTATGCCCAGCGAGCAGTCGGACAGTTTTTATTTCTTTGGGCATAAAAAGTAAAGGCGAACTGGAATTAAAATTAATGAGGTTGAGAAGGCGGAAAACAACTTCACGAGCACCAAACGCAGCCAGTTCTGAAATGCGAAAAATAAAGTAGAAAATCTTAATCGTGATCTTATTACGTTCGTTAATTACGAAACACTGAAACGGCAACAAATGGAACATGATTTTAAACAAGAGGAGAGTGAAAGGAATTTCGACTTGGTAATACTCTATATGCAGCATAAGTGTGTGTGGGGAGTGAGAATGAAATTTCGACTTTGTAATACTCTATATGCAGCATAATTAATTAAGGAGACTTTAAATGGGCAATACTTGGGATAAGGTCAATAATCTGTCGAGGGAATTAACATGTAGAGAAACTCTTAAGCAAATTCACTTTCTCTGTATTTTCAGTATTAGTCTGCCTTATTGTGTAATGTTAATGCCTAAAACGATTACACTCTTTCTCATTTTCTCATTTTTTAACAGAGCATAAAACAAGAAGAAAAGTAAGCGAGATTCCAACATGCCACAAGATTCAACTTCAGCTATATGCTGCAGCCTGGAAAATTAAGTTGTCCGCTTGTGCCAGATATCTAGTTGAACAGCAAAAGACAGAGAGAGTGAGAGGAAGGGAGAGAGAGAGAGAGAGAGTGAAAAAGAAAAAAAAAACATAAGAGAAAGGCAACTAGCGAGATGGTGAAATTAAGAAAATAGACGGCGCATAGATAAGCAACTGCAATGTGCTGCATTTTGCGGACTTTTTGCTGTGGCTGTTGATGCTGTTGCAGCTGCACAAGTTTTATGACCCGCCACGTAGCGCTGCTGCAAGAGGCCATTTTTCATTAGGGCAAAACAATGAACCGCATTTTACATGAGTTCAGCTTAGATTAGCAATAGTCGAGCGAACAACATACTTACTATAGTAAAACGAGTCTGTTTAATCAAGAGCTCAGCAATGACAACAGAAAGAATTAAGTCAGAGTACGTTATGTGCGCTACATGTGTGCTAATGACAGGGATTATATTTGAATGAAATTGTTTCATGCAAACTAAATCGTTTGTCAATAGATTATTGCAAACACTCAGCGGGAGAGCGGCAAATGATGAACTGAAGGCAGCAAGAGGTATAGCAAACCATGCAAATTGATCTGATGATTCGTCTGTCTATCTGTCTGTCTATCCTTCCGTTCTTATTTTGATCTGAGAATCTACAATATAAAATAGTGTTACAAAACTATGAATAAAAACATTTATGATTTAAATTTTATTTAATATATATGTATTTTTTCCGCTATTTGGGATTATCTCACACCTTTCAATAGCAGGTCTAAAAATATGTGTAAAAACTTCAATATTTTTGGCTGAATTTATTTTCACTCCGAGGAACAATGTATTTTATTTAAACACTCCATTTTCACTAAGGTAAAATTTAAATTTAAATATAACTTTGAACTCCCTGGGCGGATCACAAGTGTTTTTCTAAGGTATCTCCATCGTTTTCTATGGTTAGAGTAGTCGACAATATAATTACAAAATAGTACTTGATATATATATCTCGGGGTTTTCTATTTCTTTGATTTTTCCCCCAAATAATTAAGTCATGTCATATTTCTAAGTAAATATCTAAGCAGAAAAGGCCTAGTTCCTAGTCTAAACTCTTTAATTATTGTAAGATACCATTCAAAAAAAACTGTAATTATAACAAAGAGTGAAATAAATTGAAATTGAACAAAATATATATATCTCAAAGAAGTCAACTATACGCGATTAATAAATCTTTCGTCTCTGGCTATTCTCCTAAAAAAATATTCAATATCTTTTGGAAAAACCTCATTTCAATTGGAAAAATATTGTTCTCTATATACTTATATTAAGGAGACGAGAAGTTACTCCTTAACACACTTCCATGAGCTGCTCGGAGGAGATTCAGTCTATCTTCTTGTCGAGTATATCTTCAATAATTCTTTTTCATTTTCGTATGTCTAAATCTCTTAAGGAGGCTTAAAAAATTCAAACAAAATTTATTAAGCTTGTCATTAGATAAAGGAATATTGTTATTAACAATATTCCCGGAACACTCAGTCTGATTAAAAATTTCCTTCCGGATTTAATATCATTCACTCAGTCCAGTTGCGGCAACCGAATTCATCTTTAATTTAAGGGAAAATTCAGACTGATTAATGAAAGAGCATGCTTTAAAATTAAAGCTATCTTAAAACACGAAAAATCATTAATATACCTCAGCTTTAAAATAAAACTGATTAAATCATTTAAGCAGCACTATAAACAACTAAATTATGGACTATTAATAACTTTGTTCCAAACTAAAAAGCAGACAAAGCAATTTTGAGTTTGAAATTCTTTTTTTTTTTTCTTGCCTTTTCAGGCACTTTGTATTTTTCATTATTCTCCACTTTGCGCTGCTCTCTAGATTTCAGAGTGATAGACAATATAATTTATGGGCTGAAATTTGAGAACTTGCTTTTGAACCGGCTCATTAATTAGAGCCCGCTATGCAACTTGATTTCGACTGAAGGCTGACAGGGCGATTGGCATGAAATATGGCCAGAGTGGGAGGCAGTGGACGAGGATTAGCGGAGTGGCCGGATTGGAATCGCCACTTGTGGCGCTCTAGAGAAACATTTAAAAAAATAGAATAAAAAAACGAGGAAGAGGTAAAACAATTGACTGAATTTGTGGCATTGGTCGAAATCCGTATAAGCCCCTGACCTGGGATTACATGAATAAGCCGCTTGCATTTGGGCCGCCTGCAACGGGCATCGTAACAGCGCCAAAACAACAGATACATACAAATCCCAAAAAAAAGGAGCTTAGCTCGGTTCGGCATTAAGGTCGCAACATTTGAAATATTTATATCCGCCGTTACTGGAGCAGAACGCATACATTTGGAGAGCCAACTAAGTCACGAGCGGCGGGCCGATAAAGCAGAGGCGATGCTGCCATTTAACGTCCTGCACTGGACATAATTATAAATCACAGCCTGCTGTACCCCAGTCTGCGGTCAGTTGCGCATGGCCACGCTCAAATAACTTAGCACAGGATTTAATGCCAAACAGACTTTGAAAAGCCATCAGGACTACGGCAGCCGATATATATCGCCAAGACAGTGAACGACAAGTATAAATGCCGGCTCATCAATAGCGGAGTGCAGCAAACTGAGACTGGCGTCGGCCAACTAGAGCATGTGTATGTGAGTGTGTGAGAGTATGTCTTAAAGATACACACACTCTCTCTCTCTCTCTCTCTCTCTCTCTCTCTCTCTCACACACACACGGACAGTATCTGTGCCCGCAGCTGGATGAATGGGCAACGTGACGATACGGAGATGGAGTGCAGCTGGATGCGATGATGTGAATCACAAGCACATCTAATGCTTGTGGCCATGTCGAGTTGAGGTCGTGCGTTGCACGAATCGGGCAGCAGCAAAAGCGACAACAACAACGACAAAAACTGAAACAATTGATGCTGCGGTCAGCTGTAACTCGACCACATTTCCGGCACTGGTCAGTGCCAAACTTTGCTCCCTCTCTCTCACTCTCACTCTCCCTCTCTCTCACTCTCTGTTTGCTTTTACTCGTATCAGGGAATTCAATTAGCATATGCTTTATGCATGAGACACGTTAAACCCGTACACACACACACACACACTCTGCCGAGCGCTGTCCAACCTGTCTACATTTCTTTTATAATTTCCAGAACATTTGATGTTAAAACTTTCCTATTTGTATTTATCTTTGCCAGCAGTTAGCTCTGCTCGCACACAAACACACACGTGGAGAGCATATCTCTTACACAAACACGAATACACAGGCAGAGAGCAGAAGAGAGAGAGCAAGAGAGAACTTCTAGAGGGAGGGGCGCTGTGCGTGCCAGATGCTTGTGATTGCACCACGGGGCGTATGCGTAATTTTTCTTTTACTTGCCAGCGCAAATAAAATATTCTCGTAGCGTGTTGGTTTTACTTCACATTCTGCTTTTACATCTCAGCCCGGCCCCGAAACGAGGGCGTTGCAACTTTGTTGACTGGCAGTTTGAAACCCATCGAAATGTGTTTTTTACCCACATAAAAATTGGCTACATGAGTTGCTCTGCCAGCAGCAGGAATGGAAGAGCCAAAGTAAAAACCCCTTTAATAAAGCGAAAAGTTTAGTAATACTGTACATATTTGTTGTTCCCAACAGTTTGTCGGTTTAATATTTCATTTGAATTTCAAATAGATTTGGCAATTTTCATTACGCTCTGTATTTATTATTTTTCGCAATCTTTTTTGGGATCTGGCTGCAAAAAGTAGCTGGGCTCAAAAGCAATTAAACGAAATCTTTATACATTTTTATTCTAAATAGAGCAAAAGATTTAATTCAGTAAAAATAGAATAAATATATATAATAATAATAATAATATTTAAATATATTATTAATATATATATATATATATATATATATATATATATATATATATATATATATATATATATATATATATATATAAATCTTATATTTTGTATAAATATAATCAATCAAATTAATAAGAAATATATTTTTCTCTTGATTTTTTTTTAATACGATATATTTTCATAAAATGCAAGTATTACGGAAATAATATTTATATGTATAAAAAAATTACACTTCCATACACGTATAACTAATTCTATGCATATTTAATCTCTGATCTTTTGTTATCCCCTTACGTGTAAAACTAGATTAAGTTGTTACTTAAGGTAGCAGAAAACTTGCTTATAGAATAAATATAATTAATAACCTATTAGAAATAATAATAATTTACTTATAACTGCCGGTCTTGGATCGGATAGTCTGGGGCAATAAGCTTTCAGTATGAAATATATTCAAATACAATATATCTCTAAATTTTAACCAAATATCATCAGATGTGGGCAAAATAAGAATTGAGTTCATGAGAAAGAGCTCAGCTAACAGATTTTAATTTATTTTTTTTTTTAGAATTAATTTATTTTTTTTTTAATTTTTTTTTTTTTTTTAGAATTTATTTTTGTGTAGGAATCTCTCATTTCACATACCGAAATTCTTTAGTCTTTCACCTTAATATTGAAAAATTAAAAATAATTCCAAATTCTGCAAACTCTGTGTACGTCTTTTATTCAGTAGTTATGTGATAACATTTACGATGTAACTTTCATATGCCTCTGCATTGGGCAATATTTGAAGTAATAAATGCATACACATATTTAGATATTTCTAAAAGCTAAAATCCAGTAATATTACCGCCTCGTCCAGTACCCGGGTACCACATTTTCCTGCAATTTTCAGTCCTGCTATTTATTCGAAGTGCAGGAAACTCAATCAACCAAACAAATATGCTCAAATTGTACACAAAAAAAAATAAATAAATAAAAATAACTAAAACTATAAAATGCATACAAGCTCTTGGAACTCTGAAAGTATTCGCACCACTGTGAATAATTTGCAACTCAAAAGCAATCAAAGTACGGCCAGAATTATAAAAAAAAAGAAATAAAGTAAAACCTAATGCTGATAAAGTAAAAGAAAAAATTGTGTATAAAAAGGCAAGCAAAATTTATGCGCATATTAAGTGTCTGCACACTTTTGAGTTTGCCAGTTGCCGGCTGTGAAATAGAAAAGCGCCGAAAATAAAAGGAAAAACCTTAAAAAAAAAAAATGGAAAAACATAATCAGTGTTGTGCGTGTGACGCCGTTGCCAATGTCCTGCTGTTAGCTTGATGAATGCGCTGCCATCGCTGGCGCAAAAATAACAGAATCCCGAGCAACAGCAGCAACAACGACCAGTGTTGTGTAACGTACAATCAAAGATGGAGCCACACATAATGTAAACCTGCTGCGGACAGGACGCGTCGCTTATCCTTACTGGGCGATGTGTGTGTGTGTGTGGGGTAACTGGCAATTGTGATGCATGTAAACAATCAAATGAACAAATCAACATTTTATGATATATCGACAAGTGATATCAATCATTGCCAATGGCCAGCTGCCCACTCTAACGCCACATCTCCACATCGATCGACCAGTGGCCAGTGACCAGCTGCCCCGTCGGTGTGAATTGATGTGGATGAACGTTGAGTTCCAACACTGTTTTTGTGTTCAACTGCTGTTTGATTAGTCGTAAAGTTGTTAATGGCCTCGGCATAATAAATACGCCTGCATAGCTAACGGTACACGTGGCTCCTGCCTGCTCTACCTGCATATCGAATTCGTAACTATTTCTGGGAATGTTGACAAATTTGCGAGCTGCCTGTTTTTGCAAAGGTTTTGTTGCCCTGTTTGTTTCTCTATTTCATTCCGACAATATTTGTCACAGTGAGGGATTCGGCACAGAATTTTAGATCGTTGCACAACAAAATTTGAGATATTTGAAGTATTTAAGCCATGGCAAATAGAATAGGCGCATATTTAAGCCAAATATTATCAGACTTTCTATAATTTAAGCTTTATGCAATTGAGTATTGAGAGACTTTAGACATAGTTTAGTTAACTTTGAAAGAGCTCTTTAGTAAACGTGTAATAATAAAATTAATCAAGAGTATAGTACAAAGCACCAAATTGATGAATAAATTTTTTAATATTCATTTTATTTATTTTGATACACATATTTATTGAATTATTCTGGGCTCTTTACTACATTTATTATATGTATATATATTTTCGATTTCTTGAAATTATCTTTATTTATTTATTTTTTCTTTATTCTGTATTTATATTATAAATATATTTATTTTTGCTTTTACAAACTATCTGTGTTTCTTTAAATGGACTAAATATTTATTATTTCTATTAAATATTTGATTGGATTTTTACACAACTTCAAGTTTAAGTTCTTTTTTTTTTTCGACTTTGTCAAACTATCTTTGTTTATTTTAAATTGCCTAAGATTCATTTTATTAAAATTTTTTAAATAAATATTTTTATATATAAATATATTATAAATTTACTAAATATTTATTTCATTATTTTTATTTAAATGTTTAAAGGCTTTTTCTTGGATTTATATACAGCTTCATGCACTAAATATTATTTATATTTATTTTCAATTTCTTAAAATTTGCTTAATATTTATTTTATTTATTTTTGTTTATAAACAATTATAGATTTATTCTCGACAGTAACAATCGCTAAATATTATTTATATTTATTTTTTGGTTTTATCCAGCTATCTATAATCACATATAAAGAATTATACTTTTAAGATTATTAACTATGCTTAATGTAGTTTTGCTAAAACAAAGATTAATAGTCGAATATCACAATACACACTATTGAGTCAGAATTGCATTTGCTTAAACTCTTTTAAGCTCTTCAACAGCAAAACAAATATTAAATAAATGAACGTTAAATCGAACGGAAATGCATTGAAATATTTTGCGCATAATAATTAACAACTACTTTTGGGGCAGAACAACTTTCGACCCATTTAACACGCGCCAAATTTTCTGCTCGGCCGCGCAAATCCAAATAAAAATTCTCAATAAAACGAAACACGTTTTATCCATTTGTATTTGTTTTCATGTCGCGGACAGACTCTTCCACTGATTGGACAGTGTTTTGTTAATTATAATTGTGGTCAAATAATTTTTGGTTAATTAAGTTGCAGCCAGCATCCAGCTCGGCCAGTGACAACACTCTCTTCTCACAAGTTTTTCATTTCGATTTCAGTTTTAATTGCGATTCAATATTTAAATTAGTATTTATTTTCGGCCAGAGATGTTCGCTATAGATTATTTCATTAGCGCACTTTAAAATATAATAATTAAACGTATTGGGAATCGAAATATTTGGCAGCTTTCATTAATAATTCATATAAATCGCATCATAATTCAGAAATACGCTATTAGTTATACGCACTAATGGAGCTAACTGCAACTAGGTGTAAAATATGTGCACTTATTTAATAAATGAAAATTATGAGTTGGCCAAAAACAAATCTAACACCTATATGAATTTCATTCCGCACTCGGATATGACTTTGGCTGGCAACAATATTTTGCAAATATTACGCGAAAGTTCTGGCAGTTTATTGCTCTCTGCACTCATGTTGCGCATTTGCATAGCTCACGAGCAACAGCACACATAATTCGCACACTCGCACACACACGCACACACAGATGGCAGCACGCACACATGCAAATCAATTACTTCCGCCTGCGCTTTATTTCCGTTCCGCAGACAGTGAGCAAACAACGCTCTGCAAAGGCAACCTCTCTCCATCTCCCTCTCTCCCTCTCTCTCTCTCTCTCTCTCTTCTTCTCTTTCTAGCTGGCATTTCGTAACATTCTGTCGCAGCTCTTCACCCACGTAACGCAATCGCAACTCTGTCGCTTTGTTTAATTTTATTTGTTTTGGCCGACGGCGCGTATACGCAACGCACTGCAATATTGAAAAATTCCTTTGTTGTCATTTGCGCTAGTCGCTGGATGTCGGCGTCGCTTTCCCTCTATTTACACACAAATTTCTTTCACGCTCCCTCAGCCCGTTCCCTTCAGGCCAATGTGTGCGTGTGCGTGTGCGTGTGTCTGTGTTTGTTTGATTTCCTGTGTACGTTTGTTTTTACTCCACCATTTTTTGTGTCAATTGCAATAAAGCCATTTGGTAACCGGCACACATCTGTATTTGTGTTTGCATTTGCCAAGGTTGCTCTCTATATATCGGTGGGTCTGTGCGTCCTCGCATCGAGTTTTATTTGTGCCAGGCAATGAATGCTATTCATTCCATGCTTATTTGGAAATGCATTAACTGAAAACAGAATACCTAATTAAATTAATATGACTACCAAATGCTTTATCATCAAACATTTGCAATTATATGCTTTAAAGAAATACAAAAATATCTGTTGTCAATATCAAAGACAGAAACAGAGAGAGAGGGAGAGATTCTCATTTGATATCTCCTTATGAATATTAATATTTAAAATTATATATATATATTGTATTATTTATATTATATTCTCAATTTTAAAGATTGCTTAAAGATTATTTTAAATAAAAATATTATTCAATAAATTGACTAGTATCAATCTATAAATCAATCAATCCATAAATTCCTTTTATAGCCAACAAAGTTTTGCAGGTGCCCAGCGCATTAAATCAATTATGGGCAACTACTAAGCAACGAATTGGCCCAATTATGACGGGAAATTAATTTAAATTTACGCAAATGACTTTCGGCAGTAAATATGTAATTTCGAATATTTATTGGAACCTTGGCGAATTTCAAATAAATTCACGGTGACGAGGAGCCGTGCGCCAGCTCGGCCAGGTCGGCCTATTCACAATCATTAATCATGGGAACCTGTAATTTATCTTGCCACTGAACTTTCGCGGCCTGTCCCCAGCTCCAAGGGGGGAGCAGAGCAGCGCCACATTTCGCTAGGGGCGCACACCTGCACTGCCTGGGGAAACTTTCGCCTCGAGGGCTGCCTGCCTTGGAATACTTTATAAATACTTTTTTAATAGCTTAAGCGCATTTCCTGTTTTTATTAAACACCCAAGCAAAAACCAACAACAACAACAAAAACATATGCCTAACAATATTTTTTTTTTTCGTCGCGCAAAACTTTGTCACCGCCAATGCAAAGTTTTTGGTGGCACTCCAATGCCGAGGCTCCGCCACAGCGCCACTTGCCCGCCCGTCACCACATAATACATAATGACATCGGCTCTCATGCTGACTTGCACCTGCAGCCGCTGAGCGACCTCGAAGAGCGTGCCCTCCCTTATGTAAATCTGCTAAATTAAGTGCCACGCGTCCCCCAGCCTCCTGTAGTTGGGCAGGCGGAGCCTCCTCCGGTGATTGTCAGCTGCCGCCGCCTGACCAGCTTCGTCTCCTATATTAATCTCTAAGCTGCTGCGTGTCGCACAAAAATTTAATCTAAATATTTCGCTGGTGCTTTAGATAAATCGTCGCGTACAGCTCCCGAATAATAGATCGGGCGCTTTTTTTCCTCGATTGTTTTGCTGAATATTTCGGGGAATTTCGGTAAGTACAATGTAATTCCGAAATACTTAGTTGGATAACACAGTCTCAGCGCGAATTTGTGACAGTCTTCAATGTAATCTAAATAATAAATTCGAATTACAAGTTTCCTTTTTCTTTGTATATATTTCGATTATAGTATTCAACATTCTTCTGAACATACATATATATGAGCATATTGACTTGACTTCAGTTGACTTTGACCAAATTGATAAAAGTAAAATGAGGAGGGGCTGCCAAGTATTTTTCCTAAATATTGGCTTAACTTTGAAAAAAAATCTTTTTGACACTAAAAGTCAATCTTCAATCCTCACAAGTTAATTATCACGAATCAAATATTTAAAAAATTATAACTACTACTACTACCACTATTTTTACTACTACTTCTACTTTTATTAGTACTATTTGTACTTCTGCTAATATTACTACTATTTTTATACTGCTACGAATTGCTTCTACTGCAATCAGTACTACTTCTATCATTACTAATACTATTAATATGACTATTATTACTACTTCTATCATTACTAATACTATTACTACTATTAATACTATTATTACATTACTAATACTATTACTACTATTAATACTATTATTACTACTTCTAGTACTACCAATACTACTACTACTACTACTACTACTACTACTACTACTACTACTACTACTACTACTACTACTACTACTACTACTACTACTTCTACTACTACTAAGACTATTATATACTACTAATAATACTACTATTACTACTACTACTACTACTATTTCTACTACTACTAAGACTATTATATACTACTAATAATACTACTATTACTACTACTACTACTAGTACTACTACTACTACTACTACTAGTACTACTATGATAAAATAACATAAGAATAAAATAAATATAAAAAAATATTAAAATTTTATAAATACAGATGTAAAATCTCTGTCAAATACTATCAGATTGCTAAGTTAAACAGCATTAATATAATTTAAAAATTCATAATCTAAATTAATATTTATTTTCTTATTATTTTTAACTGTGCTCCCCTTTACCATGCTTACTAGCTTTACGAACACATATATTACTTCCGCATATATCTAAAATTCTAGCAGCTAATCCCTGCAGCCAACATTCTATAGGACGCAGAGCAAATATTCAAGCTTCCGTACATCTGAGTTCTGGTAATTTCTATTTTGTCCAATATGTAAATTCGTAAGTCTCAATATTTAAGAGGATCATAACTAAATTTCGTTTACAAGAATTCTAAATATCGCACGCCTCGGGCTAATGGCTGAGCCAGAGCGGATATGCAACAAATAAATAGCAAAGCCAGTTTAATGCGCGGCACAGCAAAAGCAACAATGGAACTGAAATAAAGTTGTCACAGAGCCAGGCTTTGACCGGGCTACGGACGCGGACACGGACACGGACACTAAGACGGACACGGGCACACGCTCATTTACTCTGTCGCTTGCCAAATGCAGCTCCTCCTCTAGCTACGGTCACACCAACAGTTAAAAGCAAAACAAAATGTCCATCCTCGAAGGGCAGGGCTGGGCAGGTGGGGGAAGGGGCCGTGCCTGAGCCAACAGGCGTTGCGCGTCATTAGGGCAACATGCACGGCTGAGCTGCAGGCGACTCCAGTTGCATGGGACGTGGTAAAGTGAAAAATTTATTTCACAATTCCCCGTTAAAGGATTTCTATTTCCGTTGTGGCCCGCAGACACAGCTCCCATTCCCAAAAAAAACTACCAAATCCAAATGTAACGAAATAAAACCGTAAGCACACAGCCCCATTCAGATGCATAGATCCAAATGGGTGGAACGAAATAAATAATATATAAATATATATGTATATATGTCTGTCTATATATATGTGACTTTAGTGGGGTCTGCTGTGTGGTGTCGCCGGCATTTTAATAGTTTTGTTAGTCTTTTTTTGCGCCGCCAGGCGACAGGAAGTAACTTTTATGCGCGGCCCTAAAAGGGACTTTCGGGCGAGAAGTTTGGAAAATGGCTCCGCCTGAAAGGCGTTGCCGCTGGCGGTGTCTGAATGGATTTTGTGGCTCTTTTTATTTGGCATGCGAATTCGGGCAGCGCACTGGGCCCCCCTGCCGTCTGTCTACTACTCAATATGAGCCCCTTTTCGCCCATTGCCACTTCACTTGCTCGGGCCGAGTGTCCGCCGTCTGGCCGATAATGGAACGTAATGTTATTTGCCGCCGAGCCCCAGTGGCTGGCCTAGTGGCTGGCTCAGTGACTTGGCCAAGAAAAACAGCAAAACCAGAGTCATGCCTAGTCCCGGTTTATTTTTTTGTGTAGGGTAATTGTTACGGTCGCAAAGAGTCTGCCGAAAATTGAAATGTCTGGCCAGTCCGTTTAGGTCTCGGCTTACTATTAACTTTTTGTTGCTCTTCAATCAGCCAAGCTTAGGCAAATGTGAAGCAGATGCTAAAATACGTTTAGAAAATGTAAAAAGAAACATTCCAAATGCTTCAAATGCGCATTTGGTTTGGGAACTAAATGTGAGATAGCCTCAATTGGAGCTGTTAGCTTCGAGCTACGAAAGAGAGAAATGGCAGGTATAAGCGGATGATAATTAACTCATCAGCTTGTCTATATGTCGAGATAGTTGACATGATATAAATGTAAATAAAATATTGCCATCGTATATAAATATATATGATAATATCACCTGTCTATCCCATGCCTTCTCTCTCTCTCTCTCTCTCTCTCTCTCTCTCTCTCTCTCTCTCTCTCTCTCTCTCTCTCATTCTCAAATAAAACATTGCGAATTGCTTCGAGTTGACATTTGGTGTGCGACCAGCTCAATATGTCAACCGAGGCTGTCTCGACCACGACATTCGTCTTTACAAATTTGGGCTGGCAGACAAGAAAAGTCAACGTTCGCGGTGCTTGGGTACACAGAGGAATAATTTGGTTATAAGAGGTATCAAAGGCAGCAGCAGCAACAGCAGCTGGGCCTGAGTATCTGTGACTTGAATTAGTTTCCACATGCGACAGACTCCACTCGAGGATACATTTGTAATGCACACGATTTTGAAGGCACTTAAAAGTTGTCGAGTGCCGAGTGTCGAGTGTTCGTTCAGCGAGGTTTCTGACTCGCCTGGGCGACAGTTTTCTAAGCGGCTTTTAATTAACAGCCATCAAGTGCAAAGATTTCAAGGATTTTCCAAGCAGCCGCACACATGACCGAACGTAGACAGAGGCAGACACAGCAATGGTGGCGAGTGGGGAGGAGCTGCGCCTCGAGCTGACTGACGCCATATTGAAATTCATTAAGATAGCGTTCCCGTTGCTGCCCTTGTCGCCAGCATCGTATTAATATGGCAAGTAAAATATTTATAGCATAATTCTAGGAGCTGCTACATCACAGCGTATTGTGCCACTCATTGTTGTGGTGCTCGGGCGCGCGTTAAAGAAATTAATTAATATTTTGCTATACGCCTTTGTCCCTTCACGCTCCTCTGACTAACGCACACACACGCACGTACACGCACACACACTCACTCTCACACACATACTTATCACTCTTTGGATGGGTTTAATAATGCCTCATGTGTGACGCGTTTT
Source organism: Drosophila meridionalis (assembly GCA_035045145.1). Lineage (NCBI taxonomy): Eukaryota > Metazoa > Arthropoda > Insecta > Diptera > Drosophilidae > Drosophila > Drosophila meridionalis. Next base: position 2,176,522 of record JAWNPG010000037.1, read on the forward strand.
TTGTTGCGGCTTATACAAAGCCGTTCGTTACCAAGATACCACCCACCTCCAGGCGCCACCCCCTTCTTATCTGTGCACCATCACATAAATTACTTTTTACGCCCCGCTCTCACAGAATACAAGTTATGTAAAAGTTTTGTTGTTTTCAGAATGCGCATAAAACAGCAAAGAACCATTTATGAAAACTATCTCACAGCGAAGGAGAGTCCTTGACTCACACTCATTGTATTGATAATTATTGTGCATGAAATAGCAGGACTCATACGGAATTTTAATGTAACTATATGCTTGCCTCACATATTGTTGTGTAACACATTTATATACATATTTAAAAAATATATATATAATATATTATATATATAAATAAATATCTAAAATAATAAGAACATATAGTATATTAAGTCTTTTTTATAAACAGAAAAATAATTAATATTTCGTTTATTAATAATATATATTTAGAACACAAATTATTTATATTGCCGTACTTGATAATGTATGATTATTGATCGGTAGATAATTTGATTACTTAAAAATATATGTTTTATAATGCATAAAAGTAGATATGGAAAATAATAAAAAATATAATATTGTATATGAAGCATAGTTAATACAAAAAATAAGAAATATTTAAAGCATTCTTAATTTTTTTTTTTTTTTATTAATTCCTAATTTATTTTAAATATATAAAAAAATAACAATTGAAGCATTTTTAATTTATAAAAAAAATATATTATTGTATATAATTTTTTTTTTATATATAAAAAATAAATTATATTTTAAATTTTTTAATTTATTTTAAATGTATGAGATAATAAACAATGGACGCATTCTTAATTTATAAAAAAAATATATATATTATTGTATATTGTTTTTTTTTTTTATATAGAAATTTATTTATATTTTAAATTTTTCTTTTAATATTATATATTATATATTTATATATTTTTAGTTAAATTAAAACTATATAATCGCAAGCCTTTTTTATATTATTATAGAATAAGTATTTAACAATATTTTTAAATTAAATTTATTTATATACAAATTAATTAACTATTATATATTATATATAAATAAATTAATTTTTTTGATGCTGATGCTAGTCAATTAATTAGTTGTTCGGAAGAAGACTTCACTTTGTTTCATTTGCATTTTGCTACATCACATAGAAGCCAAGTAAAAATTTGTTTATTGCTGCTTTCCACTCTGTGTGCTTTAAATATTTTACTCTATGCATAAATGAGCCTCGAATATTAAATCTAAAACTTGGCAACTCTTAACCAAATGCAAGCTTCCATATACATACATATCATACTAGAGTAGAGCCTTCAATGTAGTTATACGGGATTTAGCCAAACGATTCTGCATTCTAGCCCAGGTGTCAGTGGCAAAGGTGCTATGCATGCTTAGCCCGCTTCACACCAGGCTCCTGCCGAAACAAAGCCCCCTTCTACTACCCCCCTCCCTCCATCTAATGGCAGCACATTTTTGTGATAGGGGCCAAATGTAATTGCAGATGCCTGGGGACCAGCGCAAAGGCCCTGGCCCAGCCCCTTAAATTGTAAAGCGCACTGAGCCCCGTTCGCCGTCAGGCAGTTTAACTTAATTACAGGCTCTACTAACTGACGTCGGAGTCTCGACTCGTCGTCGACGTCACATCAGGCGTAAATGAACGGAAATGAATTCATAAAATGCGAGGCGCAAACGCGTTGCAAACTCAACGTGACGCAACGTTGCGCGTTCAAAAGTGTAAATAATATGTGTGCTTAGTTTGTCAAGTGCAGAGTGAGAAGTGTGAGTGTGTGTGTGGTCGGATGTATCTGTGTGCCTATGTGTGTGCGGTTGCATTTGTAGCTTTTTGGAGTTCCCGAGTTGGCAGCTTAAAAACTCATCAGCAGCAGCGAGCGCTTTGTATGAAGGCAATAACTAAATGCATCATCAACAAACGCTCCACACAAAAGCCAGCGGGCGCTGCCGTTGCTGGGGCTTTGACTGCAGCTGCGAGTCTGTCAGTGTGTGAGCCGGCGGTGTCACCGAATTAAACAAATAAACTCCCTTTGGCAGCGGATGTTGCACTCAAATGCGCTGACATTAAGTTCCTCTAGTGCACTGCAAATAAGTTAGTTCGCGTGTATTTTTACACACTTCCGGTTTGCCGCATCACATATAGAATGCTGATTCGGCGCACGGCATAAAATGTATTAGTATTAAAGGTTAGAGAAGGCCAATTAAATGCAAGAGAATTTTGAAGGGAGTTGAATTGAAAATGAGCTAAGGCTAATCTTAAATTATATGTGAAGTTGTATGTAATGGAAATGAAGAGATTCAAGATTGATTAAAATAGAACGAAATACTTGAGCATTTCAAGAGTAAGACTAAGACTAAATCTAATAATAAAGATTAATATATTCTTGGACTAAAATGTTATTGACTATTGACTATTGAGTGAGTTTGTTTATTTAGGCTGTCGTTAAGCAAAAACATATAAATATATAAATATAATTTTCGTAGCTCATATATTTATCTTAAACTAAAATAAAAATACGATTCCATAATACCACAATTATATCCGACAAAAGTCTTAATATAAACAAAATTGCGATTGGGGAGAATAAAGATTGATTACTTTCTAAGAGTAAGTAGTAATATTTTCAAAGACTAAAAGATTAGAGAATCTAAATTTCTTTAAACAGGCTCTCGATTAGCAAACCCCTATTATTAATATATGAAGCATGTAGAAATGCATCTATGTAAAATTCTTTTTGTGATTCCAAATACGTATCCAATGTATGAAATAAGGATATTATCGATTTATTTAAAAATAAAATAAATAATATAAAAATATTCAAGTATTTCAAAATTAAGACCAACTCTACGATCTAAAGATTGATTAAAATAGTAATAGGTACAGAGTCATGTTTTTAATAACTGAAAGGTTGAAGATTCAATAGTTTCTATATATTTACTAACGATCGATCATTAATATATCATTCTCATAGCTCATATCTATATATTTCTGACATTCTTCATACGCTTTTATATACATATCATCATTATGACACTTTTAGCACATAAACCCTAAGCATAGCCCTACCACAAACTTAATTGATCTGTCTCTAAAATATAAATTCCTGTTTATAGTTAAATAAAGATATATTTTTGCTAGCAAACAATGTTAATAATACTAACTTGATGGTCCTATCTCAGTTCGGGTAATTTATCAAAAGTTTTCGCTCGCACTTCTACGGCTCTCGGCGCGAAGGAAAAGTTGCAGTCTTCTTATCTTAGGCTGGATACGTGCGGCTGTCAGTCCGGATTAGGCACATATCCCTGAATTCCTGCTTGTTGTTGGGCTGTTGTTATTTTGTTGCCATTGTTTGCCGCTGAGGGAGGAACTTTTGGCCCAAAGTTACCTTTTGACACACTCACACACAGACACACACACTGACTCACTCACACACACACAGGCGAAGGCGACGACGCGTGTAAAAGTTTCTGTTGTTGCATAAAATTAGGCGCAACAGCCCGAGGCCGAGAACCAGACTCAGCTGCTTTAATCAGCGGCGTGAGCTCGTTTAACGCAAATTAAATTGCGTTGTGTAAGAAAAGTCTCTTTCAACTCTACTCATGATTAACGCATTTTGCGTTTAATTTCCCTTAATACACACACACAGACAAACACTCATACACACACACACACACTCAAACACACACACATTCGGCGAGGCTTCTGCATTTGTTGATAAGATTTTAACACGCCGCGTGTGTCTTTCGCAACAAGCCCGAAAAAGTTTTGGGCCTCTGCCACAAGCGTTTGCGGCATTTGCCCCCCAAACATCCCCAACAGCCCCAACTTGGCAAGTTCCATGCGCCCAGAAAGGCGTCGAAGGTAAGCGGACGGACGGTCGGACGGACAGACCCGCTGACGGCAAAGACAAGCGCACAAGGCGGCGGACAAGGGCAAGGCGCTGTCGCTGGCGACCCAAAGCAGCAAAGAGCCTCCGGCGCACTTTGCAGCCGTACGGAGTCGCACTTCGTGCAGAAACAAAGTCACACGCCCCTTTTGTTTATAGCATGCCCTAGCTTTCATGAGGTATATTAGCTAAGGGCAAGTGCTGACATTTGATTGAAGTGATATTTAGTATTCAAATATGGAAATAGTATTTTTTAATTATTCAAATTCTGATTAAGATACTAATTCATATACAATGAGAGATCATAACGTTTGAATTGCATTTTTTAGTAAATATCTTTTAATCTTGAAATTTTCTTATCATCAATTAGCTAACAAAGTGAAGCTTTTACTCAATTTCCTTTTAGTTATTTTTCTTTTTTTATGAACAGATTTCCATATTAATACATATATAATGAGAATTCATAAGATTTTTATTGCATTTTGAAATACAAATCTATAAGAAATAAAACTCTCACATTAATGTTATAATTTTCTTATAATGAAATAGCCAAGCGACTTTGCTTTTAATAAATTTCCTTTTACTAACCTTACTTTTTTAATAGTTTTCAGTTAACACATTAATGCCTCCAAAATGAGAGTTCATTAGGGATTTATTACATTTTGGAATAAAAATCTCACATGCATTTTAAAATTTTCTCATTATGAATTAGCTAAGCGACTTTGCTTTTACTCAATTTCCTTTTACTTATCTGACTTTTTTAACTTTTTTTATGTTTTCAACGTTGTGTGGAAAAAAATACTTAAGCTGTCTTAAAATTTTGTTCAGCAAAGTTGGAGTGCGGAAAAGAAAGCGCCTTCGTTTCCACTTTTTCCACGGCTTTTCGGGCCTGTCACATGAGCAGATCAACAGATTAAATAAAAGTTTTTGTTGTGTTTGTTGTTCTGTTTGTTGCCTAATTCCCCGGCCGCAGCTTTGCCGAGCACCTGCCGCACAAAGAATCGTTTATTGTTTGTCATTTGGCACAAAATGCGCGCTGATTGCGGTTAATGATGACCCCGTAGATAACCCCAAGCATATTCGCTTCCTGCAAAAGTCCCCTGAGCTGCCATGTGAGGCCTAAGCAGTCGTTGCAATTTGAATTTGAAGTTGCCTCAATACAATTAAGATACCGTTATGGGCTGTCATTAAGGTTATCTCTAATGAAAGATACATTTTGAAGATTGCAGTGAAATACATTTAAATGAAGCTAAGTATATGAGCAAAATTATTAAAGTGCCAATGAAAATCTATGTTGAATATTTCTGCATAAAATTAAATTTCTAGTGATATATTCTGAAGATCAAAGTGGAATACATATAAGAGCAGCTTAACACATAAGAAAAACTATTTAATTGCCAATGAATTTCTATATTAAATATTTTTGAACAAAATTTAAACTCTAATGATAATGATATATTCTGAAAATCTCAGTGGAATATATTTAAGTGTAGCTAAACATATGAGAAAAACTATATAATTGCCAATGAATTTCTATGTTAAGTAACATATTTTCTGCATAGAATGTTAAAGCTATTCATTAGTTTATTCAAGCAACGTGATACGCGTATCACATTTCAATACGATTTGGATTCATAATAGCTATCAAGGTTTTTTTTTTTTGCATTTGATTTAGACATTGACAAATAGAATCACAAGTGTTAAGTGCTCTCGTGGCTTGGCCTATGCATATCGCAGAAATAATTAGAGTTTAGCTCGTCACTTGTCTGAACGAGAGCTGCTAATAAAAGCACAAGAGCAACAACAGCAACAACAGCAACAGCAACAACAACCAATTCAGCCAAAGGCCGACACATGACAAGTGCACTTAATGTTTGCGAACATGTATCTGTGTCTAACATGTACATCGACATATGTGTGCGTGTATGCTGTGTGTGTTGTCTGTATGTTGCGCTTAGCGAACTGACAGTTGCGTGAACAAGTGCGGTTGAAGTATGGCCCTTGGGCCCTGCCTGTGCCATTGGCAGCACGAGAGCCGCTGGCATTGGCGACTCGGTGCGGCGTGAGAGCTGTCTGTTCTTGACATTTATTTGAATAGCAGCAGCAGGCATGCGAGTAAGCCCGGCGACAAGCGCATGCAAAAATAGCCCAGCGAGCAGCATTAATTTCATTATTGTCTTAACTCAAGAATGGCATATCCAATCGGGGGAGAAAAAAAAAACGCACACACACACACTCGCCCACACTCTCGCAGGGAAAATGATATAATTAAGGGGCTCATTTGGTACTGAAATCCTTGACACCGCACACTCAATCTTGAGCCCTTCCCGGATAGATTACAGCGATTTCCTCCTCGGTTAAGTAGATTTATCGCTCGAGCATAAAGGCAGCAAAAATTTGAAGAGTCCTTAACTGAGCGGCAGGCAATCATAAAAGTAATGATTGTATATACATATATACAAGCTGTATATATAAAGTCTCTGAGCAGCTGTTGTCGTTGGCGATATATAAACAGAAATCACGTATACGCCGCATAAAACCATTAAGAACACAAGACGTCGCAACGTCTCGGTAATTGAAACTATTTGCTTGCTGGCATTTTCATTAACGCCAATTTCCGTAAAATTTAACGCACTTCCTGACAAATGTTGCCAACGCCTGAGATTGGGGGGGGGGGCGGCGGTTCTGCGCACACGTTAAGAGGCAACAGTTGTTGGCCAAAACGAGCGTCGACTTTAAAAGTGCTAATTACTTGAAAATCAATTGTCGCAATTCATTTTGCAGCCACTATGTGGGTGTGTGGATGTGCGAGTGCGTTCACAAAATTAAGTATGTTAATTTAAGTTTTACGTTCGAATGATTTTCATTCTGCGTCAGTTCTCGGTCCCGCACCTTGCTCACTTTCCTGCAAATGATTCTTGCAAATGGTCTTAATGAAGACCAGCCGGCGCTTGTCATCCTGTAATCAACGCCAAGGAAGCCGAGACCATCAAATAGGCAAAAGACGTAATTAGTGAATAGAAAAAAGTCTTTGCGGCTGTGGGGAGTGGGAGGTGGAGCACAGCTGGCTGATGCTTGTCCAATGAGGCTGCAATTTATAAATGATCAAATGCGGAGCTAATTTCCGAAACGATTTTGAGAAGAATAAATAATTTACTATGGAATACAAATATGATAGTAGGATAAAATATAATGAAATAGTTAGAAAGGTTTGTGGGCATTTGAAGAGAGTTTCGCATAAGAGTTTAGTATTTTTTTCGAGTATTAATCACATTCGATATTCAAATTGCTCACTTTAGGTGTATATAAGCACCCCACACTTAGGATTATCAGTACAATAAAATGAAGTCAGTAGGAACAGTCCTGCAGACAGAGAACCTGTCTATCAGGTTCACACAAAAATTACAAAACAAACTCGACTAAAAGAAGTTTAAATGTAATTTAATGACCGACAAAGGAATACTTGCAAAGCCCTTTCGAAGGTGGCTCCGCTGGCAGAGCATACTTCACCTTCGCCCTGCACACAAAATTGCATTTCCACAAAACGTAAAACGTAAAACGTAAAATGTAAAAGTTTTCTTTGGCAATTTGTTTGTTTGCTTCTTGCTTCGTTCATTTTAGCAAACAGCATGGAAAATTGCAAAAACTTTGCCAGCAGAACAAAAGTTAAAGGCGCTCCACGTATTGAGTAAATCAGAATGATGCCCATTGTCCCAGCCTCTGCGCGTCTTCAGTTCTCACAGTTGGCCGTTGGACCGACCAGCGGACGGAATGGAATGCTCCACGCAGTCCATTGAAGTGCGTTCGGTCGGCTCCCAACGAAAAGCCAATCGATGATTGCTCTTCGACCGGGCAATGCTTTCAAATGTTGCAATTGCTTTTATTCAAATGAAAGTATTTTTTTTTTATTGATCATCTTAGTCTAGCTTTGGAATATGCCCATTCAGTATAAAAGAATTTTTAAAAATCAATGCAGATATCTATTGCCTATATGTACTATTGGTCGATTTAGTTATTTAATAAAAAATTGTGAACTTTTTAAAAAGTTTATTTTCTTGCAGATAATAAGGAAATATGTGTTGAAGCTATAAACGAGTTCTTTATATTATTATTCGTTATTATTTATTAATGTAGGAAAGTGAAGAGTTCGTTGCTGAAACGATGTCAACTAGAGGTTTCAAATTTAATCAATAGAACAGAAAGAAGAAGAGCTGAAAAAGAGTTAAAGATCTGAAAAGGAGATGTTAGTTTGCATATGTATGCAGCAGAAGCAGCAGAAAACACTCCGATTGGTCGCTAACTCAGAGAGGCTTAACAGTTGAGCTCGACTTCGAGTGGAAGTCTCGCTGCCCTACATAAAGGCAGCTGAAGACCAGACTTCTTTCTGCAGCAGCAGAACGTGCTCTGATTGGCCTAATGATTGAGTGTAAAGACTGACGCTGAAATAAGCTTAAGAGTTGAGCTTGACTTGAGTAGAGCTGTCGCTTCCCTATATAAAGGCAAACCTACTGCAGCGCAGCTTCAGTCGTATTCCTCATCTTCTGGTGGTCAGTCGTTGGTTCTTCTCCTCTTCTTCTGTCTGTTGGTAAGTATTAACATAGTTAAGTATGTTAAGCGAAAATATAAAAGTTATACTTTTAATGTTTATTTAATGTAAATATAATATATTTTAAATTTAAATATTATTAATTATTATAACGATCATTAGGATACCGATAATCTAGCAGTCCATATCTGCGTTAAGGGTATTTTTTAGTTAGGCAAGCCCAACTAGCACTTCGACTTTCCCTTAAACTCTGAGTTGATTAAATATAGCTGTGTTTTTTATAGTTTATAGTTAGGTATATAATTTGTATAAATTAAGTAGAAAACATAATAAAAGGCTACTTACATAGTTCCGTGTAATGAATACGGAGATTACGTAAAGCGCCGTCAGCATATTCTCCGTTAAAATTGAATATTTTCTGTATTATTTGGGCTGAAGTCTTAAACCTTTTTCTTTATCAGACTGTGTTTTATTCTTCTTTAAATAAGATCTAACTACACTCTGTATCATCTCAGCAAATATTTTTGTAAATTTCTTGAAAAAAAGCTTTTGAAAAACGGATGCTAAAATAGCATCATCAGCCCGATGAGCACACTTAAATTCAATTCACTCAATTTGGCAAGAAGAGCTACCAATATTTTTTTACACGTCTCAAAACTATTCTTTTTTCAGAAAAAAATATTATTTAATGTTTATTAAATTAAATATTATTACCATGGAGGAAAAATCAAAGATTACAGCTTACCTTGATTTCCCACTACATGTACATAAATTCGCTATATAAGCTGACAAATATAACTAAATTTATTTATTTTATTCATATTATTTATTTTCCTCGAATTTTAAAATTATGTTGATAAAAACCTTTTTTATTAGTTATACGTATGACAAATAAAGAATCCACGTAATAAATGCAAATATCTCGTACTACTTGTCCAGAGATATTCAGGAAAGAACTTGTGATGCAGCTACATTTCCAATAGCTTAAAGATTGATTGATATATATTTTATATATTACAATATATATGCGCAAATAAAACAACAGCGTCCGATTGCCTTGAGCTCCAATCTCAGAATAACTCCATGCAGGAAATAGGCGCCTGTAGCGAGAGCGACCTTCCCTTCCCTTCCCTCTTACAAATCCAAAACTACTGCAGCTCGTATTACTTATAATGATTTAGTACCATATATGAATATCAAGGTGTTAACTCGTATGCTTTAACACAGCTCTCAAAGCTTCTCTTTTTATGGACTGGGCCACTCAACAGAAGGCGTGGCCATAGTCCAGTTGCATTAGCCTTTTTCCCTCTCTCTGTTTGTTTGTCTGTCTCTATGAAACCCTAGAACTTGGATTAATTAACACACTTTTGAGCATTACATAATTAAATAAGTATGTATGATTATGAGTGAGTTTTTGTTCCTGATGAAAGAGATATCAACTAGATGGCTTCAAACAAAAGCTGCGCTCTGGTTCTGTTTATCTGCCAGTCGCGCTCTCCCAACTAGAGAATTCATGCCACTTTTTATGGACGCGAGTCGCAATTTACAAAGCACTTAGGGCCGCCATCATCACGCAATACAAATGCATTTCGCTTTTATTGAAGATTGGCAAAAGCATTCATTAAAAATTTCTTTCTTTTTTTTGCACATTTACAATGAATTACAATTGTGGCAGAACCGCAGGCACTCACATTAAGACGACACAGGTGTGGCTCCTCGGGGAGGAGGTGGGCGCGGGGGTGTGGCACTTAAGCCTTTGCAGAAAGCCTGCTTATTACAGCGGCCTGCTATGGGTCGAGAGGAGGAGGAAGCAGAAGCGTTTATTTAATTTACGTCTTTTAGCACTCGACGTCGCATACTTTGGACTGTAATCATTTCCGGCATATAAGAGAATTCACCTTAAACACGCAATTATTTAAGATAAAAATTTCCATTTAACGCTATCAGGCTGATAAGAAATAAAAATTCACATCTGCCAACGGGCAGGCAACAAAGAGAGAAAGAGAGAGAGGGAGAGAGAGAGAGAAAACACAGAGAAAGCGTGAGACAGGTGTTTGTAGGCGGGACAGGTGAGGCAGGCGGGGCTCTTTATTACAAACAACAATGTGGCCGACTAAGAGGCAACGGCAGATGGCCCGAAAATGAAAAATCCCTCAATATGCAATTTACCATAAATTTATAATTTACTGGCAAATTATTTTCATAAGCCATTTGCATTTATATGGCCCACACATACACACACACACACACACACACATACACATACATGTGTCTGCACAGCCTGCGCCTCCGACTCGACCATTAGATATCTCGCAGTGAAGACTTCTATCAGATAATTAAATATTTATTTGAAAATTTGAAAATTGGAAAATTTAAATTGTTCTTATATTTTGAATACAAATTTTTAACTAAATATGTAAAAGAAAATATATTTGCATGTATATATATATATATATATATCCACTCCTTCTTTGACTTCCAGCATATAAGCCACCTTTAAGGCAGTCAAATTTAAGAGCAGGGTATACAAGTCAGAGACAACACGAGTTTTCTTCACTCAAAGCTCCGACAGGCCGTGAAAGCGAACAAAGGTTTTCGTTTGCTCTTGGGCCTTGGTTAAAATGTTTCGCTTCTTTGTGTGGGCGAAATTATTGCAACGTGAAAGTTGGCTTATAAAATATAAAATTGATTTTCACGCCAGTCATTAACTTGCTCAAGTATCTGCAGGAGCCCGGCCCGATCTCTGCATTATTAATGCACTTAGTGCGCAGCGCGAAGCGTGTCGGCCACGTTTAACAGACATCGACTTAATCTCATGAAAATTATAAGGCCACGCACATTGAAGCTGAATAATTTAATAATGGAATTCTTAAAACTTTGACATTTACAAAAGTTTGCGGATTCAATAAACATGTTAGCTGCATTAAACATGGCCAACAGAAGCCTTTTCGCTTTAAATAATTTACATAACATAAAAGAAAAAACTCATTTAATTCTTCTCATTCAAATCGACTTTTTCATACAATTTTATTGAATGCCCTCAGGGCTGTACCAGACCTCGGGAACATAATTAAGGGAACTGTAAATAAAAAAGTGTGTTCTGTATGCAAATTATTATTATTGAATTAAGGAAACTAAATATAGTTTGCGTTACATTTGCAAAATAAAATGTAAATTTGGCACAGTTCGCTAGAGACATGAACTACTATTTGCAATGTGAATAAGTAAGTTACCTCTAGTCGGGTGTGCACAACTTGGAGATACTCTGCATACTGACATGGTGTATGATTTCAATGCACAGACACAAAATACATAGTTCTCAACTTCGGCTGGATTCAAATCATAGTTTCCGTAAGCATTTCCTCTTGCCGAGAATTCATTGTCAGTTTTTGAAATGGCTGCCCTAAGCTATAGTAGCTGCTGACAATTGAAACACAGTAACAATTGTGATTCCATTAAAGGAATAAATGAAAAGAATGTTCGCATTTTAATGTATATTTGCACTTATTAACTTCTGTGATAATAAAAGGGGCTTCAATGAAGTATATAGCCTATCACAATTAATATAATTTAATCATATTTTTAATAGAACTTAATAGTTATCATTCAACATCATCAATCAATTTTTATTAGACTTATTTATTATAAATTGGGTTTCATTTGAACTAATGTAATAAATAAAGAAATAATTAAAATTTTAAATAATATAGACTCCAAAGAGGTAAGAAATATAATTTAATAGCTGAAGATCGAAAGCATTTTTACCAGATTATATCAACGTCTTAGGTTATCAATATGGAACTCAAACCAGAATATCGGCTGCAATAGAGGAAGATATATATAGGTTCTGATCAACTATGCATCAACTAGATCAACTATTGTAGCAAAAACATTACGCCCAGACTATTCAGTTGTTTAGGGTATAACAGTGTTTGCGTATATATTGTGTGCACAAAAAAATTTATAAATTTGTAAATATAAATATAAATATATAAATGACAATATTTGCCACAGTGTTAATGAACATATTCATATATAAAAATAAAAAAGAAATTGAAATTAAAATATTTGTATTCGACCATGTGTAGCTGGAAAGAGATGAAAATAAGTGGAATGTAAAGGAATAAGTAGGGAAACATAGAGAGTCTGTAAGTTCTGTAAATTTATTATGTCAGATTTATCATATGTATTATTGTTTTTTTTTTTTTTTAACTGTATACTTATAGTACAACTATAATTTTATCTATGTTTTTTATTAGACATTCGTGTACCGTATATGATATAACATAACTTTATATACTTGGTACTTAAAGTTTATACAATGGTAAACATGTTTTTTTTTTTTAATCTAGGGAGCAATTCCATATGCACATATTTACTCACACATATAACCCAATTTGCCATTAGCAGAGTAATTAAACATTTACATGAAACGAACAATATTCGTCCTTATGAATTCAAGCTAAGCTAAGCATAAACAATTCGCACACACTTATTTATCTTAAAATTACTTCTGTTTGAAGTCACAGAGACACCGAACAATTTCTTTAAATTGAAGTGAAATTTCATGTTTGGCTTCCATCCGTAATGTCTGTGATGCATTTAGCTATGCAAACACTTGTCACTTCCTTGGCATCAAGGACACTTCAGGCTCATTGAGCTCTGACATTTTCTCTGTGTGACTGTAGTTAACCTTAGAGGAAATCCAATGCCGGCAATTGCATTTGCGCATATTTTGTGACCACAGCTGGTCGACATCTGTCGCATGGAAGTTTTTCTGTAAATCATTTTCAAATTTCACAGTTGAATGAATCGTTCAGCCGAGTGTCTACACTTGCATTTTTGGCATTGTTTCCTGTCTGCAGCACATGCACTTGCAGTGGCAGTTGCATTGCTTCTATGCTGAGCTTCTATTTGATTGCACTATCTTTCCTGTTCAGTTGATAATATAATAATTGGCCTCAAATTAGGGAGGATATCATGTGATAATAAAAAAAATAAAAATTATTAAAATTAATTCTATAATATTTTTTTGTATTAAATTTATTTTTATTCATCTTATTACTTATTTTTTTAAAATATATATTTATAATATTTTAATTTTAAATATTTTATTTATTATTCAGTATTATTTTAAATATATATTTAATAAATAAATATATATTTAATATTTTTAATATTTTATTTATTTTTATTAGTTTTATTATTATTTTTTAAATATTTATTGAATATTTTTAATACTTTTTTTTCATTTACTTCGTCTTTTTATGTAGCTCAATTACCTTTTGCTGTCATTCTATTCTTGCATTCTTTTCAATTAAATAAGTACTACACTTTATTATTCACAAAGAGAAAACCTAATTACAACTAACAAATCTCTGGGTAATATTTTGTTTCCAGGCAGAACAACTCTATCTGCACATAGGCAAAGCAGCGCAATGTAACGAGAGTAAAATGGCATGGAAAATTAATCAGCGGCTTCTACTAACTTCTGCGAAATGTATTTAAACGCTAAATGAGCGTACGCAAGTTACAGCCAAAGGGGAGGAAGCCGAGAGAGGGTAAACGTAAATTCACTCAGTCTGAGTGTCATTAAAGTTGGGCCGGAGGCAAAGACCAAATTGCGTATACGCCGCGTGTACGAAAAACTCTTGAAAATGCACAGTTAAAACGGGAAATGCTTAGCCCTCTTATTTTATCTCTTTTTTCCGTCTTGCTCGCTTTTTTTTTTTTTGCTGCTACCTCCACATCTTGCTGCAAATTGTCAAAAGGATACAATTTAAAACGTCTTCAAGCCCAAGGCAGCAGCGCTGGGCCATGCGAATTCAAGTCCGAAACAAAAGAGTAACTGAAAATATTTACATTCAGACAGATTTGGACGAACACACAAGAAACTAGACTTAAGAGCATTGCTGCGACGGTAACTAAGGAGGAGAAAACTTAAGATCTTAAGACTATTGTCGTCAGCCTGATTAACCGATTGTCTCCTGGAAACACAATAAATCTTATATGTAACCCAAATGCGTATTTCGTGTTTGATCTACAGCTTAAAGTGGAGTCTATCTAAAGCAAGGATATTTGTATAGGAAATATGCTTAATATTGAAATGTATCATTCATTTTTCAATCAACTTTCAATACAGTCAATACAGTCTTTTCCAGCCATATTTCAATAGAATTTCAGGTAATTAAATAAACAACCTGAAAGACTTTCGCAACACGTTTTATTACACTTTACAGTTTGCAAGCGAGCAGTTGAAAACAAACAGCCGGCAGCCGTAGCTGTAGCACACACAGAGAAGGTGACAGAGAGAAAGTCCGGGAGAAAGTTGACGCTGGCTGTTTGACTTTCGAATGTATTTCTTTGGGTTTTGCTCTTTTATTATTATTGTGTATCCGGTTTGCGTGGCGTATGACGAATACGTTTATTGGTTGCGTGGCAATTTCTGATTTCTGAATCCCCAACGTCCTCACATGTTTCATTCCCAGCAGGGAGTGAGTGTGTCCCGCTGGTTCCCATTCCACATTGTTTGTCTAATGCTTATGGGGCATTGATATGTAAAGCCTGTGCACATACATACACGCACACACCTAACGGCACCCACCCTGACAAATAGACTGAGCTTGTTATTTTTGTCAATTCAATGATATTAGAGAGCCTCACAAACCAATTGCCAACATTCCACAACATTCCCCATAAGGTCGCGTTGACAACGAGCTTACTTTGATTTCAGGTCGCTCTGATATCTAAAATTCTTGGCTAAGGTCACTTTACATCAATCTGCTGGATAAACATTTTGGTTTTTAACACGCATTAATTTGCCAGTTTAAATTTAGTGAAAATATTTTATTTTGAATTTTGTTTAGAATTAACAATATGAATTAAATATAGATTAGACCTATGGGTGAGAGTCGTTAGAAATATTATATATAAATATCCGCGGATAGCCAATAATAATATTTACTGTCAATTTTACGAAACTAAAATATTTAATAGAAATTAGCTTAGATATTTATTTCATAATTGAGTTTATTATAAATAAAAGCAGCTTCTGTAGTTATTGAATTATTTCTAGCTCTATTAAATATGTATTTATATATTCGAGATATTGAGGTGTTGATATTAAATATATATTTCAACCCTAATCTAATATAATTATTAGCTAATTTAAATAAATATCTCATCATCTATAAGAGTATTAAATAAATAATATAAAAAATGAATTACAGTTAAAATTTTACTAATTATTATGTAAGGTGTTTTAACTGGTCGTGCTTCAATTCATATAAGTAACATAATTGTTATTACTATAATAATAAATTGAAAATTGAATTTATTTTTAAATATGCAAAGTGTAAAAAGAAGCTTCAAATGTATTTTATACAATATATATTTCTCTGATAATAATTTTTCAAATTCAAATTAAATAATTAATTATAATTTTTTTATAAATCAATAAGCTCATCGAAATAATTTATATATGAAAACACAATTCGACTTCTGCTATAAATTTTTGCCAGAATAAATACCAATAAATAGCACCAACAACTTGTATTGAATCTGACTTTAAAGATGTTGTAGCATGTGCCTTCCCGCTTAAAGACATTTGTCTAAGCTCAATATATAATCCCATTGGGCTGACGGAGAAATGGGGCTCACATACGCATTGAAGATTTAGCGATAAAAACAGGGCTCGGAGCAGGGCAGGCGCAGACGTCACATTAGCGACACTGCGATAACTTCGATATTTCATTTTGGTGATTACAAGAAGTGCACGTTGTGCGCAATGCCGCCATTTCCGTTTCCGGCTGTTGCTGCGCGCATAGATCACACACCTGACTGGAGTCTAGTTGGCTCTGACACTTGACAATTGCAACACGTCTTCAAGATTTTGGCTGTTTTAGTTGTTCATATTGTTGGCCACGTTTTCGGGCGCAGCTCAAGCACACACTCCAACACACACACATACACACACTCATACAAGCGCACACAGATGCCTGGGTGCTTTGGCCTAAGTTGCGACCGTAAAATATTCAAATTAAAAGGACTTATGTAGGCACTCAATGTTACCGCCATTATGCTACATTGTTGTCTGCCACGGCTGGGGAGGATTGGAGGAGGAGGAGGAGCTGGTGTGGTCGGGTGAAGGGGGAAGCCAAGCTCTCGACCTCGAGACCAATGGCGGGCTGCTTCCGGGGCTTTCAACGCTCAAGCTGCCATTTTTTTACACTTTAGTTGACAGCGGCAACCATTTGTGGCAACAGCCACGCCCCCTCCCGCCATAACCCTGTGCCTGCTAGTTCGCCTTGTAGCTGAGATGCGATATGCTCGCTCCTTATTGTCGTAGTTGTTGCTGCTGTTGCTGCTGCTGCTGCTCCTCGCTGTTGTTGCTCCTGTATATGTCGCATTTTCCGGGTAATTTACATTCTCATCACAGCACACACACACACACACACACACACACACACACAAACACACACACATACACACACAGACACACATACACACAGAGACAGTTACCTGAGCAACATCAAAAATCGTGCAGATAGCAACAGCGCTGTCAACTGTCGCTCGTCTGGGCGCCTCCTCCTCGGGCAGCTCTTCTCCATTGGAGACAATTTTAAAATAATAAAAAATAATCGTTTCTTATATCGTTGGCCCGTTATTCTCTTCTTCTTTGCCTTTGTTTTAGTTGGCGTAGTTCAGCATTTTGCCATCTTTATTATTTTTGCCGTAGTTGCTGTGCATTTTATTGCCGGTAAATTAGGCGCATAAATTTCAGTCCCCGCATTTTTGTCGGTGCCCAAGGAATTGCGAGAGTTTATTGAAATGGTTTGCATTATTTATTGCGTTGTCCTTTAATGAAGAGTTTACGATCATGAACAGCAAAGAGAGAAGTGTGCAAAGGAAATAAATTAAGAAAATATTTAATCAACAATTTCCACATTCAATTTTTATTAACAAATATTGATTTTTTTGTTATAAATTGAAATTGTTTTGAAAAATTGAATGAGGAACAGATATATAAATAAAATAAATAAATTGATATTGTAAAATATAAAAAAAAAAAATTAATTTTGTTTTAAATCAGTGCATGAAGCTATCAAATTTGTTGGGTATATGAAATTCAATTTTTTATGCACATATATGTCAGTATATGAATCATCTTAAATTAAAAACATTGAACTGGGTTTGAATAGGATTTTAACTAAAATTATACGTAACATTATATTAAGTTTTTATCTATTTCAAATTTTCGTTTTTCTAGTCACATTTTCGTAATTTCTTTCAAAGCTTTTAATAAGTGGAGTTGATCTGATTGGGGATGTGGAAAATCGGCAAATCATTTTTGATTCATTATGGAAACAATTTCACAGTGCGTAGCTAAGGCTGAGCTCAAAGCGAAAGTCAACAAATGAAAGCAGAGCAGAGCAGAGCCAAAGCCCTCAAGTTTAACCTTAGCTAAGCGTTCGCTTTCGCCTGGCTTTTCTCCCACTCTCTCTCTCTCTCTCTCTATCTCTCTCTATCTCTCTCTGTCCCTCTCTCTCATATTTCTTTTTGGCGGTGAAGCGCACTCAAAAATTTATTGTCTGCAACTCGAGGTTCGACATGAATTTTATTTATTTGCATGTAAATCGGATTTGTGTGACCCCAAAGATTTTCGAGCGTGAAATATACGAGCAACAGTCGCAGTTGCCGCCTGGACTTGGACTTGGACTTGGACTGGAATGGAGCGAAGTGGTCGGTCATTGCATCCTGGCGTCCTGGCCACGTGACCAGCCGGAAGGTAAAGACGCCAGGCTTGGCGCCTGAGCGAGCACAAAAAGGAATCGTGGGTCATTTTTTTGTGGATGCCAATGGAAAGGGACCTTTTCTTGTTCGGCTTGAATGTCAAGGCGTTGTTCAGCTTTTAGTCTGTTTTGTTTTTTGTGTTTTGTGTTTTGCTTTTGTTTTTGTTTTTGTTCTTGTTCTTCTTTATTCTTCACTTTGTTGCGCTGCTTTCCCGTTTTTATTTTCATGTCGACTCGGTTTATTGTTAGGCGCACAACCTTTTTGTGGCATTCCTTTATCATTTGAAATGTAGTCGGACATGGAGATGCCGCTGTTGTTATGCTTCCATGATTACCAGATCTGTTGGTCTGTTGGTCCATTGGTCCGTTGGTCCATAGGTCTGCTGGCCTGTTGGCCTGCTCTCGGCCACTTTCGGTGTGTTTTATTAGCTATTATGGGTAAAATATGGCTTACGTCTCGTTTATTGTTATTTATAATGATTCATTTTGCACGTTTTTATGGCTGCCAAGCACTGAGTAGGGACCCGCAGCGGTCGTTGCAAATGTATTATCTTCACTTCTTGCAGATCTCCAGGTCGGGCCATATTTTATTTGCGTTTATTCTAATACGCTTTACATGCGCTCCCAAAAGTCAGCAGCACGTTCGCCTTGTTATCGTTTTTAATCAACTCGACAAGCATATAAAAGTTTCGATATAACAAAGACTTCAATCTATTCACGAGGGAGATCAATTGGTCGATCGATGGGGTTATTTAAGCTAAGCAAGAATGTACATAGATGCTATTGATGAAATTGAAAATTCTCTATAATTGACGAAACACCATAATATTACTTAAATTTATCAAAAAAAAAAAAAAAAAATTTTAATAAAATTAAAAAAAAAACTAAATAAATAAATACTTAAAAAAATGAGTAAATAAAATTAAAAAATAAAAACATGAATAAAATAAATAAACCAAAAAATTAAAATTATAAAATAAATTAAAAATAAATAAAAAGATAAATAAATAAAAATAAATAAATAAATAAAAAGATAAATAAATTAAAATAAATAAACAGATAAATGAATAAATAAATAAATTAATAAATAATAAAATAAATGACTAAATAAATAAATAAATAAGTAAATAAATAAATGCATAAATAAAAAATAAATATATAAATATAAAGACAAATTAATAAATAAAATATATAAATAAATGAATAACTAATGAAATAGGTAAATAAATAAAAAAAATTAAAAGGAATGCTGCACAGAAAAAGAAATATTTAAATTATAAATTTATTATAATTCTTTAAATTCATAATCGGAATATTCATATATCAGTTTCAGTTTCCAATCATAGTGCAACGCCTAACTAATTCAGAAAAGACTATCAGCTTACATATTGAGAAAATAATGTGTAATAAATTCCAGCAGAGACATATATGTTAAATATCTTCAGACGAGGAGTGCTCCCATGACTTGAAGGCATGCACATGCCTTCGCCTGCCCGCCGCAGTCTTGCCCCACTGTGCGCATTATATATCATGGCTTATGTTTTGAATAATTTAGTGTAGTTTTTTCTTCTCTTTTTTGCATTTTAAGAACAATTTTGCCAATGTAAAACGTAAAATGCAAAAATGCCAGCACCTGCCCCCGCCTCCGCCTCCGCCCCGCCCCTCAGCCAACGATAGTCACTTGCATGTTGCAGCTGCTGTTGCCCAGCTCCAGATCGAGGGTGTGGGCGGCAGCTAGTGAAATAGTCGCATAATGATGTCTACGATAAATTTTACAAATCCTCGAGCAACTTTATATCCCTCGCCTTCGTCTGTCTTCGTCTGCCTTGTGCTTGCCTTGTCCTGCTTTGGCAAGCTCTGATGTCGCTGTC
The DNA here is from genome assembly GCA_035045145.1 of Drosophila meridionalis. Classification (NCBI taxonomy): domain Eukaryota; kingdom Metazoa; phylum Arthropoda; class Insecta; order Diptera; family Drosophilidae; genus Drosophila; species Drosophila meridionalis. The sequence goes on from JAWNPG010000037.1 coordinate 2,196,641, forward strand.
CTTAGTTTTATTTCATATCGGGAAGCGAGTGGAGCTGGGACACGAGAGCGACGTCGCTGTGGCAACCTTTAAAATATTTTTGCAATTTATTTACAAAGTACGCTGTCATACACACTCACAGACACGCAACAGAGACACGAATGCTTATACACTTAACTGCGCTCACATATGCAAAATAAAGTGATTACAAAGACGACACACAAGTATAAACACACACACGCATATGTACACCCACACACACACACATTAGCTGAGTCGCCATTACCTAGGCTGAGAGTGGGATGCCAGAGTGAAGAAGGGTCCGCTCCGACGGGCTCTGAGGACAGAGAAGAGAAGAGCTCTTCCATGTTTGTGTTTTAATGCACTTGCATAAAAGACAAGCAAATTTCATTTGCATACACACATATGTTTCATTGTGTATTTCGCTCTCATCTGCAGGTTTATATACTGTTGCCTAATTGGAATTTTTAAGTTGCGAATTTATTTCGAGAAATCTACTTATGTATTACGGTGTAATGTTATACAATGAATACTAAAATAATATTGCGTTGATATTGGAGAATATTTATTGATGTTCACAATTCAGTGTCAGTAAAGTTAATAAAAAGAAAACACATGAGCCACACACCATAAAATTAGCTACATTTTAAATTGGCACAAAGCATAACAAAACATGTGTATATATAAACATATATACATTATATATATATATATATATCTGTCGCAAATATAGTGAATTTGTATTTATTGATCCCGCAGCCAATGGGCAACATATGGCAGCTGTCGTGAGAGCATAAAAAAAAAAAAACGAACAGTGCGTGGGCCTGCGGCGGAAATGGGTGGCGAATTTTGAGAATAAACAGAGCAAAATGTTTACTAATAGCCAAAACATGATACAACAAATTGTTTACACGCTGCAGTTTCATGGGGAGTGGGAAAACAAAAGTGCGGCCCGAATCTACAATGCAAATGGTGCGACTTATTGGTAAACAGCCTGGGGTAGAATGTAATATAATGGCCTAGTCGAACGGCAGACACAGACACAGATACACATTCAGATACAGATACAGATACATATACAAATACAGACACAGATACACATACAAATACAGATACAGATACAGATACTGAAAATATTGCCTCAAGCAACTGAGCAAACTCTAATTTATGCAAACACAAATATCTGTGTGTGTGTGTGTACGTATGTGTAATGTATATCTATATACATATGTATATACATTTATATATATTTATGTATTTATATGAGTTTAGATCGTAAATTGTTTGCGTGTTGCCTGCAGCTTGCATATTTTGCAGCTATCTTTTATATTTTTTAATATTTATTCAACTATTTTACTGGACTTGCAGCTGAGAGAGAAGCGCAAACTAAAATCTAACAAATAAAAGCGCCTTAGTTGAGAGACTTTCAGTTGATGATACCCTGTAGGCTGTGCTTGGGTGGAAAAATAATGGAAAATTAAAGAATCATTAGCAAAAACCTTATAAGCAGTAAATAAGCAGATAAAAAAATAATGGTTGAGACAGTAAGCAAAGAATTTCAAAAATAGAAATTGAAATATCTATAATGCAATAAAAAAATATTTGGAAATTTTTTTTGATCGCAAATGCTTCCATTAAATACACTTAGATACTTTTAAATAGTATATGTATATTATTATATTTTATACAGTATGTATTTTGTATTATATATTTTATAAATATTTTGAATATATTTCTATATATATTGAATTTTATATTATTTTGTATATATTACAAATTTTATATATATATTTATATTTTATATTACCTTTGTATACACTTTTAACCCTTTTAAATATATATTACTATTTTTCATACAATAAATAATTTATATTATATATTTATTATATATTTAAAGTATACTATAAATTGCATTTATTTTTATATATTATATATTTGACATATATTTTTATATTTTATATTACTATTGTATATATTAGAATCATTACAAATATTTATTGTTATTCATTTCTCTCTTCAATATTTATAATAATATATTTAAAATATATATATAATACATAATATGAAATATATAATGTATACAAAATAACAATATAATATAAATGCCAATCACAACATTTTCCACAACCAATACGCCCTATTCCGCCTCGATTTCAATGGGTATGCAAATACCGCACAAGATATGCCCGCGAAATTATTCAAATTGAAAATTTTACGTCTTGCAGTTGTTGGCGCCGGCCAGAGATAAACATTCGCACCCAGGCAGCGGGGGAATTATTTAGTCGCTGCTCGAAAGAAAAGACCACACTACATAAGTCAGCAGATAGTGCCAGCAGCAGCAGCAGCAGCAGAGGCAGGCAGCAACGGCTATGGATCTTACTTGAATTTAAATTCGCATCTTGATGCTAAATATTGGACGAAGCAAAACTGTTATGCCCTCTATCTGGCCCTTGCTTCACAACTGTTTGTATAATGTAATAGTTTCTCCGATAGATATAAATAAATGGAAACTTTGCTGCTTGATGGGCCATTAAAAAACTGTTTGTTATTTACCCAATTGATCTATTGCCAATTTTATTTTTTAAAATTGCAAATATAATTTTAAAATCAAGTTCAATATAAATATACTTTAATAATAGTTAAAATTTATAATAAAGATATTAAAGAGATATTTTGTATTTTTTGTTTTTATAATATATTCAAAATTTACAATGTTTATTAATTTTTTTTTGCTGGTATATTATATTCAGAATTTACATTGTTTACTTGAAATTACAATAAGTGTAATATATTATATAAGTATAAATAAATATAAAAATACATCAGAGACTTTTATTAGACCACAAATCAGAGTTCTCGATTATTTATTATTATCATTTTTGGGACTTCTTATATTGTATTTATATATTTCACTCGTGACACAAATTTTTTGATATTTTGCATCTTTAAATTTCTTTCCGTTTCATCGCTTCTCCGTGAAAGCAAAAAGAAAATCTTTGTGCACTGATTCAATTCTCTGCAGCTGGTGCCGCAAATGTCTGTGGCCGAGATGGCCCTTGTACAACTGACCTCGATACAAGTGCGGTTTTCCTTGAGTATAATTATCGACAAATATTGCTGGAGGGACGAGTGCTGTGAACGGCTTTGTTTTCTGTTTCCGTTTCTTGTTTGTATGGCCAGTTTTTTGCTTATTTATGAGCAACAGTTGTTTGCATTAAGCGAAAGCGAAAAAGCAGCAGTTAGCCGACTTAAATACTCTTACAGAGAGGAGAAATCTACAGAAATTGAATTTGTTTTATATCAATTGAAATGGAAATTGAGATATACGTAATATTCAAAGGTTTAATAAGTTAAATCAACTTGAAGAACAGTCATAATATAATAAATTATTCACTTTTTTTGTTTGTCTAAGTACATTTTTGATAAGATTCTTTTTTTTTTAATTTCACATGGCTTTAAACGGAATAGTGTATTTTCATATGAAGGGTGTTTAGTCTGTACCAAACGTGTATACATATATTCATCGTTTTTCTTTATGTTTTTATAAATCAAATGCTTTTTACAAAAATGCTTTTGCTGGCTTTCTTGGACAGATAAACCGCCACTTGTCAGAGCAACATACATATATATACATATATATTTATATATATATATATATATATATATATTTACATATATATATTTGTAGCTCACCCACGCGAACGCCTTCAGTTTAGCACACACACACACACACACACACACACACACACACACACACACCAGTGCATACATACATTTTACACACATATGAGCTCTGGCACTGAACGCAGAGTCGCTCAATTAATTTTGATTGCAGCCTTGGCAGCTGTTAGCCACAATATTTTTATGAAAATGCCATTACGTACGTGTTGCGTTGAAATTTGCTTTTCCTCGCCCTTTTGCATTTTCATTAAAAATTGTTCGGGCAATCTCAAGAGAATTTTGCCTAATTTATGGCAGTTCAGTGCAAAGTTCAAGTCTCCAAATATATTTTTATATACTCTTTAATATTTAACTATGTATTGCTGAATGGAACGAGGAATACTCCAGTTTCGTGAAAGACTTTAAAGTTGGTCCCAATTAAGTTCATAAATATATGTATAATCCTTTGACATGCCGCTTAAGCTCTTATGTAAGAAACTGGAGATTGGTATGCTGAAAAGAGCTTAACGTAAATACATATGCTATAAATAAACAGTTCAGTTCATGTGTATATAGGTATATACATATTTCTTATATGTTTGAATGGAAATCCCAATCGCTTTGACACGGCTTCTCGATACAAAGTTATTTGGAAGCAGATGCTCCTTAGTTTGCATTGATGGCCTTATCTCCAATTAAAAATAAATAAAAATAAAATGATGTTCATGAATCAAACTATAACACAAACACTCGCCACTCACAACTATATCAACAGCATTTGCCCTCGCTTCGTTTTGATATTGAAAAATCCGCTCATAGAACCGGCGCCCAAATAGATAGATAGATAAATTTATACTTGGCGTAGAAAATAAACGTCAGAGGTGCGAAAATTTATGTGCTTCAGGTGGCGGCAGATGAAACAAAGATACTTTGTTTATGTTTGTTTGTGAAAGTATCTCAAAACACGCTCAATGGCAGCGCACTTCAACTTGAACTTGATCAAAATGTTTTGCTAGCTAATTTAATTGGTTTCAAATAAACAAATGGAATGGCAAAGTTCTAGCAGCTCGCAATATGTTTACCTTTGGCGAAATTCCTGGCATATCTGACTGTCTGAGAAAACTTTTAATTGAAATTACAATTTTATTCACGCGACCTTCGTATCCATTTGGCTGAAATGAAGCGCGAACAGACACAAATTTGCCAAAGGCAAAAAGCAAATTGACGCATTTTTTCGCTAAGTGACATTCAAGAAAAAGAAAAAAGCGCCATAAAAATATACAAATTTAAAGTCGACGTCAACGTCATCTCTGAAATTAGCTGCAAATGTGAGAAAATTGCGCTAATTAATAAAAAATGTGCAATTAGTTAGAAGCTGCAGCCGATACATATAGGATGTACTATATAGAGAATACCTGAACTTGACATCTGACAGAGGCGCCCACGCACACACATTTCTCTGTATCTATCAGATACAAATGAGCGCTCAGTACAGAGCAATTTGTTGGCAAATTGCTCTCGATCTGTGTGTGGGGCCGAAAAGCGAAAGGGAAATAGTTTTCGTTTTCTGGCACTTGATGTTGCCACACTTCTGCTCAGACTTTCCATATCATTTCATATTTCTGTAATAGTTTATTGTTATTGTTGTTGCTGTTGCTGTTGGGGTCGTGACGTCATTAAGAGCTTCCGCTGCTCACATCTATATTTGTTTGTCCGCCTTGTCTGCCTCCTACATTGGCTTTATTTCTGGCGATTTTGGCATTCGAAAAACGGGCGAATCGCCGTCTAATGCCGAACGCTGCGTTGGCGTTGGCGTCGCGGCTGGCGTCGCTAGCGGCAGCGCTGCTGGCGTTGGCATTAGGCTAACCTAAAAAACATTTTTAGCATTTTCCTAAATTATCTCTGGCCTCTTAGGATAAATGGAAAACTGTTTCAGCAACTTGCGTCAGTCGAAAATTCAATTTTGATCGCAAAAGTCGCGCACAGCTCAGCAGATTCATTTGCATTTTTCAAACCAAACATACAATGGCTGTAAGTGTTGCAACAAAATAATTGTAAATTATGGACAAAACTGGATAAAATTAAAATAAAAATTGTGAATTTATTAGCTTTTTCTATTAAATGGTGATATTGTCTTCTTGGTGCAGTTTTAAATAAAATTCATCTACATATGTGAGGTCTGATTGAAATATATTAGTGGACATTTGAATAAGTAGCAAAACTTGATCTTATTGATTGAACTTACGAAAAGTTTGCTCTAGTGAAGAATTACATATCAAAGATATAAGTTTACACTTTCCAGACTTGCAGTCGAGTCTCTCTTTAATAATAAAACAATTAAATATTCTATTAATTAAAAAGTTTTGCATATCGTTTTGAAATCCTTCAATATTATAACAAAAAAAATTTTAATTAAATTGAAAATTAATTAAGATGTAAACAAAACAGTTGAACAGCGTTAGAAATCATTAGATATTATAATATTTAAAAATAAATAAATTAAAAATTAAATTGAAATTTCATAAAAAATAAATTTAAATTTGATAAATAAATTTTACATTTTTAATAAAATATTAAATGCTTTTGAAATTAATTAAATTATTTGAAAATTAAATTTTTTAAAATGAATTTTTAATATAAACATACACTACATGCTTTTACGAATTACATGAATTAATCAATTTATTAAAAAATTGTTTGCCTTATAATTTCATAAATTGCAAGAGAGATCATTTTACAGTTTAAACATCACGCAATGGCCTGTGTATGCCAGCACTTTGTTTATTTACTTTTAAATAATTACGTACAAGAGCAATTATGTGAACATAATGCATATTTTATTGTTTAAATTTCATTAAAGTCACGTAGGCAGTAAAATAATAAGCAATTTCAAAATATAACAAACCGTGAATGGGATACACTATATAAACTATATATAGAATAGCAAATGTAAATTATTTCTTTGCATGAAATGCATTAAGTAATTTCTGTATACATAAATATATAATTATATTTATATGTATTTTTTTTTTCTTTTTGATAAGTCAGAATTTCAGAACTCGAAATAAAGATCGAATTGCTGCCTTTGCGTGCTTATTCCAACTAAATAGTAACATATTTCTAGTTTATGTTTAGCTTCGACTCAGTTCACTTTCATAATTCAAGAACTGCCCCGACTCAATTTGGCCTCGAGCCATAGTTCGCGTTTATTTCAATTTGTATGCGAAATCCCATTTTATTATTACTGTAAGCGAATATTTCAATTGATTTTTGTTTAATTAAGTAAGCAATTATAGGCGCACGCAATGTTTGGGAATTCAATTAAAATCTTGTATTGATTAAATATTTAAATAGTCAATTAACAATAAATACAGCAGCGACCTTTGCATTGTGTGGCCACCCCACCCACCATTATCCACCCAAACACTGGACCGCTGCTGTGGCTCATAATTCACACTCATATATCATATTTGCGCCTCTTCGCTTTTTTGCCTTTGTTTGTGAAAATAAAAAATCACTTTGTTGACATTTTGGCCCTGGGGCTGGGGCCCTCAGGCTTGTTACACCTACCAGGCGGGAGAGATAAATCGTTAGCTCTCAGCAGTCGAATCTCTGGCAATGAGTTCACAGTCCGACATGTCACGCATCACTGCGTCAGCACAAAATCTAATATATTATTTATAAATAGTTATTTTTTAGCATTTCTTTCGATTTTTTATTTTTACAATTTTTGAATTTATTTATATTAAATAACAGCTGCAAAGGCTTAGGCGTTTTTTTTACGTATTTTCAAAAATATGTAAATTGATGTTACATAAATATATTATATTGACTTAAAACAAATATTAAAAACAATTGTATAAAAAATTAAGACAAATTCAAGTGCATAAAAACTAAATTTTTATTTATTTTTTTTTTATTTTTAAATTTATTAAACTCTTATTTTATTTTTTTTTTTTTAAGATATGTGAAAACTTAATCCCTTTTTTACCATATTAAAAAACATTTATAAATTGATGTAAAATTATTAAATTGAATTGAATTGAATGATAAATTAAGATAAAAGTAAATGCTTAAAAAATAAATTTTAAACAGATTAAAACATATTAATGAACATTAAAGAACTGCAGAAAAATATTAAATATTAATGCAAAATAATCTGATTATTAAAAGAATCTTTATATTACGTTTTATTTTTTATTTTTTTTTTTTTTCTTTACATTCAAAAATTGACGTCATTATTTAAAATATTTTTGTAGTAAATAGTTTATGGGTTTGCGAATTTGTTTATAGTTTACAAACAAACTGTTGCGCGGCGAGGACGACTCGGGCAAATTATTGACCGGCATCTGCCGATTGCTTTGGCAGCAATCCAGATACAATATAAAAACTTTTAATACAAACATTAAATGTAATTTGGGCGGTGACTATATAAACTGCTTAATATGTGCAGAGTAGAGTGTGCTCTGTGTGGTTATTCGGAATCATAATCTGTATATGGATATGCATGAGATGTTTTTTATGCTAAATATATGAAATTCCCTTAACCATGAAAAGTTTTACATACAATGTCTGACTGGGCAACCGTATATACCCTTTTTAAATCCAATGCTGTAAAGTTCTGAATGGTCTACTTAGTCGTGTGGGCGCCGAATGCACATTTTTATTTCATTTGCTGGTTAATGTTGGGTGGCGGTCGCCAATTGGCACTGCTCCAAATGACAAATTGAAATAATAACAGCAACAAAAGCAAAGTCAGCCACAACAAAACAACATCAACACTTTTTGGCGCCCAGCAAAAAGAAAAAAAAAAGAAAAAAATAGAGAAAATGAAAAACGCAAAAATGAACTTTTATCTTTATGTTCAAATGAAAATTTTTATTTATGCCAGCGGCCGAAAAAAGGCAAACAGCTGAAAAAAAACTGAAAACAGAAAACTGAAAAGTGTAAAGTGAAAACGGGTCGCCAGCCAGCACAAATTGGGGGTTATTTGAAGGTCAGGGCTGTCCATGTGGCCAGCATCAAGGCAACGCCAGGCGGGGGAATGTCAAGTGCATGCAGAATTCTGTGGAATTCATATTTGATAAAATGTTAAGAACTAAAGAAAATACAAATATTATAAAGCTCTCCATTGCGATGGCTATCGAAAAGAGATGAAAGACAAATAAATTGCGGAATACATTAACAAACGAGAGCCTGAACTTAACTATTTCTACGAAAAAAGGGCTGATAAAGTCATATCATTTGAATACTGTAGAATAAGCTAAATTGATTTAATATATATAAAAGTATGGAGAAAGTCGAAGTTAAGTAATTTAAATTGATTTAATACTTATAAAAGTAGAGGAAAATTAAGTTAAGTTTGCCAGAATAACAGGAATAAGTTAGATGCTTTATTTAAATTAATACAAATGTATCTTAAAGTTACATTTGATTTTCAAGTACTTGATTATGCTTGAAGTGACTACAATTATCGTATATATGTCATTATATATCTTTACAAAGTAGTTTAATGTTTTTATCATATTTTTAACAGAATTTGAAACCATACAAATCATTCATAGATGAAATATACAAAATAATTATACTCATAAATCTATATTTATATATATATATATAAATATAAAACAGAAAAGCAAAGTAATTACAGTTTTTTAACTGCAAGAGTAATGTTGAAGTCTTCTTTCATTAATTAAATGAATAAATACACTCATATTTCATAACGTTCAGTAATTCAACGACTCGCTATCTGCCGCTGCACTTGTCGGGTCAATATCTCTGTGAAAAGCTGTCTGTGAAATTGTGAATAACAATGAAAGTATCAGCAATAAAATAAAACTGAACATCGGAAAAACAATTAATAATTTCAGAGAGGCAACAACGGCGCTCGTTAGTTTCGTGTTTGTATATTCAATTAAAAATTAAAAGCAAAAAAGGGCCACGCCCACGCCCACCTACCCACCTACCCAGCTACCCAGCTACCCATCTACCCATCGCCCAGCCCAGTCGATTCGCACAAATTAAAATCGAAGCCCCTGCGAATGCAAATTGATGTGCAATTCATTAAAATGCGCTCGCTTCATTGGCGGCTATTTAAGCGTGGTTCTGCCTCAGCTGAAATATCGAACAAACAGGCCCATAAATAAATAATATATACATATATATATATATATATATATATATATATATATATATATATTATATTTGTAGGTAAAACGAATAATAATAAAGAAGTATTGAAATGCAGCATTAATATTCGCAAAATATGGTAATGCATCAGTGAACCAACAACATAAACAACATACTTCGGCATAGAATGCTCAATTTAATTTGCAATTTTTTATTTATTATTTGGCGTATATATATATATGTATATTATATTACATACGAAAACATTGGTCGCTGTGGCATCGCCTACACTTGTGAGTCCAACCAAACATTTGAAGTTTCGCGGACAGTTTGGTTTTTGGTTAGCAAAATTTATTTTAATTGCACGGCTGGCCACAAATCAAATGACAGCTTTCAGTGTGTGTATAAACAAAGCCACAACAACAACAACAACAACAATAGCTAGAAATCACAACATTTTTGGCCATAAATATGCAAAAATATTAACAAATCATGCTGGCCTGGGATTTCAATTGAAATATGAGCACATTGTTCAGGGCTTCGATTGTTGCGTATACGCCATGATGTTACAAAATTACAAATTAAAATAGAGCTAGGGCCGGGGCCTAATTAATAATAAATAGTCAAGTTAATTAGATTCTCGGGCAATTAAGAAAGTATTGTCTAGAAATACACTCAAATACGGTTAGGTAAAGGAAACACTCTGTGTGAAGGTACTTTGAAGTGACTGAGAGAGAGAGAGGGAGAGTTAAAGGAAATTATTTTTATTGATTTTTACTGATACTGATTAATTCACTTAAGATGCTAGTGATATGAAAAACACAGAAATCTATCAATAATTATTAATTATTATTATATAAATTATTATATTATTAATCATTAAATTTATTTTTTTAATAAATGTAACAACTTGGAATATTATACAAGCATTTACTCAGTTTTATATTTAATAAAGTATTTTTTTTTTATAAAATAATTTTATATAAATATATTTATTTTACATTTATATATATTTTTGTTATATTTATATTATTACATTTATTTTTATTTTATAGATATATGCTTATTTTATATAAATGCTTAGGTAAATTCAATTATTATTTTTATTTATTTATTTTTTATTTACTGATTTGAGTAATTTATTTATTTTTGTTACCATTTTAAAGGTATTTTTATTTATTTATTGATTTTTTTGCTACTATTTTTATGTTCTTTTTATATATATACTATTTTACATAAAAGATAATGTACAACATTAGATTTTAATCAAAATGCAATGGTTAGGGCCTAAGTCCGCTCGACATCCGAAAAAAAATCCTTTTAGCTCCGCCCACTTATGCTCATATACTAATTAGGCTTACAGGTCGCAAATGGAAAAGACGGTCGCGTTCCGCCAGTCGCCAATCGACCCCGAGCGGGTGAACAAAGTAAATTTCAATTAAACAGTTAGTGGCTTTAGCTGTCAGCAAAAAGTGTCACATAAAGTGCGATGTCTGGGCGCTGACCGCGGTTCGGTTGAGCTTTTCACGTGGCACGCCATTAAAATCGAAATTAATTAATTGGAAAATGAATGTACATTTATTCGTTTTCATTTCCATTTCCATTGCCATTCCCATTTCCATTCTCAGGCCTCAGTTTGCTGTGGGCAAAGGGCAGCTGCCGGGCTTAAGGGCAATTCGCCCGAGGCTTAAAGCCGCCTGCGGTCCGTAGGCTGCCGCGTGGCTATTTGCGCACATTTGCTAAGTGAACCAAAAACAAAAAAAGGAAACCAAAATTAAGCCTCTATTCTGTTGACTTTCGGCTGAATGCGGGCAATCTGTGAGATTTGTCTGTTTATTTTTAGACAATTGGGGGCCGAGCTCTGCTCGGGGTGGGGCAATCGAAGTGTTTACCGAATTGTCTCCAATTACAACAGATTGATTCATTCGACATCGTTTTCCCGTTATTCTATTGCAGCCACGCAACAAGGAACAGGAACAGGAGGTGCTCAACTGGATCTTCGCCGTGCTCGGCGAGAAGGTGCCCAGCGGCCAGTACGAGGACATCCTCAAGGACGGCATCTGGCTGTGCAAGCTGGCCAACAAGCTGGCCCCGGGCTCCGTGAAGAAGATCCAGGAGCGCGGCACCAACTTCCAGCTGATGGAGAACATTCAGCGCTTCCAGGCGGCGGTCAAGAAGTACGGTGTGCCCGAGGAGGAGATATTCCAAACCGCCGATCTCTTCGAGCGTCGCAATATTCCACAAGTGACCCTCTCGCTGTACGCCCTGGGCCGCATTGTAAGTGTCTGACTATAGAGAGCCTTACTAGATAGACTTTGCTAACCAATAACTGTTCTCTTCGACAGACACAAAAACATCCCGAATTCACTGGCCCCACTCTCGGCCCCAAGATGTCCGAGAAGAACGAGCGCACCTTCACCGAGGAGCAGCTGCGCGCCCACGAGGGTGAGCTCAACCTGCAGATGGGCTTCAACAAGGGCGCCTCCCAGGCGGGCCATGGCGGCTTCAGCAACACGCGCCACATGTAAAGCGGCAATTAACACCCACGCACACACACACACACACACACCAATACCAATACCAATAGCAATACCAACACTCACCCACGCAACTACACCAAAAACAAATTAGTTAAAAGAAAGTTGATTTGTATATTTATATTTTCTGGCAACGCAGCGCGGGCCACTCGGTAATGTAATTTATATATTATGAAATAAATAAATTAATTAATTTTAATATAAACATCAAGTCGTTCGCTGCCACGCAATGCAGCGCTTTCCTGCCCCTCGCCGTGGACTAGCATTGTATTGCTGTTAATTAGGAAAAACAAGCTCCAGCCGCAGACGCAGCTGTCACGCGGATTAAGTGGTTTTCACACACCCAATCGCACCTCTAAACACCCCATCCAAATAGAGTCGTACACCCACCCACACACTCACACACACATATGGCCAAGTACAGCATTATATCTTTGTCTTCGCTGTGCCTGTTCGCTGCCCACCTGAGATTAAACAAATTACAATTTCAACGCCTGCCCTGACAACGATAAGCATAAGAAATGTCAAGGACATTTTTCTCTCCCCCTCTCTCCCTCTCCCTCGATTTCTCTTTCAGCTGCCCAGAGAATACTTTGCGAGACAAACTGACTGCATGCACTGCAAAAAATTGTAGAAACTATATTAGAGAGGTGGAAAAGAATAGTGAGAATCTTGATTCAGTGTTTGAGTTTAATTACTATTCAGGTCAATTGTTTTTTAATCATATATAAAATAAAATATCCATAACTACCAGATTTTGTGAGCTCTCTACCACATTCTCAACCTTGCCTTCTACCAAGCCTTGCAATTTTATATTTTCAAGTTAGTCTAGATTTTCTAGACTTTCGAAGTACTCAAACTTTAGAATATCATTATTCAAATAATTTTGGGCAACCTGAAATATACATTCATATACTAAAAATATAGTTTGAGTATATAAAGAAAAAGATCAAGAAAGAGAGAGAGAGAGAGTAAGGGAGACTTATGCAAAACTTCATTTATTTTATAATAATTACTTGAATTAAAATCTGTTTCTATTTACTGTCTCATACACATATTAAATTAACTCAGAGAATGTTAGTCACCCTGTATTTCTAACAGTGTACGCATCTCTTTTTAGAGCACACTAAAGGGCAAAACCGCCAACTGCGAGCTAAATAAAGGTGACTAAACAAATATGCTATGCTAAGCAAATGGAAATTTTGCCAGCCAGGTAAAAGCTAAAGCCGCCTTATGGCGATTTGAAGCAATTTCTCGGTGCCCTGAGAGAGAGAGGGACAGATAGAGAGATAAGAAGAGAGTGAGAGTAGTAGGGATAGACCGTGACCCAGTCAATTGTGTGTGCGTGCAAAGATTGTATTTAATTTCCACTTGTCTGGGGCAGAAACAAGCAAACGATGTGTTTGTGTTAAATAAAATGGTCACTTTGACAGCCACCGACAGGTGTGTGTCTGTATATGTGTGTGTGTGTGTGTGTGTGTGTGTGTGTGTGTGTGTCTATGTATGTGACAGCCTCTGCTGGGCGCCTGTCTATGTTACACACCAGGGATAAACATTTAATTTTATTTATGTTGACAATTGCTGCAACCAATAAGCACACGCAATACACAAACATACCAAATGTAGACACATACACTCATACACACACACAATCACACACACACACATACAGAAAAATGCTCATTATATCACAAATAGTTCTCTTCTCGCCTCGTCACACAAAAGTTTGCTCTAATGGCAAAATTTATTGCTCAAAGCCGAAGCTGACAATGAGAGAATTGTTGACTTTCTCCATTTACCGAATGTGTGTGTGTGTGTGTGTGTGTGTGCGGTCTGTGTGTGCTTAGCAGCGTGTGGGCGTGGTCGGGGCGAACTGCCTTTGTGGCTGTTGTTCAATTTGTTGCATTTGTCTAATTTATGTTGTAATATTTTTTCGTGCTCTCAATGATAATTTATTATATATATTTTTTATAAATAGCAAAGGCATTGCACTGAAGTGCTTTGTTTATAAATGATATACCCTGTAATCCAGCATTGGGGTATACCTTCTGTATTCATAATACATAGAGATAAACTAAATACAATATGTTTATTTCTATATATGAATATTTTATTTTCAAACCAGAAATATTACTTCAAGCAAAGAATTTTTGTATTATATTTTATTTTTAGTCTAGGGTAGCTCTGTCTTCATCCTACGCTACCCCAACTACTATTCTATTACTATTCATGTATTATGCGCCCTTTTTATTTGTTTGCTTTTTCATTTCATTAAATTGATTTTTATATTTATTGTTGCTGTAATTATGTAACAAACAAACAAAAAAAATGTCATAAATCATTTGAATTTATTTTTTGTTTGTTTAGAAATTTATTGTTCCAGGATTTTTCTGTTTGTGAATTCATTTTGTTTGCTTATTGACTTTTTATCCCAGTAAGATTTATTTTGCAATTTTATTGTCATTATTGTCACAATTATTTATCACAAATATTTACAAGTCATAAACCAAATTTTAGCTACATTTACAATTGATTGTTTACTCAACACTTGAATAAATTAATTGTTTTCTATATTCCCTTTAGGTTTGAGTTTGTAAATTAAAACATTCAATTGTGAAATATTATTTAATATTTTTTGGACACTCTTTAAGGCACTTTGCTGTTGATTTTTATTGGTTTGGCGCTGGCAACAACTTGACTGGATATTAATAGAGAGCTTATGCCAGCACTCGCTCTTTATGATCTGTTTAATTTCAGTTTCGGCTTATCTCTGTAGTTTGGCTAATTTCACTTCCTATTATAGTGCTTTTTAGCATTTCGGCTGTCCAGCTCGTTGGCTGCTCGAGCTTTATTTGTTGGCCATAAGTTCTAACGAATTCCCCAGAAGAAGCAAAGCCAACAAATAGAAAAACCGAACAAACTCAGCTCGAGCTGGAAGGGGAGCGAGGGCATGGCAATCGGGCCAAAGTTAATGGCAGCAACAAATACAATGGCAAATACAGCTGTTTTCTTTATTATTATTTGGCTTAAACATGCAAGGGCATTTATTTTGTGTGCTGGCCACATTGCAGTTGTTTTCGGTGCTGCGGTTAGCTGAGGAGCTTAGAGCTGGCACAAAATATTTCAACCTAATTGCTGAAACTTTGTAACAATTTATAGCTGCAATGCGGTGGTTAAACTTTAACTACAAGCGATTTCGATACTTCCCGATATTCCCCTCCTGCTTCACAGTAAATGAAACGGTCTATATCGAGCAGGAAGTCGAACGACGATATTTCTGTTTTTTCGCTTTTTTTTCCTTTTCGCTGAGGTTTAAGCTGATGAGGTGCGTACAGTTCTTAAGCGGATTGTGGGCCACTGGGCCACTTGGTGCACTCCATTGTGATCTACACAAAACCGAATTTTCGCCAGAAACTGGACCTGGACCTGGGAAATGGGCGCAAGCACTTCAAACATATTTCAAGCTCAATTGCACCGAGACCTCGGCCTGTAAACAAGGGACTGTGGCAAATGGCACCAAAGCAAGCGCATTAAACAGTCATTCGTAAACTACAGTTCTCTCTCGCTCTAGATCGCCCTTTCTCTCTCTCGCATTCCCTTCCCGCTTCTCTCAACCGAGCAATAATTGCCAGCCAACTTGCTTGTTGCAATCATAATAAGCCCAGAGCCAGACCCAGAACCACAACCAAAAACCGGAACCATAGTCGAGGTTGCACTTGTGTTTCTTATTATTGTTGTTGTTGTTGTTGTTGGTGCTGTTTCTGTTTCAGTTTCTGTTTTTGTCCCGACTCCAACTGCGCCAAATGCCAGTTAAGAGTCTTAGCAACAAAACCAAAAACTGGGAAACAAATCCATGTAGCAACTGAACAAGTCGCCGTTGACCGACCACAAAATACCCTTTGAGGAATTTATTTAACTGAAATATGTAGAATGTGGTAAAAAATGTAGGAATTATGTGAGAAAAGAACTATATTTATATTATATTATTATTACATTATATATATTATTATACATGTTTTAATTGAATAAAAAAATATAAACAAAATATATAAATTCATCTCAATAAAAACAACGATGATTTGTTGACCTTATCCAAAATTTTCTCGCTGTTCTTCAGACTCCATAAAATGGAAATTTATTTAGACAGCCAAAGGAAGAAGAATTTGTAAATAGAAAAAAAAAAAAAAATTAGAGCAAATGTAAAGCATCTAAAAGGTAAATAAAATTGTAAGCTGTCTGAAGATTTCTAAGATATATGAAATACAATTTTGGAACATTTTTATCTCTTTGAAACTTGTTTACAAATGTCAGTAAATCCTTTGGGCTTGAAATTTGCATGGTATATTACATTGGGATTTGGTTACTGCATACATCTGCTTTACAGCTATGCTGCATACAGAATACAGAGAGCACACACACAATCACACACACACGCACACACAATTTTTGCGGCAGAACATTCATTAAAATTCGCGCAGTTCTGCTGTGGCCTGCGTCCAGCATACAAAAATGATTTGTGCCTGCATAAACTGAACAAATTTGCACTACAAATTGACTTGTTACACACTCACACACGCACTCACACACACTCACACACACTCACACGCTCACCTGTGTGCTTGATTGTTATCCGTAGTGGCATTCAGCTGGAGCCTCTGCCTCTGCCTCTGCCGCCTCCTGCTAATCCTCTCGCCAAGCAGAGTTGGGACCTGCACATTTGGCGTTTGTCTAATGCCAATAAATCATAAAATTCTTTTTCCTGAGCATATTAATAATCCAGAGACAGCTTATGACTTGATTTATGCGTGGAACGTTCTTCTTTTTTTTTTTTTATTCAATAATCAAAGCTGAGCATTTCAGCTTTAAGTTAAGACTTTTTTCAAGTGACTTTTGACATTTTTATGGATATTTGTCGTCTTTTTTCCATTTAACAGTTTAATTTATTTTTGATGCTTGAAAAAAAATTTTAATCACGTATTATTTTCGATCACACTTTGAATCGCCTGGCTGACTTAGTGTATTTTTATTGAAAGTGTCCGACGATAATAAATTGATTAACTGTGTACGACAGTCACTAAATAAATCGTATTAAGAGAGTTAGTAGTTCATACTATATATAAATGAATATATTATTATAATATGCTTTATATGTTAGATATGTATGTTGTATGTAGATGTATGTAGATATAGCTATTATTATTATTATTATTATTATTATTATTATTATTATTATTATTATTAGTATTATTATTATTATTATTACTATTATTATTATTTATTTATTTATTTATTTATTTATTTATTAGTATTTTTGTTATTAATTATTACTTATTTATTTATTAAAATTATTGTTTGTATTAATTATAACTTTTTATTTGCTATCAAAACTCGAACCGTAAATGTATTCAGAAGAACAATACTATAAGACTTGGGAATATATTCGCATCCATCAATATGCATAATTTATTACAGCTTTAAAACTTTTATTGTTAATATAGTTTGATTAGTTTCTATGCTTAAATTGTTCATCAAGCCAAAACCAATATAATACAACATCAGCCAAATTTTACAATATTATTATATCAGTTTTTTGATTGATTGATATATTTCATTCAATATTCTCCACAGTAGTTCATGCTGCAAGTTGAGCAATTTCAAGAAGACCATATTTAAATTGTACTTCAATTTCTTGAGGCTATTATCGTACGCACTTGCGGCTTATGCAACAATTTTAATTAATCCCATTTGGGGCGGTGCGCTGCGTGCGTGGCAATGTTATTCTTATTGCACGTAATTACAATTGACTGCGCACTCTCGGGGTTTCCATTGAGTTCGGCGGACGTTAATTGCATTCAGTGGTTCGGTTATAACTGCAACTGCAACTGCAACTGTATCTGTTTAACGTTGGCCAAAGGAATTGAAGTTTTTGTGGTGCAGCGGGCGATGGTTTGCTTTATGCCACTTGCGCACGGTGTCAAAGAGTTCGCCCAATGGCGCAGAGATCAGATATGCACAGAGCTATTCATTATGGATGCGAAAATGAATCAGTTCAGTTCAGTTGATTTAAGATTGAAATATATTTTACTCTGAATGGAACTTTAAATATTCGGCTACGACCCTCAGCAATTCATTTCAATCTCTGGATTGCAATCAAAGCCACATTTCAATTTCATTCCGAGCTCAATGGCCAATGTCGTAACGTGTGGAGGAGCCTTGACAACCTCAAGATCCGTTGACATTTATTGCCCTCAATAAATTTACAATTAACGCGCTGCGTGGGCTCAGCCATCCCCGAGTCCCTCCAGTCGAGGGCGTGCAGGGCTCATCTATTTTAATTGCAATTACGCGGGGGAAAAGGATTCCCATTGAATGTCAATGTGCAAACGGTTCTCGTAGCTCGTCAACAATTGAACTCTAAATACTACATACATACATATGTATGTATGTATATGCGCAGTGCGTGGCTAATGAACAGTTTATGCATCATTTGCATTCATCCGGCGAAATCCGCTTCACAGAGCGAATTATGTAATTGAAATGCGCTTTTTCGATGGCGCATTCAAATTGATTGATCGATCGATTCATAGCCTAATGTGCTAATAATTGTTAGCCCAAATCAATTCATTGTATTATTTATTTGATATGTATTATTTATTTGATATGCAAATGTTTGCATTCAATTTGATGGGATTGATAAGAATTGCAAGCGAGACTTATATTTATTTTAATTATTTTATATATTATATTTTATATTTTATATTTTATATTTTATATTTTATATTTTATATTTTATATTTTATATTTTATATTTTATATTTTATATTTTATATTTTATATTTTATATTTTATATTTTATATTTTATATTTTATATTTTATATTTTATATTTTATATTTTATATTTTATATTTTATATTTTATATTTTATATTTTATATTTTATATTTTATATTTTATATTTTATATTTTATATTTTATATTTTATATTTTATATTTTATATTTTATATTTTATATTTTATATTTTATATTTTATATTTTATATTTTATATTTTATATTTTATATTTTATATTTTATATTTTATATTTTATATTTTATATTTTATATTTTATATTTTATATTTTATATTTTATATTTTATATTTTATATTTTATATTTTATATTTTATATTTTATATTTTATATTTTATATTTTATATTTTATATTTTATATTTTATATTTTATATTTTATATTTTAAATTTTATATTTTATATTTTATATTTTATATTTTATATTTTATATTTTATATTTTATATTTTATATTTTATATATTATATTTTATATTTTATATTTTATATTTTATATTTTATATATTATATTTCATATTTTATATTTTATATTTTATATATTATATTTTATGTTTTATATTTGATATTTGATATTTAACTTTTTATTTAATCTCATTGTATTTGACCTTTATATTCATAATAATCTTTTATGCTTTTCTGTATATAACCTTTTATCCTGCTCAATTTCTTACTACAGTTGAATGTTTATAAGTGTGTAAATGCTGCTTCCAGGTGCCAAAGGCACAATTTAAGCTAAACTAATTCACCCAAGTCTCAAGTGAAATGAAACCGCAACTGAAAACAAAAATGTTAGTTAGGGTAGAGAGTGTTGTCGTGTTTAGTCGAAGTTCCCTCACTTGATACATAGCACAGTGCTTACGTCAAAGTATTTCATGACAACTTAGACTGCAAACTTGAAGCTTCCCCGCATCTATTGCAGCTATCAACAAACTAAGTACAAGCGCGCGTGATAATCCTGTGCTGCACGCTGATAACTTGGCAGTTTGATGGCAGGCTATTAGGCAGGCGAATGCAGAGCTGCGAACAGAGCGAACAACAGCGACTGTCAATGGCGCTGCATGGAGTCTTTGACATAATATGTAAAAGATGAAAATACCTTAAACTAAAACGGAAAATGAAATCAAATATTTGTAATAAATATTTTATTTAATTTATATATACATATTTGTATTTTTTCTCTATTCTATTAGAGCCCCTATTGAGCTCGACATTGCGAGTGTAGCGTACAGCGAGCTTTATCACTCGCATTCCATCAAAAGCCACTGCACGTTGCAATTCTCGTGTTCAGCCATCAATGAAATGCGCTCGCTTTATCCACTCCTTCCACTCTCCCTCTCTCTGCAACCCTCTCTAAATCTTTCTCTCTCTCTCACTCTGCATCTTTGAGGTGTTGGCTTAAATTAATTGTCTGTGTCTTGTGATAAGGGACAGCGAGCTTAAACAGCGGGGAGAACTGCCGACAAACCGAATAGATTGCCATGCAGAAGTCTAGCCTAATGACAGCTGTCAAAAACCTTCGATGCAAGTCGTTTGGTATGCCAAAACTGTTCTACCTCTGCGCTGCTGCGTCTGTCAGGCTTTGGCATAAAGCTAACTGCATGTGTAAGTGGCCTTATTTTGTATGCGAGGGTTGCTACAAAAGTTGCTACAGTGGAAAGTAAATGCTGCAAAAGGTGGGCAGCAGCAAGACTATGTTAAAGTTTTTGTGTTCTTTCAATATTTAAGCAACTTCATTTGATGTTCTTCAAATTTAGATTTTTACTATTTGCGTAATCAATAAATATATAATATATTAAAATTTAAAAAATAATTAATAAACAATAAATACTATAAAATAATAGAAATAATAAGCAGAGACTGTTAAGTAATTTAAATATAAATAATCAATTTTTATATAATTTGGAAAGAGATTATTATCAGTCAGATTAGGATATACGATATTTATTTTCAAAATTTCCTCAAATTATTTTATTTTTTTTTTCATTTGACATTATTTTCAAACAGCTCTCTCTACCTCGCCTTCCCAGCTCCCGAGTTATGCGTCGATTGTCTCTTGTTTCATATTCACATTCATTCAATTTGCATGTGATGCCGAAGCGAGCTTTGTCGAAAATCTTTGAAAACGCAACTCATGGGAATGACGTTGATTTTTGATTGTTATAGGGAATGCAGATGAGACCACGAGAGCTGAGATGCCAAAAAAAAAAAAAAAAATAACCGAAAACAAAACCAATAAAGCACCATGACGATTTAAGAGCTTTCTTTGAACCAAAAACTTAAATTACTAAAAATGCCAATCACAAGTAGTATAAAGATCGATTGTGAAAATCTGGCTAGCTACAGCTGCTGCATACAAGCCCATTTACAATTATTTGAAAATATGCAAACTATTTTGAAATTGCATCGCCAGTGGCGCAGCAGAGGGTCTAGGCAGCCCCCGCACCCGCCCACACATTGATAGAAACTGCACGTATCTGGTGCATGTCCGTGCATCCGCGTTGCATGTCCAGTTTGCGTGACAATTTCTCAGAGATGAAACTGGATGCAGAGATGTCAGGCGGATGTCGTGCTGCAGCCATGGAATGCTGACATCCACAAGTTGAAACTGCGAGACACATGCAATGTCACCAAACTCGAGCATTTAAATGCAGTTAAGAGCGAAGCAAAGCTGGCTTAAAGCCACTAAAGGCGAATCACAGTCATTTGATTAGGGCATAGAATAGTATGCAGTTGTCTTGTATACATGAATGGAAGTATGGTATTTCAAGTTAATATAATCATATATCTATATACTTATATGTAGAGTATGTTTTATATATACTGCCGGATTACAAGGACAAACTGATTTCATATGTTTATATTCCTAAAAAAAACACCTAATTTAATATAAATATATATTTGTTTATATAAACATATATGTATGTCTGCATGTATGCATCGATAAACATGTGCATACATGTATGTGTATATGTATGTATGTATATATATTTGTGTATATTTCCAAGTATATGTGTTTTATGTATTTATCTATATAATGAACTTAGCATATTAGATGCGATAGATATATGATTGATATATTCATGAACGTTTATATTTATTGATATATACTTATTAATAAATATTTATGTAAGCTCCGGATGAAATTTAGCTTTGGGCAATTAATAACTATTTAAAAAGTTTACCGATGCGTATACTTAATATTTATAAGTATAAGCTAATTCTAAATATAAATGAATTAAAATAGAAAGCAGATCCTTTATTGTTAGCATTATAAAGCTGACAGATATTTTTTTTATTTTAATAAATTTTTCAAATAGTTTTAGAGTTGAACCTTATTCAGAGGAATGACGAAAATAGGACCTTACTTATATGTATGTGCTTGGTCAACTTATTTAGTATCATAAATAAAATTAAAATTTACAGAACTGGAATGTTTCTTCATTATAATTAATTTATTTGTTTTTCTATACTAACAAATTTATATAATTTAAAAGAATGTTTGCGATAAAGAGAAATACATTTTCAAAAATGTCATACCTATACAGTTGAACAACACTGTATGTCTACATATAAATCAAAATATACATATATATATGTAAGTCTTTATATCTCTTAAGACAATAAAATGGAATTCAACAAATAAAATTATTTATTTTTGAATATCTAATTAGATTCAAATATTAGTCACACCCGCTCCCGGCATGATTCTAGGGCATGTCTTAGTCGCGCACTCCCGACCAAAGCACAACAGTCAACAACTTGGCTCATTGTGGCAGTCTCACAGGTGCTAGGAGCAATTGCCAGCTGCGCAGCGCCGTCAGCACGCCATTTTCCTATGCAAATCGACAAATATTTAAATAATCCTTGGAACGCATTTTGCCACAGCGAACATGCGAAATGCAAATGGAGTGCGGATGCCATTGCTGCAGCTGCCTTTAAAGCGGCGTCGCAGTCTTTAAGACTGCGGCAGGTGGCAAGGTGCGAGGTGGTAAGGGGCGTGGCCATTGAAGTACTGCTGGCACTTTAACCGCAGAACAAATTACGCCGCAAATAGACAACATTTATATAAATTTGAATGCAAGGGACTGAGAGGCGAGAAAAATTGTCATCAAATATTTCACGCTAGCATTTTCATTTTTCCCACGTGCCACCTTCTATTGAGGCCGATAAGGGATGGGATGGGGGTGGGGGTGGTGGTGAAGGTGGTGGTAGGGGTGTAGCTGCTAGGCAATGGCACATTTATCTTAATTTAGATGCCGTTGGAGGCGACCAGCGGCAGGCAACCGGTTGACGATCTTTATAAGCAAAGCTACTAATGGCTTTACAGACTCCTGTGGCGGCAAAATGAATCTGAATCCTTGACGTGTCCTTGGCACGCCTGCGACTCGACTGCTGCTGTTGCCGCTGCTGTTGCTCTTGCTGCCGGGGTAATGGCTTTTTTTCTTTTTTCCTTTTTTTTTTTTGGCAGTCAGGAACTCTGGCTGCTAGGCAGTCGGCCCGGCAGGCAACTGAAGTGTGTTTACCTGAAATTTGTCTCATGTGTGTATTTTACACACGCACACAAACATACGTATCTCTCCATGTGTGCGTACACAAATTCTGAATCTTAACAGTATGGCAAACTGAAGGCCAGCACGCAGTCAGCGCTGCCTCGAAAAGAGCTGCAGTATGTAGAAAATGAATGCGACTACATGACTGAAAGAGCACTGGAGGACAGTGGAGGGCAGTGGAGTGCAGTGCAGTGCAGTCGTGGTGTGCGCAGTGGGTGGACAGAGTCCTCCCCTCCTGGCAGTGAGGGAGAAGCAGCTGCTAGGTCCCGTGGCGACGACGACGACGACGACGAGGTGTGGCACACTTTTATTGATTGCATTGATTTTAGCGCTCGATTTGTTGTTGCCGCCTCGAAAATATTACGGCACGTTGCACGTTGCACGTTGCACGACCCACATTCAGAGCGCGCTGCGTCGGGACCTGATTATGCGCTTCGACGAGCGTTTATCGTTTATCGGCGTTTACTGTGCGGCTGGCTGCGAAAGGGAAAGGTAAGCAACGCCTGAGCTTAAATGTGCTGCGGCTGATTAGCGAAATGTTCGCTGGGGAGTGGGAAAAGCCAGTTGTGATTGATCTATAGCAGAGGTACGCTATCTGGAAAGGCCTAAGAAATTGTGTTCATTTCAGTTCATTTTAATTTAAGAGCGAGCAAAGGCTTCGCTTTGCCCCGTTGAGTGCTCGCTAAATATAACTGACCCAAATTACGTTTTTAATTGATATCAACAAAAATAAATTTCAGCCGAAAGAAGCCCCTTGATATAAAAATATATATGTAAAGGAACTCTTACAGAAACTTAACAGATTTTGATGCACTTAAAAGGCAAAGAAATTTAATTGAAATCAAGTCTTTGCCTTGACAACCGTCTACACCCTGTATATAAAATGAATTTAAATCGAAATATTCATTTTATATATTGTATATATAGTCATTTATATTGTATATTTATTATATATGTGTATATAGTAAGTCTAACTGAAATTTTACTCCACTTAAAAGTTTTAGATATTATAAAATTTAATTGAAATCAGGTCTTCTTTAGCTTAACAACTGCCAACACCCCGTATTTAAAATGAATTAAATAACATATTCATTATTCATATATAGAGACACATTCTTTATTCATTCATTGTATATATATGAACATTTTACTGAAATTTCCTCTTTTTTACTTCACTCAAAAATCTGAGAAATTACTTCATTTATTTCAATTCAAGTCGTTGTCATGTTTGCCTACGCCGCGAATTGAAAATAAATAAATAAATAAAAAACATTTTCATTATTCAATACCAAATACATTATATTTTTTGCCCCACTTAATTAATTGAAAAACGTGTATGCTGCGTAATTAATTAACTTTAACAAGCTGGGACGGCGCATAAAATTCTATGAATCAAAGTCAAATTAAGCCAAAGGCAAAAAGTTCCTGTTTCTGTCAAAGTTTCTTTTCGACTTTACATAGAAAAGGTGTTGCCGCCAATTGATGGCTGCAAAATTAATTGAGTGGCAGCTTGGACATGACACAACAACAACATAGGGAGTAAAAGCTGAGAATACCCTGCAAAAAAAACTAAATATTTGAAATAATTAATTAAAAATTTTATTATTTTATATTATATTATATTATATTATATTATATTATATTATATTATTTTATATTATATTATATTATATTATATTATATTATATTATATTATATTATATTATATTATAATATATTATATGATATTATATTATATATTATATAAAAATTTCGAATTGTTTTTTTTTTTTTATATATATATTTATAGACATACTTTTTATTTAAAGGATATATCATAGTCGAACTATCAAAGTTAACGTTTTTTTTTTAATTTTTTTTTTTTAATTTGTTGATTAAGTATTTGACTTTAAAAGTTCAGCAGCGACTTCTTGGCTCTAATTAACTTTATCGATGAACATTTTGCAGGGCTTCGGCTGGGAGTTGGAATAGATTTGCGCGAACAGCTGTACTCTGCGTGGGTTGGGCTGAGCTGAAAAATATGAAATTAATTTGTTGTAGCGCGCGCGAATTCAATTTCGTCAGTTTGACAGATCCGATGGATCCAGCTGGAGAGATGGGCAAAATGAGGCGTGGCATTACATTGTTAACAATTGTTTTGGGGATGGTGCGCAATGCCGCTGTCAGTGCAGTGGCAAGGACATGCAGCACATGGCAATTTGTAGATGCAAACCCCAATCCATATTCAAGCTGGCAAAGTTGCCTCTGAAGCAAACAGAGCAGCAAGGGGGCGGGAGTTGGGGCAGGGGCGAGGCCGGGTCATTCATAGCAGCGGTAAATACTCTGGCGCTTGTTGTATAATCCCCTGGCAGCTAACAAATGTGCGCACATCCGTTTTCCGACCGCTGCAGTTACCCAGCTCAAAGCAGTTCCTCTTTCCCCCCACCTACCTCCAGCCAGCCAGGCAAACAAGAGGAGCTTCCTTTGCTGAACTTTCCGGGCAACACGCAACACGCAAAGCGCAAACATACGCATTGCAGCTGGGCAAATGTGTTAAGCATACAGAGTTGTTTCTGGTCCATTGCCGTCACCTGGCTATAACTCTATCTGGTATCTGTCCCATCTAGGACTAGGTCGGTCGGTCGTTCGGTCTGTCTCTCCTGCGGCCCATGCTGGCGCCGCGTGCAAATTGCTTAGTGAAAGCAAACAAATTAATCAAAATCAACTCGAAGCTGTGCAACTGACTGAGTTTCGAACAATGCTCCATTTTCTTTCACATTTCTTTTTGCCCACTCAGGAGTGGCTCGCCCACCGCCCACCGCCCACCGTCCCGCCACCCCCACTTTTCCCATTGGGCTCAAAAATCAACCTGGGTCAATTGAGTGAGTGTCCACAGTCCACAGGATTTGAATGGAGCTGGCGTGGCCATTAGCTGCGTTGGGTGAAAGCAACCGAAAAGCTGAGTTCGCTTAGGTCAGGTTCGAGATTAGCTGAACAATGTTGGTTAACCAGCCAAGAGCTGAGCCTGGCGATAGCCAGAGCCATATTAGTTGCCGCTGACTAATGGTCCACTTTGCTGCCAAATCTCTAACAATTTTTCACGGGCAATGGAAAGGGGAGTAGGAGAGATTGATGTAAATATAATAAATGATATATTGAAAAAGATGAAATTATTGTTAATAATATGTAGAGGAAATGAATTTTATTGAATAAATATTTATAAAATTATGATTAAAGAATTGACTGAATGGGAGATCGAGTCGAGTTGAAGATGAAGTTATTGTGAATATTGTACATAGAAATGTAACTGCATTAAACAAATATTTTAAAATGTATAATCAAAATCTAGATTGATTGGGAAATTGAGTGAAAAACGTTGTAATTTCACAATTTGAATAATAATAATAAATAAAATTTAATGTTAAGAGGTTGAAGATGATGCAGTTATTGTAAGTATTATATACGATATTTATATTATTGTATATTTATAATCATAGATCAGACTCAATCGAAAATCTAGTCTAAAATCTATAACAAGTGATAATTTCACAATTTTATTTCAATACCTCGTCATTTATCGATTTAACAATATCAAAACAGGCTAAAAATTTTGTGTTTCAGTGTGTCAACTCGGCAGATGAGCTTCGCTGTCGAAAGCGAACGCAATCAACAATTTTGGGCGGATGGACAGCTGGCGCAATTCCGGTTACCAATTGAGAATTTGGCCCGGTGGGCGCTGCTCTGGTTGACGCGCCGCCCTTTGTATTGCTGCCCACCACTGAGCTCACTCACCTCAGCTGCCACGTGGCCATAATTGGTTCTCGGTGGTTTACATTACCCGCCCCCGCCCCCGCCCGGACGCCCTGTCGCCCTCCTGCCCCTCTTCGCCCGCCTGTCCACCCCTTTGGGCTCAGGGAATGATGCGCTTTCGCTGCCCTCGGCACCCGCTATTACCAGTGGCAATGGCACGGGCCTAGATCTGAGGGATTTCACAACAATTGAGCACAGCGCAGCGGCCGGCCAAAAGAGTCGAATGTACTTGAGCCTGGGCCGCATTGAAAGTGTGGCAGTCGCTGTGGCAGGTCGGGCACTCGATTCACCTGACTTTACCTTTTATGAACGCCACAGTGGGCGCCGCTATAAATGCAGCCTTGTGGACGTGTCACTGCGTCCAGCAGTGCCTTTTGGCAACTTTTCGCATTTGCCGACATGATTTCGGTCGCCGCGCAATTGGCCCGGGGTGGAACGGCTGCCACGGGTGGAACGGGTGGAGCGGATGGAACGGGCCGAATTGCGTGCTAATTGCCATGTACGGTAAAGGTTTTTGTGTTGTCTGCCTTTTGGGCCCAAAGCGACCGAGTGACCTGCGGCTGGCTGAATTGTGGCCATAGATTGAATTCCGGTTAAACTTAGTGGACCCTTCGCATCGAACGATGTATAAGACTGTAGTGGTAGTTCCTTGATAATTAATTATAGCATTATAGCAGTTTACCGACATTTTATAGCCGGAAACAAAATTAAAAATATTAGGATTATTTTTATTATTTTTAGTTCAACAAATAAATAATTTATTTAAAATCAATTATTCAATCAATTAAATCTCAAACTTTTAAATAGAATTATATTATTAAAATATAAATCAGCTCGACAAGACGCCCTGTCCGTCCGTGGGAACGCTGAGATACTCGTTAATACCATACGCTGCACAAGTTTATCAAATTTGATAGATAAATCCTTCCATTTCGATAGCTCATTTCATTTTATCAGCATTTATCGATAATTTTCATGCGTTTTTTAAGGGGTGTTTTCTACATCGTTTGAGCTAGAGGTTACAAATTTAATCAATAGCCCAGAAAGAAGAAGAGCTGAAAAAGAGTTAAGGTTCTGGAGAGAAAATGTTAGTTTGCATATGTATGCAGCAGAGGCAGCAGAAAATCACTCTGATTGGTCGCTAACTGATAGAGAGTTTAGCTTACGCTAACTCAGAGAGAGGCTTAACAGTTGAGCTCGACTTCGAGTGATAGTCTCGCTGCCCAATATAAAGGGAGCTGCAGATCAGGGGAGCTGCTTGTTGCAGCAGCAGAAAGTTCTCTAATTGGTCGCCTAATGATCGAGTGGAAGTCTCGCTGCCCTATATAAAGGCAGCTTAAGATCAGACTTCTTTCTGCAGCAGCAGAACGTGCTCTGATTGGTCGCCTAATGATCGAGTATGAAGACTGACTCAGAAAGAAGCTCAAGAGTTGAAGCTTGACTTGAGTGGAGCTGTCGCTGCCCTATATAAAGGCAAGGCTGCTGCGGCGCAGCTTCAGTCGTATTCCTCATCTTCTAGTGGTCAGTCGTCCGGTGCGCGGTGCTTTTCTTCTTCTTCTGTCTGTTTGTAAGTATTAAAATAGTTAAGTATTTTAAGCGAAAATGGAAAAGTTAACTTTTAATGTTTTAATGTTATACTTTAATGTAAATATAATATATGTTAAATTTAAATATTATTAATTCTTATAACGATCATTAAGAAAACGATCTTAACAAATGCAAAGTACCTTTAGCAGTCCGTATCTGCTTTAAGGGTATTTTTTAGTCAGGCAAGCCCGACAGCACTTCGACTTTCCCTTTTAAATTGTTTATATTGATATAAATTATTATTAATTTATATTACTTTTTTATCTTTTATATATTTATTTATTTAAACATTTTAATATTTATTTTTATTTTTGTCTATAACAAAAATCAAATCAATTTTATGTATTTAAATTTGTAAAAATTATAATGAAGTGCGGTAAGTAATTGTTTTATTTATTTTTATTTTTTCATTATTTCTTTTGCTTTCCATATACAAAAAATTAATTTAGTTTCTTTCTTTGAAATTTTATATATTCTTTTTTGATGTAACAAATATCAAATATTTAAGTTGAAAATCAATTTATTTTAATAAATCCTTTTTTACATAAAATTAAAATAAAATCGGATTAAAACATACAAATTTATAGAAATTAAATTTAAGATCAACTATAGTTTATTTAGCTGTTTTTATGATTAAAAATTTTTTGTATATATATTTATTTTAATTTTATTTTTTTTATTCAAGTATCCAATATTAAATGTGAACCATAGCTATTTCCAACCTTTTCATATTCTTTATGGAAATTAAACATATTTATGTATGTATATAGTGAAAAGTAACCAGGTATATAACAACTATGCAAGCCTATAACATCTTAGACAGACCCAAGAGTGTCTAATAAAATAAGACATATTCCCGAAATTCACAGCTCTTTATGCTTCGCCTGGACTTATAGCCAGGAGAGGGGTGCGGAAGCAGCAGCATTTCATATGCATAGTTCTGGAGCTGCGGCGCATCTTGATGGCGATGCGTGTGTGCATAATGCCAGCTGGGGTGTGCAGCCGCCGCCTAATTAGTCAATTTAATAGTTTGCGATGTTGTTTATGAGAGGCACGCGCATGACGAGGCTGTCAAGCATGCTGAGCTCCACTTGGCCTGTTCAAGGCGGTGTCACGTAGCGCCGCACTCAGCCAATGCGCTGCGACTTGAGATACCACGTGGAATTCCAATTAAGCGACAAATGTGTATAAAGCGCGCTTTGCCGATTATTTATTATTTATTGTTTGCTCTCACCACTGGGACGCATAAAATTTCTAATTAGAGCAAACAGAAACTGAAACGAAAAAAAAGAAAAGGAATAAAAACGCAACCCGAAATGTTTTCTAATTAAATGGAACACAATGCGCGACATGTTTAAAGCGCATGAAAAGAAAACGAGCCCAAATAAAAGCAACAAATCATGGCATCAAGCATTCTTAGGCCGATAAATATGCGCTCGTAATGCGAATGCCGCCCGGGGTGACATTGGGGGGAGGACTACACGCCCACACAAAAGTGGTCAAAACTTTCAAAATTAATTTTGAACTTTATTTTTGTTACACTCAAATAAGAATAAGAAGCAGAAAGAGCCCAGCAGAGCAGCCAAGCAGCATCACATTTTTATAATAAACAAGTCAGCAGCAATCAGAAACACGCACGCATCTACCCTGAGTTGGAGAGTGCTTGGTGACAAAGTATATATATATATATACATATATATACAAATGTATGTGTGTGGGTGTGCTGAGTTCAGGCAACAAACACAACAATGGCGCTGCCATATCAATTAAAATAGCTGCTTGACTTGAAAACTGTTCCTAAACAGGCGAGCGATGTTTTTTGCGCATGCCTCAGCCTATTGTTGTTGCTGCTGTTGGTTTTTGTTGACTGAGCAACCGCACAAAAAGCAACTTTGGTGGCTGCACCATGGTAAGAGCTTCAGCCAAACTTTAGCAATTCAAAGCACACTCACACTCACACACACACACATATATATATATATATAGAACAAAACATATTGGCAGAAAGTTTAAAGTTTCTGCTGCTGAAGACAGTTTTGATAGTTGCATGGTCTTTGGTGCATCCGCCTGATGCTGACGCCCATTTGAGTATGACAGGAGTGGCAGCAGCACACCCTTTTGAAACCGACGGGGGCACTCGTGTCGTATGCGCAACGCAGCAGCACAGTTTTAAGTTAATTAATCATACGCAACGTCTGCCTAATAAAATACCATTTAATCTGAAACTTGTAAAAGAGCATACGAATTTCATTAATATATAAAAGTGAATTTAAATGGTTTCATAAGAAATTTTAAAACCTGTCTGTTTTTTTTTTTAATATATATATATTTATTTTATGCTATTTATTTTATTTGAAAAATATATATTCAGATTGAACTTCAATAAAAAATATTTAGTTATTAATATTTTTATATTTATACTTTCAAAAATATGTCTAGAAAATATAATAAAATTTAAATAAAATATTATAAATAATTGAAATATATTATATAAAGTAAAAAATATAAAAAATACATTTTTTGTAACTTTCTTATAATTTTTTTTTGTTTTTAAAACAGGTAAAAGAAAATGTATGTATAATTAATATTCAATATATGTAGAAATTTTTGAGAATTATATTTTCATTACAAAATAGATTTATAAATTTTTATATTTAAAACTATATTTATTTTGCATTTTTAATAGATATATTTTTTTTGTTTTTTTAAAAACGTGTAAAAGAAAATTAATATACAATTTGTATTCAATGAAAATACAATTTTTTAAATTTTTTTTTATTTTTTATAAAATAAAAAAAATTATATTAAAAATAATAAATAAATAAATAGAAATAAAAATATATATAAAAACATTTTTTTTATTAAAATTAATTTTATTAAGAACAAAAGTTAAATATTTTCAGAATAAGAAATATGAATAATAAAATAGTTCTGTATGCATTTTTTTTTTTTTTTTTTTTTTTTAATGCAATAAATGTAATTAATACCTGACTAGATTACTATATTTCACTATGAAACACGTGAAAATAATTCCAATCTTTCTTTAAACACTTATATGCACCAACATCGAGCAAATATTCAGTCACAAGTTACCGAGCCGCCCACAAATCTCGACTTTGGCATTTTTATTTCTGTTGCTGCTGTTTTGAATGCGTTGTGATTCGCTCTGCATAAACTGTGTGCAACAGCAGCCGAAATATTCGCTGCGCCAAGCGGCAACAGTTAAATGAATCAAATCCATTTGAGGCTATTCATCATATGACAGCGGGTACGCGGCAGCATCGCACACCTAACGTAAACCGCATCCAGAAACAGCAGCAGCAGCAGCGACAACAACAACAACAACAACAGCAATGCCGAAATAGTGTCTGAATATGGAAGATTTAGGACTCGAATAGGATGATGGCGCACGATGTGGCGCTGCGAGAGCAGGGCAAACTGGTTTTATAATTGAATTGATCCCATTATGTAGATGGAAACGGTTTTACGTTTCGTTTCGTTTCGTTTCGTTACGTTACGTTACGTTAGGTCTCTCTTCGCACAGCTCAAATTGGCGGACAGCGTGCAGGGCTGCGCAACTTCCGGTGGAACAACGAGCCAAGTTGCAGATGCCCGCCGTTCGTCCGCCCGTCCACCCGCCGCATAAACAGTAAATGGAAGGCAGCCACTCTAAGGGCAAGTGGCAGCTGCCGCTGCTACTGCCGCTGCTGCTGCTGTTGCTGTTGCTGATATTGCTCGTGCAATTGCTGTTGCTGTTACTGTTGCCGTTTTCCATTGCCTTTTGCCATGCTACAGTTTGAGCTAAATAAATTGAATTTAGCGCTTATGCCCTTTCCTGACATTTGCTTTTAATTTCATTCAGTCTCAAGCCAAGCCCGACCCATGGCTGCCCAGAGAAATTCACTTCCCGCTGCATTTAAATTGCCAGAGCTGCAGCTGTATGGAGTTGTTGTTGTTGTTGTTGCTCGGTTGGTTTGCTTGATTACCTGGTTAAGAGTGCATTTATTCCATCAGTCCAACTACGTGGAATTACTACCTCGCCTCAGCCACAAATCAAAACCAGCTTTCTGACCCCGAGTTGGTCAATAATTCGATTAGCGCCGGCTCTCATTACCATTAAATTGATGCTAAAAGTAATAAATCTCAGCTTGGTTATTAATTTAAAAAAAAAATAAAATAAAAATAAAGACTCAATTTGAAACTTTCAATTATCTTCAATTCATATACATTGACCATTAAATATTATATATTATACTATATTGTTAATATATATGTATATATGAGCATAAATTTTCTATTCAGTTTGTTCAAAGTCTCGCTTTTATCCCGGATCGCTCAGAGATTATACGGTCTTGACTGGCATATCAAATGTAACCTGTTTGCTTTTCAATCTTTCACTTGCTTTTTTTTTTGAGCTACTCAATTTATAAGATTTTTAAATTTAAATTTAATTTGTATCATAAATATCATTTTATGCTTGTTATCACCACTGAAATATTTATGCTGGTCGTCAGCTGCGAGATGTTTGTAATATGAGTGCAACGTGATTTAAGCAGCTTTGAAAATGTTGCCGATTAATGCGTGAAACTGTCGACTGATGCAGTGCCAAGAATATCTCTATTTATATAGGTGCATGTATGTGTGTGAGTGTGTGTGTGTGTGCCACGGATTGAGGCAACTGTTCATATCAAATTCAAACCCATGTCGATAAATTTACATACATATAAAGCAGACTCTTTCCATGTCTGTGGCAGAATATGTATTCTGAAAATGCATAAAGCTGCATGCGTGTGTGTGTGTGTGTGTACTCCTCTGTGTGTGTCTGTGTGTGTGTGTGTGCGCCTTTTGTACATTTCAACAATGTGGCATATAGGAGAAATGCATAAATCATCGTCCATATTCGCATGCGGCAGAAAGCATAAATGTTTAAGCTTGTTGTTGTTTCGGTTAGGTTTTTGCATTGTTCTGTTCTGTTTTATATTGTTCTGGTTATTTTTGGCTGACCCACAATGTATTTACATCACTATGGCGACTGCCACGTACATACGTCGAACACTAAACAGTTCAATTTATACGCCACTCAACACAATGTACGGACGGAAGCTGCAGGCTAAATTGTTGCCTAAACTTTCAATGAGCGGAATCTGTGCAGCATTTTAAAGAAATCAATAAACGAGCGGGACCGCAATCAATGTTGGCTGTTGGCTGTAACATTTTTGTGGCTCGTACAGCTCCGTTGGCCACGCCCACCGAACGAGATGACACGCCCGGACCGCCGCCCCGGCCAGGTAACAAAGGACATCATTTAGGAGCCGCATCCGTAAAGACTTCCGTTCTCGGATTTTGATGTAATACAAGTGCTTGGACAGCTCATTGGTATGCAGCCGCACTGTCGTTGCAAACCTGCTGTGACCCACTGTGTAAGGCACAAGCTTAGCTCTTTAACAGCTACCGGGTGGCCTGAGATCTCAGATAGACTTAAACATGTCAGCAAATATTTAAATATTGCACAACATTTTAGCTCTGAAGAGTAGTCGGCAGACAGTAAAAATCTTTTACAATGTGCTCTAAATGATAGATAGAATTAGGAGAGTTTTACCTTGAACTAATTGAATATGGAAAATCAAAATGATAGTGTAAAACGCAGAAGGTGACGTGGCAGACCCTATAAAGTATACCTATTCTTGATCAGGACAATAAGCTGAATTGATTTCGTCTTCCATATCTGTCCGTTAGCCCGTCTGTATGCATGTTTGAACGCGTCGATGTCAGAAACTATAACATTTAGAGTCTTGCAAATTTTTTGTAAATCAATGTATAGGACGCGCAACTCATGATTGTTTTAAAATTTCGATAAAGATTTTGGTTTTAGTCCTATCGACTTAAATACTTATCGATAACTCGTTTTAAAAATATGTCTCGTACATCTTTATCACTAGAGCTTCAAAATTTTGCATATAGATTCATAAGAAATTTAAAGAATTTTTGACTTTTGTTATATTTTGGATACTGATTCCAAATCTTACCAAGGCCTACTCTTTGAAGGTCAGTTACAAATATAGGCATGTAAATGCTGAATGATTAATCAGCATTCGAAAGAGTCCAGAATAGTTTTTGGCAGAGAATCTCAATTTCCAGAGGTCAACCAAATTTTTAATTAGAGTAAAACCCCAAAGATTTTTAACCGCAAAGCAATACCAAGTCATAAATATATTTATATATATGAATGCTCTGTTTAGTATTTTAAAATGAATTATAAATCTAATACTACATTTTATTGCAAATATTTGGTATATATAGTGATTCATATACATGAGGGAATGCGAGTGCGAGCTAACGATAGAAATAAATCAAAATAGTTTTTATTAATATTTAGCAAAAGATAAGAATTATAACAAGCAACCTGAGGGCAATATGGACTAATGCTTTACATATCTTTGGTCAAACAAATACAAGTTAGTTCACACACACGCACACACACACACACATAAATCATGACGCCTGCAGCTGCTGCTTGTGGAGCGGCACGCGTTTTGAGCATAAATTACCTATGGCATATGCTGTGAGCTGTGAGCTGTGCCACTACTATCTGCAGCTCCATAAAAACTGGCACAAATACTATTTGCCCCGCGTCAGCCCTTTTTAGCTATAGCTCTGGCCGATCCATCGTCGCATGTCAGCAGCTGCCGTGTTTAATTTACGCCCCAACTTAAACACAGGTAAATCCTATAAAGCGACCCACAATGCAACCAACGTCCACACTGCATGCTGTGTATCAGGATAAATGGCAATCTCTTGCTCTCTCTCTCTCACACACACTCCTTCTCTCTCACTCTCTCTCTCTCTCTCTCTGAAACGCACACATGACACACTCTTTGGTATTTTATATGCATCAAATGTAAACGCCATTATTTGTGGTTGGCCATAGATTCATGTTAGCTGATGTTCTTGCTGTTGTTGTTGTTGCTGCTGATGTTGATATTGTTACTGTTATTATATTGTTGCAGCTCAATCGTCCCTGTTCGTAACGTTAAATAAGCGGATAACTGTCGCAGTAACTAGGTTAATATATACATATGTATGTTTGAATTTGCTCCACGGCTTACGGATGGCGCAACAAAAGCAATTCTCTTGTAGATTTAGCTCGTTTTTTCTCTGCAGATCGGAAGTGACCAAAATTGATGTTATTTATAGTTGGTCGACATACGAGCTATTGCATGTTCTAGATAATCATTGGAGCCTTCAATGAATAATTTATTCTTCACATCATTTGCATCAGACAATCTAACATAAGCTATGATCGAAAATTCAGCTCTGATTGATCAACTTATTATTTCTAGTTTAATTTTGAAAATAAGAGGTAGAAGAGATCGCTCTGCTATCTAAAGTCTAAAATAAGTAAAGGAATTATTCAATTTTGCTCAGCTTAACTACTTCTGAAGAAGAAGATATTATAAGATTTAGTTGATACGAAATTCTATATATGCAAGACAATGCTAGATTCTGTTATTATATTATATTCTTTAGTAATTCATTGTATACCTTGATCTCTGAAAAGGAGTTATGTTAGTATGTATGAATATATATGTATGAAGGATGTCTTGCAAGCCATATGCAGAGTACATATTAGTCTCTGCGTATGAGCACATCGATCTCATAAAAACTAGAGGCTTGCAATTTTTTATAAATGCTGAGAACTATACACAGTACGAGCTTACTAATAATAAGGTGTTCAGCAATTAATTAATCAATTCCACAAATGTTGGACTACATTTAATCATATTCTTATATAATGTTGTTATATTCGTATAACAGAAATATTTTATTATTGAATAGATATATTTTATTATAAATATTTTCTACATTTCTACGCTGTAAATATTCATTTTAGTAATTGAAACCCTGCACTTTTACATTTTTATGCATTATTTGTATCATTTTAATGATTTCAAATGATTTCAAGTAATGCACTTCACATGTTTGCGAAGAAAGTATCACAATGTTGAGGCACAAGTAAAGACAATGAAATAAAATTGGATCAAGTTAAAATGGCAAATAAATACAGTCAAAATGTAAGAGTAAAGGAGAGAGCGAGAATGAGAGAGATAGAGAGAGAGGGAGAAGAGCAGCTTGGCAAATGTCAAGTGTTGGAAATACATAGTGCGACCGACTGACTGCAACACTGTACGAGTGGCAAAGGACAAAGCAAAGATAGATGGATGCTGGGAGAAACCAAAGCGACTGACTCTGTAAGAGAAGAGAGTGTCAAGTTAGCCGGGCAGAGTTGCGCGCACTGAAGAGGCTGCTCGAGTCTTTGAGAGGGCAAAGCCGGTAGCCGGGCCGGGCCGAGCCGGGCAGACAATGCTCGAACCGAACTGGAGATAAAAACGGACGCCTTGTCGCATTTTGTGCAGCTCTCGTTGCAAGACGCGACACAAATTGAAAACGAAATTTGGCTCAAGTATGGGAAAGCGACTGAAATGCAACGTTTATTCAGCATTTCTGTTCCTAGTCTTAAGTGTGTGTGTGTGTGTGTGTGTGTGTGTGTGTGTGTGTGTATTTTGATAAATATTTAAATAGCTTAAAGTGCAGCGCGGCATAAGTGTGTTTCTGTGTCTGTCTCTGGCTCTGCCTCTGACTTGACCCTGTTTCTATCACAATTTGCACTCTGCCTCAGAGGCAGACAGGCTGCCCATTAAGTTCACTAATTTTATGCAGAGCCCTGATGCCACAGTTGGCTTCCATTGTCAGTTACAATCAGTTAGCTTCAGTCGGCTGGCCTTCGGAGTAATTGCAATCGAGTTAAAGAGTTTAATGTACTTCAATGCCAGCTCTAGCCTTTGGTGCTGCATACGCTTTTCCATTTCCTTCAGCCAATCAATCAATGAGACTCTCTGCATGTGCCTCAACAAAGATTCGTTCGTATGTCAAATGAATCAAACACATTTCACCTCTCATTTTCGATCGTATTGCCTTTCCATTGACTTAGCTGAAGATAAGACGAATATGGTTTTCAATTATTGGCTGTGATGTTAAAATCCTGAAAATTAGAGTTCCTATTGATATTTTTGAGCATTAAAAGAAAAACAAAACAAAATATTTTGTATTTTTTTTGTTCGGAGAAGCATAACTTGGAAATATTCTTACCGAATGTTCAGAATATGTTGCTATGTTGGATAAATTAGATTAACTGAAATCTGAATCAAAGGAATCCGAAGAACATGAAAATTCAGAAAATTAATATACAATCATTTTTGGCAAACCTAGTTGTTATTATAGTAGGCAAATAGTAATTGGTAGGCATAGCACTATCGTCAAGTATCGATACTTAACTATAATGTTATCGATATATAGCCAGAATGTCATCGGTGCTCAACGAGAATGTCATTGAGAAAAGAGGAAAAATTAAATTGACAAAAAAAGCGAGATTTTTTTCTATTTCTGTTAACTGTTTTGGCTACATAATCAATGTTTTCAAAAGGAACTCCTAGGTTTTTCGAAATATCCATAATATATGTTCATCAATAATAAATAATGTAGAATTCCATTGGTAAAGTCGGTTTTCAAATAAGTTTAGTAACTTTGGAGTCAATTCAATACAAAAAGATAATCAAATCATTTCACTTTATATAATCGTATAGATATATATCTAGAATTCCGAAAGACCTTCAAGATTCCATACAAAACGCAATGTCTGAAGATCTCATCGCTCGTAAGGGAACACTTTTAAATGCCGAGCATTTAATGTGCCTGGAAGCCATGTCTGCATATGAATCAGAATGTTTATGAGCTCAGGCTAGTCTATGCTAAGCCAGGCACTAGCTGTGCCCTGGGTGTGTGTGGGTGTATGTGTGGGTGTGTGTGTGGATGTGTGTGTGGGCGATGTTCACACGCAATGCCGGTCCTACATTTTGCCAGCTATAAATTTGCAGGCATAAAACACGCCCAGAAAATTAGGCGGCGAAAACTAACGAGGAACGCAGCCGAGGGGCGATAATGGAGAAGGCCTCGAAGAGAAGGCGGAGGAGGAGGAGACAACTTGAATACCAAGCGATGAAACTGAATGAATGAAAATGATTCGGCAAACAAATTTCTAAAGCAGTCAAAACAATAAACCTAAACAATAATTTCCGCTGCGCGTTGAAACTTCCGTTTCCTGTCAGGCGCTGGTATTAGCAACAACAACAACAACAAAAAGCATTAAAAGCCTGCTTAAGACAAAACAAAGGACAGTGTGTTGTGGGTGTGTGCTTTTGACATTGTTTGTGTGAATGTGTATGTGTTTTTTTTTTTTTTTTTTTTTTTGACACCCAACATAAAATCCCTGGGCCAAGTATATTAGCGTGCGTGTGTGTGTGTGTGTGTCTGTGTGTAGAAGAAGAAAATGGGAAAAGCAGGCAACGTTTGGGCAACTGCAGCAGATTGCATTCAGCTCGTTGGCTGTTTGATAATTTATCGCACTTATCTGGCGGCTTTGCTCATAATTTATGCAAAGGCTTTTGTTGCCTGCCCCGCACACTTGCCGTGTGGGCGTGGCGCGGCTGCTGCATATGCTGAGCGCATGCTAATTGTAGTCAGCGAGCGACCGGAAGCGGAAATAGGTTCAAGTTGTGCAACGTGAACTGGCGCCGCGATTCGACTGCGCGTCTAATCTTGGCTAACGCAACGTAGCCCAAAACGGTTTCATCAGACGCAAGCCAAACAGAGTTTTGGTCGCAGGCCGGAAGTTTCTTCAGACTGCGTCAGTTTTGTTTCCGCTGCGCTAAACTTTTGGTTGACATTTAACAGCCATCAGCTCGCGACATTAATAACCCCGAGGGAAATGAGTGGACAAACAGACGGCTGTTCTTGTTCTATGTCTTGAAGGTATAAATGGAATAAATATATGTATATATATATATGTTTTAAATGTTAATTTTATTAATTAATTTATTTATCAAAGCAAAATGTATTTCTTAGGTGTAATATTGTATATATCTATATAATATTATGACACATTTCCATTATTTAATAAATATACAAAAATAAAATATCTTTTTTTTTTAATATTTAATTGGATGGTAGGCAATGCAAAACAGTAAATTTTGCTAGTTTTCTGAGTAACGTAATATAAATTTAAAAAATAAATAACTAAACACATAAAAAATGAAAATTCTAATATATTTTTAATTATAAAAATTCTAATATATTTTTATTTTATTTTTAATAGTAAGAAAATTGTTTGGTATTTTTAATTATTAAAATTTTTATTATTTTTAAATTTTTCTTAATTGTTTAATTTAATTTAAATTAAGACTAAAACGCACGTAAAGGGCTTGACATTTATTTTAAAATTTAAAAAAAATAAGCTCAGATATGAACGTTTTTTCATAAGTTGCAATTGATATTAGTTAAGACTTTAAATGTATTAAATATAAAAATAAATAATTTTATATATATTTTTATTAAAATATGAAAATATATAAAATTATACATATTTGTATTAAAATATGAAAATAAATCATATTAGATTAAGAGTATGGTCATTAAGAGTATGGTCATACGATGCACTGAATAAATACTAAATTCACTTGCAAATTAAAAATTAAATTCAATAATAATTAAATCGATATTAATTTTGAAACACTTTTAATATGCCTCGAGATTCTTTAGTTTATTGCCAATTAGTTATAATTGGCAGACTTAAAAGTTAATTACATCCAATCAATTTCATACAGTATCTTAAATAACTTTTAAGCCACAAGGCAAAATATAAAAGAAAACAAAAAATGAAATTACCAAAACAATTAAATTTATGTGCGTTCAGGAAATTCAAAGCTTTCAAGGTAATTAAACTTTGGTCGCCAGCCAAGGAGCGGAGCCGTTGGCCATGCATATATGCAGGAGAGTTTCCCAGGATTTTAATGCAATTTAAAGGACACACGAAACACGAAACACGGCGGAAGCAGGTAAGTTATGCAAAGATGATGAGCGAGCAGACGGGAAAGAAAAGATTTTTTATTTTAACAAAAAAAAAAAAACCATTCAAATAAATTGCAGTGCATTTTTTACATGAAAATTAAGCGCGGCCATAACAAGAATATAAAGAAGGCAGCTGGGAGCGGGGCGTGGGGCGGGGCAAATGAGGCAACTGTTGACGGCCAAAGCGACGCCGCAAAGACAAAAGAAATTGCAAGGATCAAGGACTACGCACTGAATAATTCATGAGTGTCGCCTCCGCTCGCCTCGTCGGCACGAGAATGAAAGTGAAGGCGTTTCTATGCTAGTGTTAAATTTAATAAGCTGTAGCAGGGAACGGCCGACGGGCAGCGCCAGAAATCACAAATTCAAAAGTCCCCATCCGGCTGTGTGTGTGTGTGTGTGTGTCTGGCTCTGTATCTTTGTGCCAGCAAATTTTGACAAATATCGCTGCCTACTTTCGGGCGGCCGCTTTGGCTTAATCATTTAATAAAACTTTTATGCTGACGACGCAACGACATCGCACTCGTCCAGCGTGCTGGGTCGTGCTTCTTCTTCTTCTCATTCACAATTACTTTTGTTGCCATTTGCTTTTTTCCGTTCCGCTTTGTTCCTGCGGCAGACTGGAGCACATTTATTAGCCCCCATCCCGCCCCATTCAAGCTCACACTTCGCAGCAGCCTCGGCTCCGGCTGCTCCTCCATATTCTAAATGATGTCAATTCCTTTAAGCATACCACTGAGCATTTAGCGCAATATTGTATATTGCCTGGCGACCGAACTGGTCTGAGTGGGCGTGGCACTGTCGCTAGTCTGGCAACGCAGCTAATTTCATTTATCTTAAAGCTTAAAACTATTTAAAGTATTTCCAAGGAGTAGATTCAATACTATTCACAGTCAAACCTCAAGTAACTGTAGTGCAGCTATATCCCAGTCGAGTGAAGCATTCTTGCTCCATGCAAATTGTGCGGATATTTGAGATTCCCGGATTCTCCTGAAAATATGCAAATGGCCAGTGGAAACTAAATCTACCTGGAACCAGAAATCACTCAGCAGCAGCCACAAATTTGTCATTTTCTTGCTGCTCCTCCTTTTCCTTTTCCTTTTTTTTATAGGTCCCTCAACATGGATATATGTCCACTCGGCCTGTGGGGCCAAAGGCTTGGCAATGCAAACGAATATCTGGCATAGACTGAAAACGCCTTTGGCAGCGCATAGCAGGCGCAGAGCAGACCGTGTAAGCATATGAAAATCATTCGACTGAAATTTGCATACAAATGCCATGCATATGCCGCCACGTCATTGTGTTAGTCTGTTTGTATATGTGCGTGTGCGTGTGTGCGTGTGTGCATTTCAGTTGCAATTTCCGGATGCTATAACCGGAAGTGAAGCTGCTCAAAAATTCGTGCAACCGTAAAAGAAGCAAAGTGCGCCAATAAGCAAACGCTCCAGCGGGAACCCCAGCCAATATGGGGCCCCAAGAATTCGTAGCGCTATTCGGTCACAATTCGGTCCTCGCCACGCCCAGTCGACGATGCCTGTTGTCGCCTTCCACTTGGCTCCATTTGCATACGCAATATTTCGCATTTGCCACTGCTATAAATATTACACATGTCGGTGTGTCGCTGTCGACAGCAGTACATATACTTTCTGCACACACTGTATTTATTTATGCACATACATATGTATGCATGGGGCGCTGGCCTGGCTGGGGGTGGGGTGTGGGTGTGGGTGGAGGTTGAAACTGTTAGCGGTCTCTGCCGGCATCTCGTAAATCATCATATTTATTTCTATATTGATTTATTGCACATTTTAATAGTTGGGAAATGATTGTCGATAAATTTGTATATTATCATGCCATATAAATTCTGCAAATTCAATTACATTTTCTAAGATCTGCTGCTCGAAATTTACAGCAGGGTTGTGTATAAAAATGGAATTTTTTACTATTTACTGTTATAATATTTTATTTTATTTCTTTATAATTTTATTTTTATCACAAATTTATTCACTACATATTTGTTTATTTTTTTTTATATTGAATATAAATTAACTTTTATATTTATTTATTATTATTTTTTATAAAATATATATTTTTTAAATTGTGGTTTTATGCGTCTTGTTGCATAGTTTATATACTATATATTTTAATATATTTTCAGCATTATTTCAATCAAGTATGACTTTAAAACGTTTTTTATGATGAATTTGTTGTATTTTAACACTGCTGATTTTTTTTAAATTTTTATAGGCTCTATAAATTTAATTACTTTTTCTAAGCTCTTCTACTCTTAATTACATTTTTTATGATTTATTTTATTTTTAATTTTATAAAATTTATATTTATGTAAAGTATATATTTATTAACGCCAACAAACAAGACGTTTTTCACAAATAATTTTTTTTATATATTTTAAGCCAAAGTAATATTCAGAAATTTAAAAAAATTAATTTATTTTTATAATTTATTTTTCTAAATTTTTTGCAAAGATTCCTATTAAATTTAATTTATCATAATTTACTTTATTTTTATATTTTGATTATTCTAAAAAGATATATTCATTAAATTTAAATAGTTTTTGTAATCTTTTTACTTCATTTTTATATATTTTATGCCACAATATTTTTCAGCATTAATTCAATCAAGCAAGACATTAAATTATTCTTTTTTTGCAAGCAATTTGCTATTTTTTAAATTTGCATTCAACGTTTCAGTTGTCTTTTTTTTACCGTGCCACATTTACTGTAAGTATCTGCAAGCGCCACAATAAAAATCTGAAAAACGAAATTCCAGCTGTGGTTGAATTCATATTTAAGTCCTTCAACTGCGAAAAGGTAAATAGCTGAACAATGGCATGTACAATATATTATACAAAGTGGATTTGGTTTCAGTTAAATTTGAGAATGTCGAACCTTTTCTTGCTGGGCCACTTGGCAATCAAATTCCTTGGTTTCACTTTCATATAATTAACAAAAAATAAAAACAGTTCTTTCCCTTTTTCCATTAAGAAACAATTCAGTTTGCGACACGCGCGCTTAATTACAGTTTTTTGTGGCAACGTCTGATCCATTCCAGCTGACAGCCCCCAACTCCCCCCAACCCCCCCACAGTCTGCCGTTGCTCAAGTTGAATATTTTATGAGGCTGCAATCAAATTGTATTGGC
The DNA here is from genome assembly GCA_035045145.1 of Drosophila meridionalis. Taxonomy (NCBI): domain Eukaryota; kingdom Metazoa; phylum Arthropoda; class Insecta; order Diptera; family Drosophilidae; genus Drosophila; species Drosophila meridionalis. Next base: position 2,240,860 of record JAWNPG010000037.1, read on the forward strand.
ATAATGAACAATTAAAGTGCTGCTCGTGATTTGAGTCGTGGCTGTGCATTAAGTGCGCATTGTCTGTCTGTCGCTCGTTCTCCAATTTATAGCAAATTGCAAAGTTTCGCATTGCGGCCCGCGCCCGCCTCGGAGCCAAAAAATCGCTGTAGGCCAGCAAACAATTTGCGGCTGTAAACTTCAATTGCGCGTTAAATTTTCCATGTCGACATTTTGCGGTTGCCCTCCTCCACAGCCACATGGAGCAGGACTCAGAGGGCTCGTGCTCTGGCTGTCGCCTGGCCCGTCTTATTAATGGCATTAATTAAAAATTTAATTTGTAACAAACCCGTTTGGTTGTTAAGTTCGCGCTCTGATTTCCCCAGCACTGATCTCTCTCTCTCTCTCTCTCGCTTTCGGCTGTCATGCTAACAAATTTTTGCGACATAAATCAACTGTCTGAGTGGCTCGGCGCTCCGTGCAGACATTTATCATAATCATTATTCTATTTGCGGGTGACCTTGCTTAGATAAAAAATAAAATAAATAAATAAATAGATGTCAAGAAATATCTAGTTTTTAATCAAATAAAGAAATATATGTTAAAAGTCTAAAAGTCCTAAGTATAATTATATTGATAGTTCTATTCATATACATTGTGAAAATATCTTTAAAAAATGGCATTTATTTTTTATGCTAAGAATTAAAAAAAAAAAAAAATTAAATTAAAATTATATTAAAAAATTATTAAAAAATATTAACATTTAATTAAATTAATCATATAAATTTAAATACAAATTAAATTCATTAAAATTAAAATTATAAATGAATTAAAATTAAATTAAAATTTTATTGATTCAATAACTAAAAAAATAAATTTTAAACAAAATTAATTATTCATATTCATTCAATATTTATGCATGTTAATATTAAATTATATTTATATTTAAAAAAATTAATATGATTTAATTATATATTAAAAATAAATAAATTAATTGAAGATACTTTATTTAATTTTAAAATATTATTTTAAAAAATATTTAATTTGAATATATATTTAAATAAACTTATTTTAACTTTAGTATGTAACATTAAAAATTTATTTAATTTTCAAATAGAATTAAACAAAATTAATTTAATTTTAATATATAATTAATTAATATATATATATGTATATATAAATTCATTTAATTTCGTTATGTAAAAATATCTCACACAAATGGAATATGCTGAGAAAATAAATATTAAATTGGGCTCTAAAAAGCTTAATTTGGCAAGGCAAATATATCTTTGCATATATGTATATACAAATATATCTATTCATAAAATTAAGTAATTAGATTTAATTCCTTTGACACGAATAAACATTTCGCATGGCATTAAAATGTATAGAAAATTCCTGTTCCGCCTTAACTGAGACTCCATGAGAGTCAAGAGCTTGAGAGACTTTGTCAATTCGTGGTTTTAATCCTCGGCTCTGATGTGGCCATAAATTAATGGAACACACGCACATCCAATTCTCTACAATGAACATATAAACATATTTATATACATCATCAAAAGTGGATGCCACAGCATTTGTGGGCTTAAGCAAGCCGAATGGTCTTTGGCTTTGTTCATTTTAAATTAAACGAAAAAAAAGACTTTTTAATTTTGTTTGTGTTTTAGGCAGAGTCTTAAGCTATCCACCCATTTATATATTTATACATATATACGCTGCGTATATGCAATGTGGACCACATGACGTATGTGTAATAAATGTAAAACAAGTGAAAGGCAGCCTCAGCTCATGCATTTATTTATCGTTAATTTATCATAGCAAATAGTCGCATTGATATATGCTATACGATTATCTTCTCTCTTCTTAGATATATGTATGTATATTCCTTTTTCTTCTTTTTTTTCTTCTTTGTTTTGCCTTGCTTCTCTTTATGTTTGGCTTTCAATTATGTGCTGTCCTTGGCAGTCCGCATCCATCTGCTGTCTGCTGCGTCTCTGACAGGACTTCAAAACGCCAGAGCTGAGAATGTGGTCGAATCACACGCACGCTTAGCCCGCAACACTCGATTGTTGCCATTGATTTTAGCTCTTGACTGACCACCAGGAGGAACGCGAAGGACCTTCGTTGCTTAAGAAATTCGCTTCGAAGTGGTTAAGTGGATGGCTATTCGTGCTCTGAAATAATAGACATCAATGATATACGATTCATCGAAGAAGCCAGAAATTTTGGTATAAGAAAATATATCATATCTTACCCTAACAAATTTATGATATATAAAACTTTCATCTGCTTCATACTCATATAGAGAACTTTTCCTTTTATATAATTCAAAATTTCTTATATTTTCCCGCCCATTATCTCTCCACGTATTTTAAGCTTGATTTGTCTAATTAATCAAAAAAAAAAAAGAAATGCTAAGCGACGCAAGCGAGGGTCGCTGTCAACCATTACCTGCCCCAACGGCAGATTTCTCGCTAACTGTAAGTGGCTGCGGCCAAGCAAGGCGAGGAAGTTGTTGAGAGAAGGTCGCAGAGCGAGAGAGACGAACACAGGAAGCCGATGGCTCAACAGCTGTTGAACGATTGCCGAGTGGAGCGTAAGAGCGAAAGCTCACAGCGCCGAATACGTTCCACTTCCAGATATGCGTGCACTCTCTCGCTTGGCTTCCTCATTGGGCGCCTGTTTGCTCTCGCTCTCATATTCTAGCAGCTGCTTCTGCTGCTGCCGTCGCTGCTGCTGCTTCCGCTGCTTTTGGCAGTCCACTCTGAAGCCGTTGGCTCAAGAATCCAACTTCAGTCGTTGGAATTCATTCGTGCGTCGTGGACACAAGTAGAGCCTCTGTGTACGTGGCTAGTGCTTCTGTATGAGTATTACTGTCTGTGTGTACGTGTATGTGTGTGTGTGTGCGTGTTTGTGTACGTGTATCTGCGCCTGTGTGTAGTTTATGGGCGGCTAATACTAGCAAATGAAAAAAAAGAAAAAAATAAGGCCAGCTGCTCAGCCAAACCGTTCAAACAAATGTGCAAAAGTTTGGTTCAGGCTATGAGGCTCGTCTGACTGCCGGTACCGTTACCTTTGCCGTTAGCATTACAGTTACCGTTACCGTTAGCTTTTTCGTAACAAAGCCGCATCGTCGCAGCATCCGCCTGCTGCCGGCTCGCGTTGTCTTCTCGGTGGCGCCCAAAACTATGCCCGCCCGCTGCTTAGCCCGTTACACACAGTCGTTACACACCCGTTACACACCCCACTTTCCGGTCATTGACGTTTGCGTTTAATTAAAGCAATTGCATGCCGCCTCGTGTGTGTTGCCTTCCTGTGCCGCGCATGCAACTTTAATCGCTGCCCAGACAATAACTCAGCACGCCAAAGGCAACGAAAACGGAACGGCCAACGCGAACGCGAACGCGAACGGAGCAACAGCCAAAGCACGTGTTAGCCAAGAAGGCGCACATGGCCGCAATCACAGACTACAGTGTGTTTTAAGATTTCATTCCTGAGGATTTCAGATAAATCAGAAATTACTATAGATGTACTAAAGTGAAATTGATGAGAATCATTATGCATTTATTTTTATCATTATTATTTTATTGATTATTATTATTTTGTTATGAATTTCAATCAGTTTCGACCCGAGTTTAGCGAGATTGTTTTTTTATATATATTAAAACGAAATATAATTATAATAAAATGATTAAATTATTATAATTGTACACAAAAATGTTTACATTTTAATATATTATATTTTAACCTATTTTAAATATCTTCCTGACTGGCAGTTTAACAAATTTCTGGACAACAAATAATAATAATAATAATAAAAAGTCAAACAAAAAAGTCTTAAGAAAATGCAATGCAATAAAAAATAATCGCCCGTGTTTAATCGAGAGCAAAGAAGTGAACGAAAACGGTTTCATAATACTAAACTTTGTTCATCTATGTTGGCACACGTATTGGTGTGTGCGTGTGTGTGTGTGCATGTGTGTGTATTTGTCTAAATGCAAGACGATAACTGAAGTACAAGAAAAAATGAAATAATAATATATATGTATGTATATATATAAACAATCATAGAGGATACGCGGACTTCGAATAAAAGGATTCTTATCGCCGCTGCTGATAAAATCAAGAACAACAGCCAGCCATAGATATCTGGACTATTGTCGAAAGAGACAACAACAACAGGAACAACAACAGAGACGCCTGACAGCAGCCATAAAATAAAAACACTGGCGTCAGCAATGCCCGTCAGGGCCAGCAACCAGATCCATTCGCGTGCGTTCGCTTGGAGAAGGCATTAACACAAGGTAAATCAAGCAGATGGAACAGAAAGTAAAATGAAGTGAACCCAAAATTCTCATTGAAAGGCCAAGAACTGTCGAAGACATTTAGCAGTGGATTGTTCTAGGCGCAACAACAATTGTTCTTGAATTTATAATACGATTAAAACTGAAAGCAATTCAAGGTCATGCTTTAACCTTATAGAGAAAGAGTTAAAAACTGAATAAAAGTATGCATTTTATTATTGTTATTTTTATTGATGGTGCTGGATTTATATTAGCGTTGCAATACCAGCGAGAGTAAAGAATATGTGGTTTGGTTAAATGTTTAATAGAGAGTGCGAGTGTAAAGTGAATGGAATGTTATTTACACTGGTTGTACTTATAGGGTTGCCAGATTACATATTTGCCTATGTTAATGTTAAATTCAATTACAATTCTACAGTAATATTTATTTTTAATTATTAATAATTATTTATATCAATAATTATGGAAAAATCTGTTATCAAATAATACCTAATTAATGATAACTAAAGAAAAAAAATTAAATAAAATTACTTTCCAAATTTATAATCTGTCTGTTCTGAATACATTGCAAAGACAAGAAAGTAATCTAACAACAAATTGAGCTCAACAAATTAAACATAGATCGTAGTTTTTATTTATCTCAAACCATATCTGCTATTTGCACTCTTCAGGTCTAACTTCTCAGCTTAACTTCGCTCTTTTATCTAACGTAGGAAAAATTCTGTTTTAAAGTACCATTGCAATATTTAGTTTGCACGATATTTCATAACAGATATTCAAAACTTTAAATGTTTTGCTAAATTTTGCTAGCTCTAAAGATTTAGGAAACATATTTTTAAATAATCAAAAAATAAGATTTCATTAAAATAAAAATAGTTCTCGTTTTTATTGAACAAAATTGACCTGTACGAACCTAAAAAAATTGTAGTTTCTTAAATCGACACGTTCAAAGATACGGAAATACAGGAAAACAGATGGATAGATAAAACTAAGCCGACTCAGCTCGTCACCCTGATCATACATTTACATGCATTTAACATATCCATTATGCCCAGATTTAATTTTATTTTCAATGGGTTCAGCATATAAAATACAGATTAAAAATTTCGAAATATATTTATATGTTTATATGTTCGTCTGTCCAAGTTTCACATTTATACCTAAGCGAACAATTTCTTTCTGCTCAAAGTCATATATTAAAATCTTATAGATCTACTCGTCAAATTCAAGAAATATTATTACTTTTATTTAAATTTTAATGTTAATTTTTAGATTATTTTGAGATAATATATATGATGTTATTTTCGAAATAGATTCATTGGGAACAATTTCGCATTTGTTGGAATTATCTATTTAAATAATACAACTTTATTATGTTTTGTTAAGTTATTGTTAATAAATTGATATTATTTACTCATGACTCATATTAATTAATAATTATAATTATTAATTTAACAATAAATAATCATTAATTTATTAGCCAAAATACAGCTTACTAATTTCAAGATTTTTAAAATTTTTGTTTTATTTTTAAAATGACTATAAATAAACTCTAAGCTTCAAGCTTTCTAAATTTATATAAGTTTCCCAAGGGAAATCATTTTTAATTTGTCAAAAACTTACTTAATAAAGAAAGCCACGAGGCTTAGTTGAAGGAAGCTCACTTTTGACATCTCTTGCCAAGGTTTTGAGGGAGAAGAACATTTACTCGTAATGCAATAATCATTACTTGACCATATCAATCAACTGATTTCCTACATGGCGCCCTGTCGAAGGGCCAGAAATCAGTTCGAGGAAGATAAATTAGTTAAAAGTGAGTGCCTGGGCGCCAATGCTGTACCGGCGAGACTCGTCTCGACTTTCACTTGTCATTGCCACAAGTAATAAGCGATTATAATGCCGTAAATCTAGGCAACGACAACGACAACGACAGCAACAACAACAACATCATCATCGACGACAGTAATAGCCGCAATATGAGTAGTCCAACTGCCGCCTTAACAGACAGCCCAGTCACGTGCACACAGCATCAGTGGGCGGGCGAGGGAAATGAAGGCGGAGGCGGGGGCGTGGCCCAGGTGCGGGACTATCGATGACACACATAATACACACTGTCAAAGCGAAGGTGTCATAATTTACTGGAATGCCCAAACACGCTTTCGCTTATCACTCTGCTGCTCCTCTGTCGATTTCAAATTATTCATTCTGCAAATGAATTAGATGATTTCTGTTTCATTCCTTTTTACTTTGCCTTATCGATTGGGCCTTTTACAGTGTGTTCTATATTACAGCAGCACATTTGATGTGAGCAGGTGTGCGGCTTCCCTCGCTAAAATCGCAGTCACCTGTGCTCGTCTCGCATAAATTACCGCAATTCGTTATATTTGTTCTGTCGCTTCCGTTACATGCGCAATTTATAATAATAATAAAAATAGGCAACGAAACGAAGTGATGATTGCCTGGAACATCAAGAATTTCATACTTGTCATTTAGCATCATTTTAATGCGAACAATTTCTATTACACATTTCCCATCTTTATTAAGATCGTGAATACTAATTATACTCTGTTTCCAAAACAAAATGGAGTATATCAGTTTTATGCATTGCCTGTGTTGCAAACTATTTCTATTCTATTGAAACTAGATACTTGAAGTTTGGAACATATACACGTGTATACTCTCTAAAGACTAACAAATATTATATGTGCTCGCCTCTACAGGACATGGCAAATTGGAAAAAAAAAAACTCTGCCAATTGCATTTTCTCTAAAGGGCAATATTTATTTTTATCAATCCTGGCCTTTTTCGTACAATACACAGAAATTAGTATTATTTGATACAAATTGCGATTATTTGCCAAAAGCTTTAAAAATTATCTTTCTAGAAACTCCCTCTAAAGACTTACCAAAAATGATAGCGGGCGTGGAAAATTGGAAAAAAAAACCTTATACATATTTCAGCCACTGCCAATTTCGTTTTCTTATACATTATTTATCTGCTACAAAATCTGTATAGGGGATATATTTTAGTATCAATCGTTGCCTTTTCCATACAACACACAGAAATTTAGTATTCTTATGAAAGGATTTGACACAAGTTTGATAGCTATCTGCACACATATGGAATTTACGTTGACATATTGTTAACCCTGAGGGGCTCTATGTTGAAGCGGTCGCTCAGTTCCTGCAGGATGGAGATGGTGCAGGGCAACAGGGGCAGTCCACCTTGATCGTCAACCATTTGCATATGCTGCAACTCTCTGTCGCCCGGCAGCCATGGGGTTTGCGCCGGATCACTGGGTACGACGTTGCGCAGCAGCCGATGGAAGTCAGCGAGCCTGTCCTCGAAGGAGACGCAAAAGCGCATGGGATCAATCACTATGTAGACCTGGCCCAGGTCGGCCGATTCGTTGTCCAAGCTGAAGGGGCCGCGTCGTCGCAAATGCGCCGCATAACGGGCCCCAGTCATGACCCCGCAGAGTATGTCCACCATGGCGGCCAGCCCGAAACCTTTGTGCTCGGGCGTAAAGGGCCGCAGGCGCTGGGCACGCAACGCCTCGACGATGCAGGTGGTGGGCATGCCATGGCAATTGAGTGCCACGTTGCTGGGCAGCTCGCGCAAGTAACCATTGGAGTACTCCAGCTCCAGTTGCTCAATGGGGTAGGCGGACATGCCCACCTCCATGAGCAGTTGTTCGTGTGTGCTGCCCGCCGCACAGGCAATGGCATTGCGACCCAGCAGCGGCTCGATTCCGCCGTTAGGCACCAGGGTGGCTGGTCCATTCGACATGCAGATGCCGATCATGCGATGGGACAGCGCCTGGCAGGCATACCACGACTCCATCCCAATTGAGTTGGAGCGGCATGCGGCCACATAGCCTATGCCCTGCTTGCGGGCCTTGTCCATGGCTAGCTCGATGCAGTAGTTGGCCACCACTGGGCCGGGCGCATTCCGGCCGTCCACTAGAGCCAGTGCGTCTCGCTCGCTCAGCACCTTGGGCTGCATGCGAGGGTCGATCGTTAGGTTGTGCAAGTCGACGGTAATGGCAGGCAGCTGGTGAATGCCCAGGCTGCGCTGGCCCATGTAGTCAGCCGCGATGAGAGCATCCGCCATTTCGCCAGCTGCCTCATCCGGCACCTCCATGGCCGCAAACACGTCACGCACGAAACGCTGCGCCTCCAGCACATCCACCAACACTTCGTTGTTCTCACAGTTCGCTCTGGTTGCATGCGGCTCCCGGTATCCCCTGCACATGAGCAGCACCCGCTTCAGATTCTCCCAGAGCAGCTCTGAGCTCTGCCTTCCGGATCTCACCTCGGTTGCTGTGCACTTGGCAGCAGTTGGTGGTGTTGCCCCATTGCCGCTTACCTCGCTCGCAGGCTGTCCAATGCATGACGTAACAATATCCTTAGCTGCATTGGCGTTGGCCAAGGCTTCAGTGCTGGGCGGGGGCCGCACCTTCCGTAATGCATCTAGGAAATAGAGCACTCTTCGCATTGCAAACTATATAGTGAAAATTCAGCTACAACAATGATTAGAGCTGCGCCGTGTACTTTAATTCAAAATAACTAGCAATATATGTGTATATATGTATATTATATATATATATATATATATATATATATATATATATATATATATATATATATATATATATATATATATATATATATATATATATATATATATATCATATATAATATATTATATATTATATATTATATATTATATATAACAATCACTAACAAGCAAGAGTGCTCTAGTCGAGACTTCTCGACTAGGAGATACCCCGAACCCTGTGAGGAGCTAATATTCCAATAATTTTATGATTCTTCTATATATGTATACAAACAACATATACATACACACATACATATACTTTTTTTTTAGTTGAACACTCTCTTCACCAAACTCTCAGAAATTCTTAATGATATTCACACACATTCATTGGTGTGCAAATACACAGCACAATTCTCTTGTATTTAAAATGCGATTTTTTATAATTGAGGGTGAAAATTACGTGATATCCAAAATCTAAGAATTACATAATCTCCATATTCATTATACACAGCTCAAGCGATATACAAACTACGCTTAAAAAACTAATTAAAATTATCAATAAATGTCGATAAAAAGAAATAAGATGAGTTATTGAAAAAATATGATAAACTCGAACTGCGTGCGGTATACATAAGTGTTTATCTAAAATTTTATATTTGTAGCAGCTGTATTCTCGAAGATCTCAACGTTTGCACGGAACCACGAACGACCAGACTGACAGAGCTATATCGACTCGTCTTCTGGGTCTGCTACATACATTTTCACAAAACCATTATTACCTTGTGAACTCGACCACGCCTCCTTCTGCCTTCACTTAAACTAAACATTTATTTCGTTATAAGAGCTCATGAAAATAAGAGACATACATACATATATCCAAATTATGAAAATTATGACTCTAGAATAGATCAAACATTTTCAAGGCAAGTTTTACTTTTAATTTTTACATTCATCCTCTAAAGCAGATATATTTTGATCAATGAAATCTTTGTGTCGGACTATGTTTGTGATTTCTATAGTACCCGAGCAATTATCTAAATCTACTGCTTGTTTTGCGTGGGCCACCACGCCGTACAAGCAGTTGACGTAGATGTTTTCGAAATAATTACTATAGCAGTGACTGACATAGCCGCTGCCACTGTCACCCACGCATAGCGTAGCATTCTTTTGCATTTGCACTTGAAATAAATCTGAACTTGTATAGTTGTGCGTTTGTGTGTTGGCTATTGAATAAGCCAGCTTAATAGTATTATTAGTACTTGCAGTATTAACCGCTTGCCATGTGCATACCTCACCATCACTCGGCGGCTTGCGTGGATAATGAAACTTATCAAAAATCCAGGGCAGGCAAATCACTTTTGGCACAATGTCTTTCTTGCTTCGCTGCAATTTGATCACAGCTATATCCGCATTAGGTGGTTCTATAGTATAGCCCCTGAAAGAAACACAGAAAAAATGAAACTGTGCTCTAAGTTGAACTGAAACGTACTTACTTATGGGAGATTATACGATCTACTAAATCCAAATCATTATCTTTGTCTATTTCAGTAAAATTAGAAAATGCATTTCCCACTCGTATGTATGATTTGGGAACCAGTTCATATCCTCTTGAGTGCACGCAATGCGCAGCAGTCAGCACTAAGTTTCTTTTGATACGAGTCCCGCTGCATTGACGAGTGAACTTGTTCCCGTTCCATATGTAAATCGGAACAGTCCAAGGTGACAGTCGGGGCTTCACTATTGTTCCATTCTTGCTGTAAAATTTATAATCTTTCTCCACTCTGCCGCACTCCTCTGCACAATAGTCCTTCAATGCTGATATATCTGTCCAGGTGCCATCCGCTTGACATGTGACATTCAGAGGATGAGTAGATTCTATCAAACCAGCTTTGCAATTAAATGTGACAATAGTCCCGGCCGGCATCATGCGTTGACAGGGAAATGATTCATAGCTCGGATTTACGCAATGCGGGATCAGCATGTCGTTACAGGTGATTGGGCTAGCATCGCACAGCTCTATGTGAACGTAAAATTAACCGATTATAAGAATATTATACATATCTGTACATAAGCGCGCTTACTTATACATTCTATATTATTATCCCAGTCAACGGTGACATTAGTCATCCATTTCTTGTTAATGCAGAGCATCCTTGAATCCTTCAATTCCATTGGGTTGAGTGTGGTATTACCCTTGCAGGAAAACTCTACAAGCATATTATTTATGGGCGGCCTAACTTCCGCATTGCACGTTGCTCCAGAGGTACACTTCCTTATTATTAGATTATCGTCGTAGTCGCCATATCGCTTGATGGTGCATCCATTCAAACCGTTCGTGTCTGGATCGTGATTTGGCTTCCTCGTGGTACATATCGTATTGTTGTTGCGCCATTCGCCCGTTCTCAGGCAAACATCCCATTCGTTGCCGAACATTTTACTACTGCGATCGTGGCACTTGAAGCGGGCCGGCTGATTTGGATATACGAAACGATGGGTCCGATTACTATGGTATGAAGTGTTGCCGGCGAATTGCAGGCCCCTCATTATCGGCTCCACACACTCTTTTGGCACGTTCCGATTCCAAGTTTTAACTTCGTGACAAATTTTTGGTATTTCATCGGAACCATCAATGCAATCAAATTCGTTATTGCAACACATGCTTTGGCTTATCACCTTGCCATTCGCGCACTGATACATGCCATCGGAAATAGGTTCCATGCATAGGTCCGCAGACTCATCCCGCCCATCGTCACAGTCGATCTTCCCATTGCACATCTTATCCAATTTATGGCACATCCCAGAATAGCACTGAAATGAGTCTCTACAAAACGAAATTCTCTGTTATTAATCAATCTTGCCGACTTTGGCACGTACGCCCTGAGCAAGAATACATATTAAATAAATATAAAAACTTAATGAAATCTGTCAAGCCTCCATCTGCCTGTTACATGCATTTTCTCTCTGATTATATTCTGAAATTTATTTGTTTTATCAACAGTTCAGCGGAAATCCTTTTTTTTTTTTGTATATCATCAATTATTATGTATTTTAAAGTCGAATCTAAGCTCTACAAACCTCAAATTTGCTTTGTATATATCTATAATGAATAGATGCTTTCACAATTCCTCACTTTATGTAGCTTTCGTACTTACTCAGCGCAGTGACCTTGTCTGGATGCCCTGTGAATCTTGCAATTGGCATTTTCATCCGATCCGTCGGCACAGTCAGTAACGTTGTTACACTTCATATATTGTATAACCTCTGCACCGTATGCACAATTGAAATGGCTACTCACATCCAAAGTTTTGCACTCCATGAATGACTCATCGCTACCGTGCAGACAATCGCGAGTGCCATCGCAGAACAAACCGTAATCTATCAACGAGCCATCTTCTTTGCACTCAAAGGGAAACGGAGAGCAAAATATCGTTTCGATCATAAGAAATATAAGGCACATGCGAACGCACATTTTTACGAGCTACTTCGCCTAACTGACAGAGCTCAACTGATCGAAACTGGGCGTTAGAGCTTCTAATGTAGGAATGTTTCAACAAAAACCCTGATAAGTGCCATTTTATTATGATATCAGTTAAATTTTGACTCGTAACATTCATATTCGTGATATAAAATTTATATAGCGGGCAGTCCGTCCGACTATCCATCTGTCTGTATGTTTGAACGCGTCGATTTTTTTTTTGTAGGTCCGTGTATAGCACGCGCAGGTCAAGTTTGCTTCATATGTACGATAGCTATTTTTGTTGTAATGTTATCGATTTGAATGCTTATCAAAAATACGTTTTAAAGTTTGTGCATTGTTTGATATATTATATATATAATTACATATACACTTCTATATATATTTATAAATTTCTTTTATTCTTATCCCAAGATAGCCTGCTTTTAGTTAATTACTAATTAATTAATGTTATATTTGTATATTTCAGTCTGGATAGAGATATTAAACAATGAGTACTATGCGCTTGGACTCAGATTTTAAAGGCCACGCCTGTCAAGCAGCCGATTATAGATAGTCCATTCCGCGCGAAAGCTTTAAGAACGGAACCCTACCAGATAAGAGAAGTAAATCGCGTAGATCATGTGGAATTGCCAACGCCCAATGCGGCAGCTGCGGCTGTTGCGGTTGATGCTGCTGTTCTCGGCTGCTTCGATTGGCTGGTTTGATTGCGCAATGGGCTCGACGCACGATGTCTACAACGGAGCACGGCCGGGGCATCGCATTGTGCAAACTCGATATGGACGCTTACATGGAATGATTCTGCCATTGGACAACTTTCGCTATCTGCGCTCTGTAGAAGTGTTCCTTGGCGTGCCCTATGCGACGCCTCCGATCAAACAGAACCGGTATGTGCGCTAAAGATTAAATGAGAAAATAAAAATAAATCTATAGCCATCGCCCTCATCTCTCGCTATACGCATTGTAGCTTTAGTCCAACGCGTGCTCCAGCCCCGTGGGACGGAATACGTATCTCTGATAAATACAGTCCTGTCTGTCCGCAACGGTTGCCCAATATACAAAATGAAACGGCCGCCTTGGAGAAGATGCCAAAGGGACGCTTGGAATACCTGAAACGATTGCTGCCATTTTTGGAAAATCAATCTGAGGACTGCTTATACCTGAACGTATTCTCACCTGTTAATGGTAAGCTTCGACGCTGAAGATCTTTCAATATATGTACTATATTTTACCTATGGATACCGACCTCTCTTTTTACGACATAATTGCTAGTATATTATATGTTTATATTATGTATTCCCCACAACCGGAAGCGCCAGCACATGAGGCATTCTATTAAAATGCGCAGTTTATTATTAAAGAAAAAGAAAGCAAAATTATATATGTTATCAAACTTTGAAGCTTTCCGATTTGAAATAGTTTTACTTTATTATTCTTTTTCTTAGAAGAGGAATAAGTAAATAAAAAATTATCGTTAAAAAATAAATTTGAAACAAGTAAGAAAACTCTAGTCGGAGGTGCCCGACTAGGAGATACCCTGAGCCCCGTCCGATTTGCATTGTTTAATACGCTATATAGCTTGCATATAATATTAAATTTTCCAAAATTAAATTATAATTTTGAAATTTTATTCAACTAGAATTTATGTAAATAAAAAATAAATAAATAATTAAATAATTAATAAATAAACAAATTATAAAAAACAAAAGAAGAAGATAAACAAACATCACCGCACCTGGACTCGAACCTGCATATATTTACTGCATATGTAACGTTAAAGCGCGACCACCTCATGTTTATAGATTTAAAAAAAAAATTAAAAAAGTTACGTTGTCGTCACCGAGTTTCGACTCGGGACCTCTCGTTCACGCGCTTCGCGTCTACCCACTACACCACACCAGTATTGCGTTGCTTGTTGGCAAAACGCAAAATAGTACTACAAGGGCGATATGTGACAAATACAAAACTAAAGAAGCTAAAGAAGTAGATCAATCGCAATTGTGATTCTTAGAATATGCTGAAAAGCGCGCATATGAATGTATGAGTTGTGGACATAAAAAAACGGTGGTCTGTTTGAATGTATGCGTGTAAAAGGCGATATATGACAAATACAAAACTACAGAAGCGGCTGTGCACATGCATAAGCAGACGCGCTTGCACGCTTCAATGTATGTGTATGTGTAAACGTTTTTTGCTGCGCGTCGCTGCTTGCCACGTGCGTGTGATTGGCTAAACGTTTTGTTTAATAAATCGGGACTGACTTAACGGAATTTGATGAAACTTTGGGCATATGATTCTATTGAATTTTTTACATTTTATAAAAATGCTAATTTATTCACATGGTTATATTTGCAACTCTCAAAGGGTCGATAAGGGGGGGGGGGGGGTAATTAGTAAAAAGAGCCGGTACGCAAAAAATAAAAAAATAGAAATTGCATAAAATTCACGTGAATCTATATGCAAAATCTAGTCTAGCTCTAAAGGTGTGGCAGATAGAATTTTATAACCTATTTTCGATAAGGTTTAAAATCGATAACAAAACAAAAAAAATAGATATCGTTTTTTAGTAACAAACTTGACCTGCGCGTGCTATCCACGGACCCAACAAAAAAAATTCAAGTCTCTAGGTCAACTACGTTCTGAGATCGACGCGTTCAAACATACGGACAGACGGACAGACGGACAGACGGACGGACGGACAGACGGACGGACAGACAGACGGACAGGGCTAAATCGACTCAGCTCGTCGCCCTGATCAAGAATATATATACTTTGTGGGGTCTGACACGCCTCCTTCTGCCTGTTACATACATTTAACAAAACCATTATACCCTGATTTCCCATTTTCAATGGGCTCAGGGTATAAAAAGAAAACAGCATAATCTATTGTTCTTTAATTTTCAGAAAGTTATATCTAAACATATTAATATATATACTTACATATATGCTTATATACATAATAGTGAATAACTAATGGAGAAAAGCTGTTTTAATTTTTGTATATTATTTATTTTTATTTTTATTATTTAGTATTTTTATTTAGGAATATAATTTTTCTTGAATTGCCAATACTTCAATGGTGATATTCTTTCATTCTTGTGTCACTTCTGTGACACTTTTGTGTTTCAGCAGCTGGCGCCAATGAGAAGAAGTTACCTGTAATTGTGTTCATACACGGCGAGTCGTTCGAGTGGAGCAGCGGCAATCCCTACGACGGCAGTGTGCTGGCCAGCTATGGCGAGGTGGTCGTCGTGACGCTTAATTACCGTCTTGGAATACTGGGTAAGCCGATTGAAAGCGCTCTGTCTGCGGCCTCAATACATAACCTGCTCATCATCATCGTCTGGCAGGCTTCCTCAATGCGAATCCCAGTCCGCATGTTCACGCGCGTGTTGCCAATTATGGGCTGATGGACCAGATGGCTGCCCTCCATTGGATACAGCAGAACATACAAAAGTTTGGCGGCGATCCCAATGTTGTTACTCTAGCGGGTCACGGAACGGGCGCCGCGTGCATCAATTATCTGATGACCTCGCCCACAATGGTGCGCGGACTGTTCCATCGCGCCATACTCATGTCGGGATCTTCGTATTCGTCGTGGGCTCTCGTCGAGGATCCAGTCCTGTTCGCCATCAAGCTGGCCAAAGAGGTTAACTGCACCATACCCGAGGACCTGAACAGACATCATGAGCAGATTGTCGACTGCCTTCGGGATGTGCCGCTGGAGGATTTATATGGCGCTGATATACAAGCGCCAAACTTCCTGACATCCTTTGGCCCATCCGTGAGTTCATTCATTGAGACTTTTATTCAAAACAGTTTTAAAGTCATATTTTATATTCTATCATATGTTACTGGCATTAACTACAATTATTTAATTATGGAAAATTATAAAAGGTTTACTCTTTTTGATTGCAAGACTTTTTTTATTCAATACATTTTTTTTTTAATTGCAAAACGTTTTTATTGACTTTTAGAAAAGATATAGCAAGATATAGAAATATTTTGCAGCCATCAAAAAAATGTTTTTTTAATATTTTCTACATATTAAGTAGAAGGAGGTTTTTTGATCTTTTCGAACAGCCCATTCAAGATTTATTTTTAAAAATTCAACAAAAATATATTTTAAAAAAATATATCAGTAGTACATTCTTGCAAACATTATAAAGTTTTAGAAACTTTAAGACCAGCCCCCTCGTAAAAAAAATGAAATTAGATAAATTAAATATTTCTATATTAAGATATGTTTAAATCATATTATTAAATTATATTTAATATAATTGTAAATAAAATGGCTTACAATTTTTGATTGACAGTTAAAAGACAACAATAATAAGTAGCGTTCAGAAATTTTATAACTTTTAAAAATTATTAAAAAATTCAGCAAAAATATTAACTAAACCAAAAATACATTTTTGCAAATAGTACAAAGTTTTAGTAACTGTAAGAGCAGCCCACTGTAGTTAAAAAAAAAATAGGCTTAGCCTTCATTGAAACGCTTACAAAAGAATTGAGTTGAAACGATTTTCGATTATCCCCATGCCGAATAAAAACGGATTTTTAGACGGTCAAGGGCTTGATGCTGCAAGTACTTCGACGTCAATTGCTCGTGTAGTTCGTTGTTCTGTTCTTTGTGTTATTTTGGGGTTTTTTTTTAAGTTGACATTTTTTCACGCTGATTTTCGTTTGTCCATCTATTTCGATCATCTCTTCGCCTAAATGGACTTTATTACTTACTTCACTTGCTCTGGGCTACTCCTGAAAGGTTTAACAATTGAATGCTCTCTTCTCTTCCCATATTTTGTTTGTTTTCTCATTTCTTCTTCCTCTTTCATCTATTTCCCTCTGGCTCACATTTTTAATTTAGGTTGATGGCGTTGTCATACGACCCGGACATTCCAATCTTGATATTGATGATTTAATGACGCGCAACTCGAAGCGCTCAGCGGGCGATGCTGGCGCCCAGTCAGCCGGTGGCAATGGCGGCGGATCCGGCACTGGCTCCGCTTTTAGCGGCGGCTCTGGCTACTTTGGAGGCGGCGCTGCCACGGCCAACATTGGCGGCCATTATGACGTGCTCTTCGGCGTTGTTACGGGCGAGTCCATTTGGCGCTTCAGCGCCCACGACATTCAGAATGGCTTCGAGGGCGAGAGAAGAGATAAAATTATACGCACTTATGTGCGCAACGCTTACAACTACCATCTGAATGAGATATTCTATACGGTAAGTACGCTCTGTCTATAAATTTCCGCAGCTAAGTTCCAAAAGTGCCAGACCGGAACCGGCTGTGAGGCTGGCCCGAAGCTGCGGCTTCCAGTCCGTCACATAAATCTTGTAATCAGATTGCAGCTTCCCAGTGGTTCGGTGGGGCTCGCTGGAATCAGTTAGTGCAGTTACCTTATCTACAGTCAACTTATTTACTTTCCACTTGGGGTTGTTTCAGACTTTTCCGTTTATTTACCGTACTCACAGTTTCTTTTTTCCTATTTCTCCAAAAACTTTGCAGACTTTAGACCTAAACTTATACAAAATATCGGTAAGCCATGCAGGCTTTGAGAGTTTTGAAGTCTTTAACTGGTATTTGAGCTAATCACATTTGACTGGCTATAATTTTACAAGAATATCAAAAGACTCATGTACGAAAGAGTTATCATATATAGTACATATATTATCATTGCACAAACAAACGTTTTATATAAATTAAAGCAACGAAAAACTCGTGATATTTGCGAAACAAAAACATTTTGCATGAAAAGCAGCAGCAGCAGCAGCAGAAAAAAGAAGGAGAGTAAAAACAAACAAGGCAAAAATAAAACAAAAAAAAAGTCTATTAAAATGTTCGCTCGCCCGGTGTAACTGTAATTATAAGTGCCCATACGTAACACAGTGCGTATGAGTAACATTCGCAGCGGCAAATAAACAGAACAGCGAAGGCTGAATTTTACTTTGTGTTACTGCAACATATTATTCTATTTTTTGGTTTTTGTTTTTTTTTTTTTTTTTTTTTGCATTTCTCGTTTGTATTTATTTTATACGAGTTTTTGTTGTTTTCTTCTTTTTTGTTTTGTAATGCGCAAGCGAGCGAAATGGAAGGCAGTTAACACGCCATTGCAGCCAAAACATTAACACGCTTTATTTGTCAAATGTGTAAGGCTGTTATAACTGTGTGTGTGTCAGTGTGTGTGTGTGTGTGTTAGCATTGGCAAGGACACTGTTGCTTGTATACGTACATTGCCATGTATCTATATGTGGATATATATATATGTGCCACACACACCTACTTAAAAGCATACAGGCTACACTTAACCCAAATCACAGTAGCAGCAGCAGCAGCAGCAGCAGCAGCAGAAACAGCATCAGTGAAAGCAGTAACAGCAGCATCCAACGACAACAGTCCTATCCCGCCCCCCTCATCCTTAGGTACATCATCAACGCCAGTCGACGTTGTCACCATTTGCCATATTAAAACCAAGTATACGTGTGTCCCTCGTATCTGTGTGTGTGTGTGTGTGTGTCTGCACTTAAAGCGCACACAGACACAGACACACATGCATACATCAAGGAGCCGTAAATTGCCAACGCATATATCACGATTATAGCACACACCATACATTCGTATTTATTTTACTTCATTTTATGCCCGTGCGCTGCCAACGGCAAATGTCAAGCTCGCTGCAATTCAGCGATGAGGTTTATAATGCATTCAGTAATGGCATATATGGCATTCATGTAAATACCACGGCGAGCGAGCACTTCGCTCGAAGGGTTAAGAAATGAATCTGCAGAAATGATATACTTGATGCCCATACAGCGAGATGAATTAACAGCAATTGGTAGGCAAAATATGTGAATGCAAAACTCTCAGAATTACATATACATACATATGCACATATTTATATCGTAAATATGATGACTGTCCTTTGAGTAAATGCATTTCCATGGAAATATCTTAAGTAAACTTTGAAATATTCTTTTATTACATATTATATATGTATACTGATATAATTTTCAAATTGATTAAACTAATTTTGCATCTATAAATAATTACTCTAAATTTAGTTAAAATTTATTACTAAAATCATATTATATAGATTTTATATATGTAATTTATATTCACATACATGCATACATATATCATATATATCAAGTTCTCAAAATATGTTGACTGTCCTCTGAGTAGATGCATTCCCATTAAAATATCTTAAGTAAACTGGGACATTTTATTTTGTTCACATATTATATTCACTGATATAATTTTGTGATTGATTAAAGTAAATTTTATCTTTTGATATTAGCAAATACTTTAGTTTCAATTAAAATGTATTACTCAAATCATATTTAACATTGAGTTAATATTTACAGAATCTCAACCAAACATAAACAAATATTTAAAATTATTTTAATAGGTGTATTAGGTGCATACATATATCATATACGTACATACATGTTGTTTGATTAGATGAATTACCATTCAAATATTTCAAACAATTCTCAAATATTATTATGTTACATATTAGGTACATCACATAAATTTCCGATTGATTTAACTAATTTTGCACATTTTAATAATACAAAAAATACTTTAAATTCAATTAAAATTTATTACTTAAATCAGATGAATCACTATCTACAGAATCTAAACCAAACATTACTGAAATTTAAACAAATATTTAAAGTTCATAGTTTATTTCGCTTCTTTTTTCCGTTTTGAATAATTTTGCATATATATTTGAATTTGGAATATAAACTAATGCATAGATTTATTCGAAAAATACCGAATAGCTGTGTCAACTCGAGCCTTAAATTATACATGACATCGATTTTGCATATGCATTGTGTGATCCCTTTTAAAACCCCCGCACCCACACACACAGTGTGGCAAAAATAATAATAGCCACAGAACACAAAACAACAGCAGCAAAAATCCGGCTGTAATACCGCCAGGATTTGACTTGCTGTACAAGCAGAAATATGCATGCATTAAGCCGTAGCATAGTTTGCAGATCTACTCAAGCTCAGGGCGCATACCGTTATGCCATAAGATTTCTGGGCCAGGCACCAGGTATCAAGTGGAAATGTTTAGAAATCGTTTATTGAAAGTGAAAAAATTGGTTGGATATCGTAATATATGATAATGATTCCTGCTGCAATAATAATATTTATGATAAGTTTGAATATGGGATACTTTGTTTTTAAGATATTATATATTGTAGATATTAGAAGATATTCGCATATCAAAAAATTAAAATTGGGGTAGTTGAGTAAATAAGAAACCTCACTATGATCCGTATATATATCTATATATATAACGTATGGCAACTAGTGACTGAGTTGTTTGAATAGCTTACATCAGTTATTCAATAATTAATATTTTCCCCTACTCTTCTGCCTTTCAGATCGTGAACGAATACACGGACTGGGATCGCACCTCACAGCATCCGATTAACACGCGAGATACGGCCGTTGCCGCACTCTCCGACGCCCAGTTCGTGGCGCCCATAGTGCGCACGGGGGACATATTGGCGGCCAATTCGCCGCCGCCGGTTAGTTCGGCGACGCCCAGTGGCGCGGCGAATGCCGCCGCCTCAACCTTGGCTGCCTCCACGCAGCCCTCGGGCCGCTGCTACTTCTATGTGTTCGACTATCAGACCAAGGATGGCGACTATCCGCAGCGCATGGGCACGGTGCATGGCGAGGACTTGCCTTACATATTCGGCGCGCCGCTTGTCGATGGCTTCAGCCACTTTCCGCAGAACTACACCAAGTCGGAGACGGCGTTGTCAGAGGCCGTCATGATATACTGGACGAATTTTGCGCGCACCGGGTAAGCTAAGTAGTTGCATTTGCCCCACCCAGCATCCAAGTGCTTAGCCACTTACCGTAATTCAAGTCATCCGAGCGACAGAGCTTCTGCTATTCTAAACACTTCTGCTTCGTGTGCATCACTTAGTACTGATTGTCAGTGCAAAGCGAATGGAAAGGAAAGAAAAGTGCTGCCATGGACAGCGCAGCAACAGTTTTCCGGCACCTGCTGCCTGACTAGCTACCTGGCTTAAAGAATTTTCCCCTAGACAACCAAATGCCCGGAAAGGGCCAAGAAAATTCTTTGCAAAATATTCAACTAAAATGCTTCTCATACTTTTCTCTTCTCTCTCTTTCTTTTTTGTCACCCCATTTCAGCAACCCGAACGAGCATCATCGCCAGGACTCTGTGTTGCCCGTCTCAAAGGAACGCAATCGCTTTCGCAGCATCACTTGGGAGAATTATGATCCATTGCATCAAAAGTATTTGGAAATAGGTGAGATAAACTAAGTTTTGAGGAAGTTTTTATAAATTTTAAAAATGAACGAATGATTTCAGTGTAAAAAAAAAGAATATAGAACAAAAATGATAATTTAAAAAATATTTAAAAAATAATATAAGATAATTAGGTAAAAAGTAAAATAAATTCAATTTTACTATTTATTATTTATTTTATATTATTTTTAAGATATTTTTTAAATTATAAAATATATAATATATTAAAACAGATTAAGTATAGGTAAGGGGATTAATGAATGTGAATAACTATGCTGAATTGTTTAAGTACGTTTGAGTCTCTAACAAATATCTAAATCGATTAGCCTTTAATTATCACAGACTTGACTTTGAACACCATCCTATCAAAATAACAAAGAAAGCATTTATGTTTTCATTTTCATATCACTCAATATACCCTTTATTGTTGCTTTATGCTGATAGGGTATTAATTGACGCAAATAACACGCAATGTATGAGTACCATAAAAAATTATTTAATGGAATTCTTGGAATGGCCAGATAAAAGCGACAAATTGCAAGATACTTTAAAATGTTCGTTTCGCAAACGCGAATCAAATTTAATTTAAATTTTAAAGCAGCCAAAAGCAACTCGTGCAGACAAGCAGGCGGCAGAGTATGCTCTGAAGTGGGCGGAAATGGGTGGAGGCGGGTGGAAGTGGGTGGAGGTGGGTGCATGTGGTGTCAAGTGGCAAGGCAAAAAATCAGCATTACAATTGTGCGAGACGGCGAACGGCTAAACAAGGCTATATCCGAGTGGCAGCTGAACGTCACCTGCTGAAGATAATGCAAGCAGGAAAGGTGCTATCAAAGCAAATGACAGCAGAGCGCAAGGCATGTCGACTAAGATATACTCTACACATATCTCAAAATCGTAAAGATAATAAATTTTAAAATATATTACATTTATAAATATAACTAAAGTATTATGCTGAATTTTAATTTAATTTGATCAAAGTGAATTTTCTGCACTGTTGATACGCCCCTTAATCTCTTTTGCAGGGTGCCAGACAACGGCGAGCATATAAAGCTGTCTGTGCCCTTAAAAATGTTGCCATCGCGTCATATTAAATGTGCGCAAATGTTATTAACTTTACATTTCTCACACCTTCTGTCTGTCTATCAGCAACAGCCAACAGCCCAGACAGACAACCATTCAAATTTTACCAAATTTTACACGAATTGTAATGAAATTTGAAAGCCCTTTAGCCCGTGATGGTATGTGATGTGTATCTGCCAGAGAGGCGAACAAAAAACTTCTGTTTGCCATAAGACTTCCCATAAAATATATATGGAAATCGGTTACAAAGCCTAACACGTGTTTCTTTTAGTTCATATCAAATTCTCTTTAGTCTACCTACAAATACAGCTCATATAGCTTGATTTCTGTTTGATTTTAATTGAATGCGCAAGACGAAAGAGATAGGGGGAGAGAGACATCTCGAGCACTCACTCATATCCACGCCCACGCGTACGCCTACGCTCAAGGGCATTTTACCAGAATTTGTTTTGAACGTTCTGCCATTGTGACACACAAAGGATGTAGTTGCACGAGATTTGTCAAAGCCCACGCATTATTGTGAATTCTGATTTGAAATGCTGAAAAACTGAAATCGAAATTGAAATCGAATTATGTGAATGCACAGCAAACACATCTGCGCGAGCACAAATTGTTACACACAGACGCACTTATACCTATACTCATACATACACACACACACGCACTTATACCTATACTCACACACATGCACACTCATACACTCACATTCCATTGAAGTCGAAGTTGAAAGTTCTGTTGCGTAAATTATGCATCATTCATATTTATTCACCGACTTCTATAGCTGACACGTCAATTGCAAGGAAGCGAATCGATTGCTGTGATTTCTAATGCTTCTTAGAGTTTTTTTTTTTTTGTATTTGCAAAGTGGCACGAATATCCTTTCAATTTATTTAAATAATATAAAAAAAAAATATTTTTCTATATTCCTTCTCTTACTTTTGTTTTCTGTCAACATATTGAAGATGAAAAGAGAATCTCTTAAAAGTTGAATAGAACTTTACCTCAATATTAATGTAGGTTAAATAAAATTTAAATTAAACTCCAACACACGGAAAATTAAAAAAAAAAAAAAAAAAAAAAATAGAAAGTCTCTTAAAATATTATAGCTGATCTCCGCAGTCCCCATTGAATGGACTTTTAAGTAGTTTTATCAAAGATCTAAGCCATGTAAATAGGCAACGCCCCATAAGTATTTCATATCATTTGATTGCTTTATAAACAAACTGACACGGAAGCCGTAGAGGAGGCCCAACGACAAAGGCGAACGGGTAAGACGGCCCCAAAGCAAACGGCAGCGTGTGACCCAACCGAAGGCATCAAAAATTAAGCAGCTCAGTCAGTTAAATAAACAAGAAGACAGCAGGTGAATGCGGCTGAGAGGTGCCCTCAATTGCGAAGTGGCTCAGCTCGCTAGCATGCAAATGTCTTGAAAATGCCCCTCAATAACAAACAACAGCAACAGTTGCTGCTGGAGAAGTAGGTAGAGAAGGAGGAGGAGGAGGCGGGGGGTTGTAGTTGACACCGGGTGGAATTTGTATGCATGAATGCCGCCCCTGACATAGAAATAAAAATGTGTATATTAACGCTTTTGTTTTCCCGTTTGTTTCTCTATTTTCTCCATCAACACGCGTATCGTGGCCATCTCGAAGGCATGAAGCCGCGCATTAAGAATCACTTTCGGGCCCACCAACTCTCGATTTGGCTGCGTTTGATACCCGAGCTCCATCGCGCTGGCATGGAGGATGTGATAGCCCGGCACAATCTGTTTCGCAATCACGACGATATGGAACTGTACGAGGGACCCGTTAAGCCAGATCCATTTGGCATCTCGGCGGGCACAGCAACATCATCGTCCTCGGGCTCCTCGTCGTCGTCTTCGTCGCGCCTGCTGCTTATCGATGAGCAATTGATGATGAAGAAGGGACGCGGTCTAAATGCCTCGACCTATCTGAATGGCATACTGGGTGGTAAGTAACAACACCCCCTCTGCAATACCATGACATGTGCTGGGTAACAGCAGCCTTTTGTAATTGTCAATGGCAAGTGAAATGCCAAGCGGTCGTATAGGTTATCTCTGCAGCTCCAGACAATCAGTCAGACAGCATTAAACAGAATGCTGTGCTTGTCAGCCACAAATGAAAAAGAAAACGAAACAACTTATTATATTCAAGCCAAGTCAGGCATGTGAAAGCTTTTAGCCAGAGGCCTGGTCTAAAATATGTAAAATGAGTTAACATTGATATCAGCAATGCCTTAAACTGGTTTAGAGATTATCCAGACAGAACTTTCCATGCAATTATTATATTTATATTCAGCTATCATTTTAGTTAGAGTGATTTACCCAGAGGGTATTTCAATATCGATCACAACTCATGCTGATTGCTTTGTATTCGCTGTAGTTGGCATTGAATAAGTAAATTTGACAAAGGTACGCAAAGCAAACAGCCTGAAGCCGTAGCGAAACAATTGTGCATCATGTCTGCATCCAGTTGATGTTTCTATATATTTTTGAAAGTGCTAGCTGACGTGAACAGCGTATTGTTGGGGTAGCTTAAATGAAATTAGCTGAATCAACGTGGAATAATTGAAATTTGATACGGGAGACTCACTGTTGTTGATTTTCAATTTCCAAATTTATTCAGAATTAAAACTTGAAATGAAGTATACGCTAGAAGCAAGCAGAACTTAATGATTATATATCAATAGTAAAAGTATTTAATGTACAGAAATAATTTTAGATACTTAATCAAGTATATATAAATAGCGAAAAATATTTAAATTATTTATTTACAATATATATTTATATACAATATAAAGTGAAAAATATTACAATTATTTTTTTTAAATTATTAAATCGAAATTAAGTATACTGAAGACAATTGCAGAACTTAATGTGTGCTCAAAATTATTCAACATTAATTAATGGTATAGAAATAATTTTTTAAAGCATAATAAAAAGTATAACGATATTTATATATATTGAAAAATATTACAATTTTTATTTTTAATTATAGAAATGAAGTATACTATAGAAGCAAGCTAATTATAGGCTCAAGAATAGTCTACATTTAGTAATAGAATATTATATATATATATATTGAAGAAGATAAAGTATAACAAGAAAAGTTATTTAATAATGTCATACGAGTCAATAGATAAATCCATAGATAAATCACATTAACATATATTTATGATGATTGTGATTATATGCACAGCTAATAATTTAAAAACATTCTCTCAAAAATCTAAAATTGATTTTCTGAAACTAAAAATTAGTTTGGCAGCTGAGTAAAGGTTTTAACAAAAATTCAAAAATATATATAGGTTATTCATATATTCAAAGTAATTTTTGACTATCGGAGATTGCTTTTCCTTAGCGATGCAATTTGTATTATGAAATGTAGCCTTTGCATAAATCAAATGATAATGTCCGAGCTGTGCGCACATGTGACAGCTTAATAACTACTAAAGGAAACAAATCAAATATTACGCATACGCCATGTGAGACCTGGCGAAGGGTTGTGGAAGTCGTGTCAAATGCGAAATTCAAGGGACAAACGTTGCCCAAAATGCTTGGTATTTTCTTTTTGGAACACTCACAGTGACTTAAGCACACTGAGTGTGTTCAAAATCAACACTTTAGCTGGGGAGTGGGATGTGGAGTATGGGAAGTTGTTTACTTGAAGGGCGGCTGGGACAAGTGAGGCTGTGTTTACTTCAGCTTGTGGTCCCTCAAGTTAAATTGCAAATTGCAAAGTTGGCATTTTGTGTATGTGAGCCAAAGCCATGACGTTTCCATTTGTGTGACCAACTGACCCGACTCTCGACCCCCAGCTGTGCCGTTGCTTATTGAAATTGTGTCCGGACGGGCTGCTTTCGGCTTTGAATTTATATTGTGTCGAGTGCTGACTTTTGAGAATGCACTCAACTGTAATCTGTATTAAGTATGTGACTGCTCGGGCTGCGCTCTGTTTATGCTCCCACTGTCTAACAACACTGTAGCCGAGTATCGTTTTTTGCTCTCAATGCTCTCACATGCTCCATTGTGCGAATCGCACTCGACAAAGGCTCAACAATTTTCTATCTTACATTGCTTTTGGGTTTTGCTTTGTCCTTTGTGCTGATCTGAAGACGCGTCTGCTGCAAACGCAAACTACTTAAGCACTATTTCTATTTGCTTTCCGCCCGAGCTAATGCCCAACTAAGGGATACCCTAAACGCCGCTCCAAGCCAGAGTTGAAGTCATTCAAGTAATCCTCTAGATGCAAAGTGAATAACTATTGGAATATCTAGTTATTTTACTCGCGTAACTAATCTACTCTATTTCGGACCGTTTCGATGGGTTCAGGGTATGAAAACTCATTAAGCCAGTTTATATAAAACTCGTTGCGAAACTTATTCAACACTTACCCCAAATTAACAGCAAACTTTGCTGATGGTCTTTGCGTTTTTCATATGCTCGCTGTCCACACAGCGACTCGAGAGGCTGCGCTGCTTGGAGATACAAGTCGAATGCAACTCAAACAAGCAGCCAGTAACCGGGAAAGACCCAAGCTCCAGCTCCAGCTCAGGCTCCTGCTGGCTGCGTCTGCCTCGCTGGCCTCGTCTCGCTCATTGCAAAGTTAAGACTGAAGACAGTCAATTTTAAGAGAAATTCTTGCTGCGCGCTTAAGTCGGTTAATGCAATATGCATTAGTTGACAGCGCCGCCGGCATGGGCGTGGCAGCTGTGCGGGTTCGCTCTGGGGCTCACTTGCCATCAAGTTGTGTAAATTAAAAGTTATTGGAGTGTTGGCTTAGCTGCTGTACAAATTACTTGTGGGTACCTTGGCAAGTGCTCGCGTTCTTTGACATCGCTGGAAATATGGCAATCAGAGTTGCGACTGCTGTCAAACAAAATAGATAATTGCTTCTTCATGACAAACAGCAAGTTTTATGGTAGAAATCAACTCTGCTCAATATGTACTTTTTTATTATTTTTATTTATTTTATTTATTGATTATTTATTGTGAGTATTAGAATAAAAAATAAAAATTAAGAGTTTATAATTATTTTTAATTCTTTTCTACTTAGATATTATCATAAAGATATATATCATGTAGTTATTTTCATAGATTATATATGGTTTAAAAATACCAATTAAGAGAGAAAAATTTCAACTTAATGTTTTACATCATTTTCAATTTAGTACAACCCAAACTCAATGCCTGCCTCGCATTTAAGCCCAACTGAAAAACTTGTAATTGTATCTTTAAGACAAAGCAGCACCCACACAGAGGCAGAGAGACAAAATATCTGGCCAGAACAAACAGCAGAGGCGCGCTCAAATGACTTGTGGTTTGGGGCTGCCTAAAGAATGATGGGCTTGGGGGAGGGGGCTTGATCCGGCAGTCAGAATACACAAAATGTTCTTTTCAATTAGTGCGAGAGGAAGAAATGCTGCACAACTAAATCCGCCCCATCAAAATAAACTCACGAAAAAGCATTGAGAGAGGGTTGAGGCAACAAACTCTGTGCGAACGCAGCAGTAAAAGATGATAAAATGCCTGAAATGCGACAAACAGCTGTCAGCTCGACAATGCAGGGCGCAGGACGCTGGGCCAAAAGCCAGGCTAGGCCACAGAGAGGGAGAGTAACAGAGAGAGATGGCTATGGCGACAGTGTCCTGGCGTCATATGAACTCGACACACTGTGTCATGGCTTTCATTTACGCTGACTGTGCAAACTGTGCGCCTTGGTTTCTCACTGTCTTTACTGTTATCATTGTTGTTGTTGTTGTTGTTGTTGTTGGCACCTCAGCGTCGTGACTTTGGCCCAGAGACAAACGCAAACGAGCTGAAGCTGATGCACAAATGCAAAAACGAAATGGAAAACTGCAGGAAAATAAAAGAAGAAAAACACGCTCAGCCAGCATGCAACTAAAAACCAAAATATTCACACAGAAAACTCTTTGTAAACAAAACGAAAGGCTGCAATTCACTGTTCAGCAAAAACTGTTCTACAGCTGAAGTTGAAGCCGCTCGTGAAAGCATGAAAAATGTGTTGAATTGTCTAGCTGCACATTTTTATACTTTCTTCTTTCTGCTTTCTTTCAATACTCTTCACTATGCACTCCTTTGGAAATGGCCTAAGAAAATAAGCTTTGGGTTTGAAGCATTGGCATGTGATTCAAATCAAACATACGAAAGGAGCTAACATTTCTGATTAACATAGAAAATAAAAATAAAAGTATTGCAGAGTAGAAATCAATTAAAAAAGCTCTGGTCAGAGGTGCCCGACTAACTCTGGGAGGACTCTCTGCACTATCTCTGATATGTGTTTTTAAATACAGTCTATAAATTAAATTTAGTTTTTTTTTACAATCAATTAGCATTTTTATAAAAAATCAAAATAAAAAGGAAAGAAAAAGACTTACATCGCCAGGGTTCGAACCTTCTACTTCCCAGCTAAGACAGTAGCTCTAAAAAGTTAGGATTTTTGCCACGCCTCCTTCTGCCTTCTACCCTATTTCTGAATATTCACTTCATTATTTCCATACTCCATTCTCTTTCTATGACAGCTGGGCACTCTATATAGAGTATCTCCTAGTCGACCACTGTTCACTTAAACACCTTGCCAAGTTCTCTACTTGAAATATTGTTGTCTTTGTCATTGTTATCTTTGTGCTATTCAAGTTGTTCACGTGGGCGTGGCTTAAAAAATAATCTCTTTCAATTGTGCATTACGTGCCCTCAAGCAGACGCACATATCAACGCATGTGCGTTGGATTTTCAGCTTTCAGTTCCTTATAAAAGAACAAAAATCTTTTCTATGGCAGCTTAACAACTACAAATGTTTAATCTATATTATATATATTCTTTAAATTTCACTTAAATTTCAAATTAATGTCATCGAACTGGGATATTTAAAGTATTCTCATATTGATTACAAAAAGATGACATTAAAATGTGTTTTTGAGTACTTTAAACTACTTTTAATTTCACTTAATCTATACTCTATACATATCAGTATATGAAAATATTTGGGTTTGGCCAAAGAATCTCAGTAAAAGTTTCTAGTGCCCAGCAGCAGAAAGAAAAACACACGAAATGCCGCTGGTTGTTGAGTTAGAGATTTGCATACGGGCTGATAGGTCATGGCTTAGGTAACTTTCAGGTGGCGTCCGGTGATGAAATGTCAAACTCTAAGCTAGATTAAGTCGGCACAAATTGAAATAACGCCTGGGAGCCTGGCTGCCTGTTTCTTGAGGTAATCGCTTCTTAAATGTTTAGATATTTGCGTCCCCTTTCCCCGGGGGGACGGCGGTGGCATCGGTGGCATCAGTGGCATCAGCTGCCTTGGCAGATATTTAATTGAGGCAAGGTCATTTAATTGAGGCTACGCAGCATTGCAAACATTTTGCATGCTGAGCATTTCATTCGACGGGGCTGGGGAGACAACCGGAGGGCCACTTGCAGCCTAAGTTGATTTTATGGTTGGTTTTTTGTCATTCCACTAATTAAAGGCACATTAGGCATTAGTCTCTGGCACTGGCACTGGCGCTGGCTCTGGCTCTGGCTCTGGCTCTCGACCAGGCCAAGGCAATCTCTCTATCTCTCTCTCTTTGGGGCTTCGGGCTTTCGGTTATCTGACTCAAGCTGCGCCGCCCGTGTGTCCTCGTACATAATTATCTAGGGTCCTTGAGAGCGCAGGAGGGGGGGGGGGGGGGCAACGGCGTTTGTTGTCCTCTGTGCTATGACTTTAACTCAAGCGCTCGGTCCTTGCCATAAAACGAAAGCTAAAATTAAAATAAAAATTAAAATTAAAAGGAATTAAAATAGAAATTTTCCCACAGCAGAAAAGAGCGTATTTCAACTTGAAAATAAATGCAAAATGGAGCGTTTTGATAAAAAGCTTAGTTAAGGATCGTTTAGAAATGTTCTACCAAATTACGCTAGGTCGGCTGGGCTGCTGTTTTATTTTTTTCCTCTTTTATGCATGGGCCACTAGCTGGGGTCGCAAGTTATTTAATAGGCCATTTAGCCATGGAACTGCCAACGAACTGATGCTGGGGCCGAAAGTGTTTGCTCCTTAAGTCTGTCAAGTGACAGGTTGAGTGTCCACAAATTGCCATTGACGCTGCGCAGAGACCAGTTGGGGTTAGAATTGCTGTTGGGAAAACAAACATAATGCCTATGAATGGCATAAGCAGGGTTATTGAGGAGAGAACTGTATGAGTCGTGAAACTGACTGTGTATAATATATATGTAGAAGTATATAAATTTATATATATATTAAACTAATCACATTATTTATATGTCAGTTAAGATAAAAGACAAAAACAAAAAATATAACTTAGAGCTGATCTTTACTTAGCTTAACACTATAGTAGCAAAACCAACAGCTTTTCGAATCATTTTCTTCAGTCAGATCATGATTTAATATTATTTCCTGGGAGACATAATCATCAAATATAAATAAGCAATTCCATAGTGCCAAAAGTCAAGCCACAAATAGTAATCCATAGATCATCTTCAGCTGACCTAGAACTCCTCGAACTTCAATGACTTCAATTATAAATAATAATAAAACAAGTAACTGGAAAAAAAGGTGTTAAATAATCCAACTTCAAACCGCTCCCATAGCAGATACTTACTTCTTTTGATTGGTTCGAAAATCGGATTAGTTGATTTTGTCAAAGTGGCGTCAACAAAAACTTGCCAAATTGAATAGCACTGTGAAATGTAAATTGAAAAGCTCTCGGATTGCCACTTGCCACTTGACAGCTGTGGAGAATCACACGAAATATTGAAAAAGAGAACAACAATATGACAATGCTTATTATGGCACTTTGGTTTATTGTCTAAATATTTATGCAAATACGTGCCCAAGTCTTTAATCTTGTGCAGAACTTTGCCGAATTGCTTGATATGCAGAAAATTGAAAGGCAAAACTTTTCAGACACACGACATCGACACTCACACAGAGAGAGAGGGGGAGAGAAAGAGAGAGAGACACACACACATGCGTCAGAGAATGTGTGTAGTCTTGGCTTAAAACAATGCCAAGTGTAGATAGCACTTGAGGCACATCAACGAGACAGTCAGACACAAAGCAAGAGGCAAACAACAAAGCGGCAGCAATAACAAAACAATGCTCAGAGACTCGTGCACATTGTCAAATACATTTTGAAGGAAGTGAACTTCAAAAGCATTGAAGCGCATCTCTTTTTCGCAGGTGCTTGCATTTCAATTTAAAAGTTACCTGACTGCTTGCCAGGCATAAAATAAATATGAGCTTACTGGCAGCAAACGAAGATCTAAGAGTTTATTCAGCATACAAGAAAAGAACTACAAATCAATTATTTACTTGAAACAAAATAGTTTGATATTGATCTTGTTGTTGGATAGCAGACGAGGAGATACTCTATAGAAAGTTGAATATACACATAAGATAAATAGATAGAAAATATTCATTATTAATGGAGAATAGTTAATAATGAATAAATATATTCTATTTATTTATAGTTAATATTTATCAAGAAAATAATTGAAGAACATGCCTTCAAAAGAGAATATGCCTTCATATTCTCCATCAATAATTCATATTTTCTATATTATCAGGACTGCAAAAAAAAATTTTTTTGCTTATTAATAATTCAGTAAATAATTAAAAAAAAATTTTTTTTTAATCTTCAAAGAACAGTAGCTAAAAATTTGACATTAGGATATCACACATAAGTTCAATTTTAAATATCTCACTTAATATGTCAACTAGAGTTACCAAAATATTTTTTGTATGCCAAATATTTATTCTTCTTTGCGAAAAAAATTATTATACGAAAATATATAGCATTATCTTTGAAGGAAAAATCAGAGATTGCAGCTCACTTTGATTTTCCACTAAAAGTACTTAAAAGTGCTTTTTAAGAGTTGACAGACTTAAGCTAACTATTATTTATTTTCTTGTTAACTACGTATTTTAGTTGTAAAAACTATATTATCAGTTATAGAGACATTAAAAAGACAATCCACACAGAGAAAAAACGTATAATGCGCTCAACTTGTCTTACAGCAAATCAAGAGTTGATTATTTAATAAATAAATATATATAATCATTTGCGTCCTTCACGTACTCAATTCGTAAGATAGACAAATATAGCTGTTGCTAAAGTACAGACAACAAATCGGGACTTTATTATTAAATAAATAAATATATATAATAATAATAAATAAATTTATATATAATAAAATTATAATGGAAGATAAGTAATTCCACAAAAACGAAGCATGAACTTAAATTATCTTACAGTCACATAAATTTGTAACCCAAATATCTAAATCTTTCTTTAGTTTGCCGACTTATCTCA
The DNA here is from genome assembly GCA_035045145.1 of Drosophila meridionalis. Classification (NCBI taxonomy): domain Eukaryota; kingdom Metazoa; phylum Arthropoda; class Insecta; order Diptera; family Drosophilidae; genus Drosophila; species Drosophila meridionalis. Next base: position 2,273,904 of record JAWNPG010000037.1, read on the forward strand.
AATAGGAATTTAGTTTGAATCGAATAGTTAAACATCCAATTTGAATATGTAGAAACGCATAAAGCGTGCAATGCTTTTTGATTCACATTTGATGGAGTCAAGCGTACGCGTTGTACGCACAGTAAGTCAAGGGAGCCAGATTGCTAGATTGCTAGATTGTTAGATTGCGCATACGATGCGAGGCACTGACTAACTAATTTGTTGTTGTCTTGCTGCATGCGACAAACAAGCAGCAACAGAAGCAACATATTAATATGCAACAATGGTACGCAATTACTCATGACTTCTCCCTCTCTCTCTCACCTTCTCTCTCTCTCTCTCTCTTTGCAGTTACGACCGTGGAGCCGAACAATATGTATACAACGTGTATACCAATTGGCGGCAACTACACTGGCAGTGGCGGCGGCGTATATGCTCCGACAACACTCGCGAACGCGTCGACGGAGACGGTGGCATCCGGTTTCGAGGCAGCCGGTTATGCGGCATATTCGACGGCGCTGAGCGTAACGATTGCCATCGGATGCAGCCTGCTCATATTGAATGTGCTGATATTTGCGGGCGTGTACTACCAGCGGGACAAGACGCGGCTGGAGGTGAAGACGCTGCAGAAGCAGTATCAGCAGCGCAGCATGCATCAGCAGGTACCATATCCGCCGGAGCCTATCAAGCATGCCCACTATCACATGGGCCACTCGCAGAGCGCCAATGTGATTGTGGACGTCGAGAGCCATGGCCAGGATCAGAGCGGTCAGGCGGCCATGCTGCTGCAGGCAGCTGCCGCTGCCGCCGCCGCAGCCAACGAGGCATCCAAGCCACCTCCGCCGCATATATGCGCCAACACGGGCTTGCAAACACAGCAGCAGCAGCAGCAACAACAGCAACAACAACAAGCAGGCGGCAGTGGAAGCATGCTTAATAATATGACCATGGATGGCGCTAAGCCCACGGATAACTTGGCCAATGTCACCTATAGCACCAGCACCAAACAGCAACAACATCAGCAGCAGCAGCAGCGCGAGCATATGCAAATCAAGAGCATGGCTGGTGGAAGCACCCAGACCTTCGGACGTGGCAACGGGTCAGTGGGTGGTGCAGGCGGTGGCGGTGCTGGCAACAACAGCAGTGTGCCCGCCACAGCAGTGGGTGTGGGTGGTGGCGCCTCTGTTGTGGTGTCAGGCAGCAGCGTTAGCTACAATCCCGGACTAATGACTCTGCCCAAGGCGAGCCAATTGCACCATTCCGGAACTCTGAATTATGCACGCAGCAACACGGCCGCCTTGAATTTGGCAGGCGGCGGCACCGCCCTGGTGGACAGCCGCGGCAATGTCCTGCTCACTTCCAGCACTGGCGGCGCCAATAGCGACTGCATGACACTGCCACGCAATCTCAATCGGCACAATCCGACGACAGGTGAGCTAACCACACACAGAAACTTATTCTTGAAGCCAGCAAAACTAAATTAAGCTGCAAATGCAATCGGACGAATTGCTTTCCGACCAGAAGATGAAAGTGTTTTCTCGTTTTCCACATTTTCGCTTTTCATTTCGTACTCACCGCAAAAATGCAAACAGCAACACGAACCCATGCGCTGGCTGGGAGCATATGGCATCCAAACAATGCTGCACCAAGGTAGCAATCAGGCCATAATACGATAAGATTTCATTACATTATGAATTGCTTTTCATTCTCGTTCCACTTTCGTTGGCTGCGCACGTCTTCCTGCTGCTGGCTGAAAAGCGCACAGCTTGCATTTTATTTTCGATTAAAAAAACCTGTACAAAAAATCACATTCTCAAATTGAATGAAAGCACAAACTACATTTGAGTGAGAGGGAGAGAGAGAGAGAGGGAGAGGGAGAGGAAGTCAGAGCGAGCTGAATGTGTTCTCTATTAAATGATTGAATAAGCTTATGATTTCAAAGAAGAACAGCAACATTTCATATATGTAAGAGCACAAAACGCATTTGCAAAATCAAATATAAATAATTGAAACAGAAATTATAAAGGCAGATTAAATACCTTTACAGACGAAAGCATTATAAATATTCAAATGAAGACTTCCAAGCGTTCTTTTGGGATAAATCTGTAAGACTTTAAGCAAATATTAAAAAGGTTAAGTTGTGGGCTATAAAATATAATATTTAAGTCTTCTGATGTTGTAAGACATAAGAAAAGTGAATTTAAAATGAATTTATAATTAAAAATAAAAAGTAAATGTTTTTTTTTATTTTAAATAATCCAACTTGAGAGTATGAGTTCCCATATCAACTCATTGATTTTGTAACCAACTCTAACACAAAAATCAAAGACATATACTCTTTATAGCAAATTTTTACTATCCTATGCAATTGGAATTAAATTTTTATTCACTGTCTTTTTCACAATCACATTTTACATTATAAATTGCAAAATATTTAACAAGAACTCTTTAAGCTTTAGAAAGAAAAAAACGACAAGCTCAGCGTTCAATCTAACACTAAGAAATGACTCGCATAATAAATATGAATCTATTTATGTATGTTCAATATACCTACGTTTATAAATATGCTATTGGAAACACAGCTGGTAGTCTGGCTGCTTGTTAGGTTGTTCCACAAAAAAAAAAAAGGAAGAAATATTTGAAAAATGAATGACGGAGCAACATTGTGCAGGAACGCCAGCTACACATAAATTTCCTGCAAAATCACCCCAAGCAAACAAAAAATATTGCTCAATCAAACCAAAAGCGACCTTCGTGCTGGGTCTGACAAGACCATAAACTGAACCCCTGGCTATGCACAAATATGTCCGCGCGAAAATTGAAATTGTACTAATCAGCCACAGAGCCAAAGTTATTCTTGCCCTGTCCGTGGGAAGCCAAATATCCTACGGCGCAAAAAGCAAAACTACAACCAGCGTCAGAGTCAGAGCAAAAAAATATTGAAGCGACCCAAGGCAGAAAACATTTACGCATCACTGAAGTTCAACGCACTTGCGACTTTTGACCACAGTTTTGCTGGCAGACAGCAAACGAGCCGTTCCAAGCCCGTAGCTCATCCGTGTGTCCGGCTACGGCTACGGCTACGGCTACGGCTTTGGTAGTGGAACCGGCTTTAGTTTGGCATCCGTTCAGTCCAATCCAATTCCCTGCTTAGTTGATGGCCACGACGGAAATTGTTGTACAAATTATGCTCCACTGATTGCCAAGGTTTCCACGGAAATAATACTCTGTATTCCTGATAGGCTAACGGGTATCCTAACTAACTATTATTACGATAACAGTATTCGATTTTAGCAATTCGAAAATTGTATTTGATTTTATATTTTATATTATATATTTTATTTTATATATTATATATTATATATTATATATTATATACTATATATTATATATTATATATTATATATTATATATTATATATTATATATTATATATTATATATTATATATTATATATTATATATTATATATTATATATTATATATTATACATTATATATTTTATATTATATATTTTATATTTTAAATTTTGTTTCATCATTTCTTCAGTTCAATAACGCCCACAAAAGTATGCTATAAAAATCATAAATGATTTCTTCTAGAGGAATCCAGGGAATTAAAGAGCAATCCGTATATGTAGCTTAGGCAAACTATATACTGATGTATTTATGGAGTTCTCCACTCACCTGGCTGTGCAATAACTATATTTTCGAATGTGTGCATATTTTAGGTATACTTTTCGTTATTAAAATATCGTGTTTGTATTAAACATAAACATTCGACTGCTATAACGCAAATATTTATGGCCGACATGAAGCGGCTTACAGGTAAGCAGCACGGTCGACAGTCAACAGTCGAGAGTTGTTTTTTCTTCCTTTCTTCTTCTTTTTTTGCAGTCCCCTTTGTTGTCTTGTGTTGCTTTTGTTTGATGAGCTGTTAAATGGAGAATGGTGAATTGCAGTTGCCGCAACTTATCGACAGTTCGCTTCAGAAGCAACACGCCATGGAGGCCGTGACGGCACTTCAAAAAATATGCCCGCAACAATAAATTTCTCAGTTGAGCTGCCGTGACATCTGATAAATTTGATTGGTCCGATAAATGGCGCGGTCTGCATTCCACTTACGTAGCTCGGCATGCTTTTACGTTTAGATTTTCAATTTCGATCGAGAGCCCGCTCTTTATATAGTTTTCTGCCTAGACAGCGAGTCATGAAACGTTTACGTTTACAGTTCGGGTTATTACTTTGCGCATAAAAAACAATAAAAGCCGCATAAAACTGTTGTAAGTTTAATGCGCGACCCTTGCATAATAAAACGAAAGCCAGCAATCGGGCCATGGCCCTGAAGGAGCAGCGTTGGGTCAAGGGGGCGGGGGGAGGGCATAGGGAGCGTAACTCTGTGCAGCGTATTATGTTATTTTTATTGTGGCACCCGCAGAGGTCGACCCGCCCAGAGGTGACGTGGGCTGCACGGCGGACTGGGCATCTGTCGTTGACATTTTTAGTCATAAATAAAATTCCAGCAATCGATTGCAACAAATAACAAATACGTAGCACAGGTAACGGCCAAGCGGGCAATTCCCAATTTTTTTTTATCGACTGTTTATGAAATGGTCATGCGATAAGCAAAACAACTGATTTTTTACAGCGGGCGAACTTACACGCACGTGTGGGAGTGTGTGGGTGTGTGTGTCTGTTCATTGTGTTGTGTCTGTTTCACGGCAATCAAATTACCGCCAACAGGGTCGGGATTCCGATCACTGTTGCAGAAAATGTTATTAAATCCACACAGAGATTGAATCGTTAAAAAAAAAAAACAAGAAGCAAACAAATAGAAATGATTCGTTTTTCTGCCTGTGTGCGAACAATTTAAATAATACACGTAGTTGCGGGTCTGTTTCTGACAAACCTTTAGATAATACGCTACAATATAAATATTATTTTCCCATTGAAAAATAGTTACAGCAAAATCTATTTCTAGAAAAATGCGGCTTTTCGGGGAAAAAAAAAAAAACAATTTAAATAAAATTAAAGTTACACAATTTTTAAACCGAATTAATGTTGCTCTGGGAACATGAGAACCAGGAACATAGAAAATATTTTTTGGTTTCAATGGTGGGCCATATTGTGAAACTACAAGCATCGAGGTATAGAGATATCAAGGTAATGCCGTAAATACAATACAAAGCAGGGAAGAGAAGTCTCAAAAAGTGTCACATATGGGATCTCCCTATCGATGTCATATACACTGTGGCAAGCGGAACAGATAGAATATATATAGGAAATATAATATTTCAAAAGGTAAAACCCATTTTGAATTTCCATTCAAATGGAAAAATTAACAGCTCTGGAAATATTCTTGATTTAGATCAACAAACGAGTCAATCTATCCTTGTCGGTTTGTCTGTGCATCTTTAATCGTAAAAGAGCCAGAGATTTTAAGTACTTCTCTCAATTACATATATTTATAGTTAAAATTTCTTTCAATTAATCGAGAGAACTAATTCTGCTATAAAATTAAATAAAAATATAATTAAATACATTTTTATAGGTAAAGTCATATTGCATTTAGTTATATTTATATTTTCTACAATTTTAATTTTATTTGTGTTTTGCATATTCAATATATACACATATACAAAAGAGAGGTGTGCTTAATAAGGTCAGTTAATAACACCAAAGTTATTAAATAAAACGTGTGGTCAGCGCGCATAACAACGTGTCAATCAGCGCCAAGCGCGTTCAACACATTTGCACACACACATTGAAGTTCGCACATTCATTGCGACATTCTTTTAATGAAATCACATATGCAATTGAATTGTGTTTCAATTGGCAGCAGCTACTTTAGCTACAAAGAGACTACGTAGTGAAGGCTGCGATGGCAGAGGTAGCGGCATGAGATGAGATCGATTTGATTCCTAGCGAAGGTTACAAAGGTGACATTTGATTGTGGTTAAGTAGATACATATATGTATGTACATATATATGTATATGCTTATGTTTCTGCGTGTGTTTTGTATATATATGCACAATGCGAAAATTTGTATAGAAGTTAGAATATGGTAGACGGTAGGCAATATGTTAAAGAACAGACGCCAGACTGGCCATGGATTATGGTATATCCTAATCAGGCGCAACCGACTACAGATTTCTTCTTTCTTACATTTTTCAATATATAATTTATAAGTATTTCAATTTATTTATTTTATTATTTTATATATATATATATATATATATATATATATATATATATATATATATATATATATATCGGATAGAGGTTTCTTTCCTGTTTCAATGCATAATTTATAAGTATTAAAATTTTTTTTTATTTATTTATTTTATTTTATTTTTTTTTTTATATATACCTATAAATGTATATGGAGCTAAAAATATATATATTTCAGTTGAAATTTAATAAAATTCTACAGCACAATGCGAAAATTCGTTGTCTTTGCAGAGTCACTTAGTCTAGCCAAACATTATTAGATGAACTTTTGTTTTATGCTGAACGAATCTATTAGTTAAGTATTATATAATATTTATTACAAATTTATATATTTTATATATTTATCATTATTTAGTTTATTATAATTTGAAGATTATAAACTGTTCAGCTGTTCTGTTTCTGCGAAGATTTCAAATTAATTTTCGCATTACTCTAAGGGATATATATTTACTTCATATATACATATATGTATATCCACTTTAAATATATTTAAAAATTTAATAAATATACCTATCCATTCACATATTGTTTAAGTCAAGAAGCACTTCCATAAGACACAATATATATCTGCTGCTTGTGATTCAATAAGCTTCATTACGGATAAAATGTATAGTATTTTCAGTCATATCATATTTAAATTCATGATTTCTGTGATTTCTTGATTGCATTGGCTGCCGCCAGCCTATCGACGGCCGAGGCAGTCGAGAGTCCTCCAGCTGGATTTCCAGTTGAGTAAAAATTGCAGAAATTTGCGTACTGCGTGCAGAGGGCGAAGGGTTTGGCCTTTTAGCTACTTGAGCAGGTTTATGCACTTCGATCTTCTGCTCTAATTGCTGTTCGAGAAGCGCTGCAAAGGGAAAATTGTCAAAAGCTCAAATGGAATTTGCCGCTGCGTCAACCTGCGCAAAATTGCACTGAAACATAATCAGCATGTTTTCCACTCGTGTTCACTTGTTGTTGTTGTTGTTGTTGTTGTTGGCGCGCTGTCAAAGCTGATTTAATTTTACGCGCCTCTGCCAAAGCTCGTGGTGCCTTAACGGAACCGGAAATGTTTTTCATCGGCAGAGGCTGAGGCTGAGTGGGCGGGCATCGGCTCGCGACAAATACCCTTGTTCGCTCCGGCAGCCGGCAGCCGGCAGCAGGTGCTGGCGTTGTCGGATGTGGCGACCGGCACTCGACTCGCACTGCGTTAACATTTTCAGCGCGCTTTGCATTATTTATAATTATTGCGAATTTTCATATAATTATGCGTGGGCGCATACCTCGGCATTGCCCGCCAGCTGTTTGCCATCGGCACGGCTCAGCTCGGCATTCCAGTCAGTTATTTATTTAAGCAGCACATTTTTCTTCTTTGCGCAGACCATAAATATTAAAGTCAACTACAGCTTGTGTCTGTGCGGAAAAATCCTCGCGTAATTAATGCTTGTCCCGAGATTTCGGCCCGTCTTGATTCGCCTTTTTTTCTCTCTCTCTCTCTCGCTGTCTTTTTTTTTTTTGGCTCTGACTCTGTGCACTCAAGTGGCGCATTAATATTTGTTGTCGTTGTTGCTATCTAAAGCCCTTGGATTATATAAAACGCTTACGTTGTTTAACGGCAGTTTAATGCCTCATTAGGCTTAGTGGCTTGACTCGAACTAGCCCGATTCCAGCCATCTTTCGTGCGTAAACCATTTATAGAGATTATGTTTATAATTTTTGAGAGCCGCTCGCATTTGGCATTATAATTAAATAAAAAAGCTTACATTTTTATTATCTTCGTGTGTTTGACTACTTTCATGAATTTTGAAGAAATGAACTTAACAAATTAAGAAAAATTAAATTAATCACTTGATATAAAGCTCCACTCCTCTATAAGAGTCTAAGTACAATATATTCCATATTCACACTCAAAACTCAAGACATTTTGCATAGACATAAACCAAGTAGCTTAGCTATAGAACTATCTAACTAGATTATTCAAAGGCAACTCCTTCTACAGCTCATAAATTACAATACATATTTTCTGTATTATATTTATCAAGTTAATTCATTTAAAATATAAACCCCGGCTTAAATCGTAAAAAATTCAATTTATTTGAGTTAAGACAGCGAAAGGTTTGTATATAAGACCAATTGTTAGACTAGGCTAGAATGTTGATTATCGACTTAGAACTAAGCCGAAAAGTTGAATTCAGCCAGTCAGCTATTTGTGTATAAATCAATCGATGGCATACCACAGGCTGCCTTTCGCTCCATAAGCATTTCGGCCAAACACTCAAAGCGAAGCTATTTCATATTTCGTTTTATTTTTTAACACTTTTCAATTGATATGTTAGAAACGTGGAGACGTCGTCAAACGGCAAAAAACTTTGCATACAATTCACAGTAAATTCAACAGAGGCCGCAAAAAAAATATAAGCCGCCAGCAAAAATCAACCAAATTGAGTAAAACAATGAAGCGTAAACGATTTTTGCTGACATGTGTATGTGAGTATGAGTGTGTGTGTAAGTGTATATGGGTGTGGGTGTGGGGCGAATGAATATAATAAAAATAAAACAGCAAACAAAAGGCAAACGCGACTCGCCTACTAAGCCCAACACGAGTAAGTACAAGCAAGTACACAGGCAGACGAGAGAGACAGACAGAGAGAGACAGACTGTGAGAGAGAGAGAGGGAGAGCAGAGAGGGTAGCTAAATTCAGACCCAGATGTGACGTGATTGTCATCCACATTGTCAGCCATCGCCAGCGTGAGGACATAAACAGCTTCATACAAATGTTATTATTGAAATTTCAACAGTCGACGCACAGCGCGCATACATAGAAAGCATTTATCACGCATACGCCGTGTGAGCCATGCAGAGAAGACAAAAATAAATGATGAAAAATCTATTTGCAAGCCAGCCGCATGTAGTCAGTACACTCAGACTCTACTCTCTCTCTCTCTCTCTCTCTCTCTCTCTCTCTTTCTCTCTCTCTCTCTCTCTCTCGCTTAGCCTTATTTATGCCAACGCCATCAACATATGTTTGCCCTCTGTCTCAGCCTAAAAGCAAAGTCGACCCCAGCCCAGGCTACAGCATCGCATTATTCGATCTGTTTGCCGCATTGTGGCTTCTGATTCCGCAGTTTTGTGTTTTCCTTTCGCTTTCCCTAGTTTTATTATTTGGTCTTCGCTTTGATGATTTCGTCCCGGCGACAGACGAAGGAGCTGCGGGCATACAAATGTCACTTTGCCTATACTATACTAGTTTCGCTACTCCTTTGCCAAGGGATGTTAGTTTTGTACCCCATCCATCTCTCTGGGTCGCCCCGATTCATTGCCTCGTGCCTGTCCTTTGTTGCTGTGCATTGCGCAGCTAGTTAGATAAAACAATATTATTTTATTGCCTCGGCCCAGTCAGTGCGTTGCCGCATCCTTAGTGGTCAGCCTGGCTGCCTGCCTCTGCTGGCTCTGCTGGCTGCCCCATTGTGGTTGAGTAAGACAGACAATTTGATGTAATAAAGGTCCCGGCTTTGGCGATGAGCCTGCTTAGCCAGTCAACTTGTACGCCAAATGCTCGGATTGTAGCATTCTTCAGTCGCAACTTTACTATTCTCATTTACTACACAAACAGCAAAGCTTGTTTTACTACAATACATCAAATTGTAGGGCTAGCAAAGTAGCTGGACTTAAAATTAAAGCAAAGGCTTTAGCTCTACTTAAAATTGATGAAGATGATTTAGTTTTTCGATTTATCTATGAAATCATAAGAAATTGATCAAAAGTGAGACTAAATCGATTTGGTAGCAAAGGAAAATTTTTATTAAATGATTGCAATTCTAAGTTTCCGTTTTTGAATTGAATTTTATTTATTTTTAAATTAATTCATTACATGTCATTATTTTAAATGAAATGAAATAGAAGAAGAATTATCATTCTTCTCAAATTATTTTTATTTATTTAAATTATTTTGAGTTAAATTTATTTACTTTAAAAAATTTATTAATGTTCTTTTTGATAGCTTATTTGTATATAATTAAAAATTCTCATTCTTCTCAAATTATTTTAATTTTTTAAATTATTTTAATGGATTTTTATCTATTTTAAAATTGTTTAAATAAATTTAATTATTTTAATTTATAGAAAATTAAGCAAAGAATTTTTCTTAAATAATTGTAATTTTGTTTTGATTTATTAATTTTTATTTATTTAAAAATTATTTGATTGTACTATATCAACTTATGTAAAATGAAGGAATTCTCTTTCTTCTTAAAGTATTCTAATAAATATGAAATAGAAAAAAATTATATTTCTTCTTAAAATAATTAAATGAAATTATTGTATATTAAATTGAAGAAGCATTCTCTTTCTGCTGAAATTATTTTAATTGATATAAAAGAGGGAACAATTCAGTTTGTTCTTAATTATAATATTTATTTTATACAATAAATTTAAAAAAAAACACATATTTTTTGTTATTTTGTTTTTTTTTTTTTTTGGTAATTTTTACGAATTTATTATTTATATTAAATGAAAACTGTGCTAAATAATTTAAAAAATATCTGGTTTGGGGCACACAAAGTTTTTTTCGGCAGACGGCAAAGTTCTTAAGCCTATTTCATTTTCTGCATAATCGATGCACGAACTTAACAAAGCAAAAATTCAAGGAAAATAAATGTTAATTAATTGTAATTGTAATTGTGTTTTAAGCTGAATTTTTTAAATATAATCATTGTTTTAAAATAATTCAACAAAAATGTCAATCTCTAAGCTCATATTACGCCATAAACATACATATGTGCTCCTTTTAATCTGTATTTATGCCAAGAGCTATATTGCTTTATTCACAAAACCTACGAATTAATGCTTAAATCTTAAATCTTTTATTTTCGGTTAATTTTACAAAAGTGAACAAAGAGCAGTTGCATTTAAGAGCAGCTCATTCAGCTGTCGTCGCATCAAGTATTCCATAAAGCTCAGACGGCAAGCAGACTTAAACAACTTCAACTCAAGTGGCACAGCGCAGCCCAACGGCTAATCCAGCTAATAAATTTTTCAATTCGCTCGCCGTTCGGACACTCGGACACTCGGACTCTCGGACACTCAGCCAGCATATACATACATAAATCTACATGGGGCACTCATAAATATTTCATTGATGCGCTTCGCTGCTCAGTTTGTTGATTGTGTTGTTGTTGTTGTTGTCGCTGCTGCTGCTGCTGCTTATAAGTGAAATATGTCCAGTTGGGCGTGCAGACTTCCATTTCCTTGGCACTTCCTCGCAAAAATGTTCTCGTATATTACTTTTCCTTTTATTTTTAATATGCTCATTCAATTTGCTTTCGTCTCTGTATCTGTTGGCCTGGCCTGGCTTGGCTTGGCTTGCCTTGGCCTGGCTTGTTCATCTGCTGTTCGCTCATCGCGTAGTTTATTGATGACATGACAAACAAGGTACGATTTCCGTGCACTCAAAAAGTTCGAGAACCATTTTTCTTCTGCTGGCGCCCAGTTCCTCAAAGTTCGCTCTTTGGCCATTGTGCTTGTACATGCACATTAACTTCATTTTGTAATCACGCGCACCATAAATCCAATTTAATTGTGCTGCTTACACACACACACACACTCTCACTCTCACACACACATTCAGCAGATCCATGCGCTTGGCTTGACAACGTTCACACTGCGTATACTCAATATTTGTTCGCTCGTGCGCTCAATGCCCGGCTCAAAGCTAAATAGACGCACATAAATTTTCTTCGATATCCGTTTGATTTCTTCGAATTGCATTTTGAAAAATAGATTTTTTATACTGCTGCCGTCCTGCTCCACCAAGTCCACCAAGTCCACCCCCATCTTCGAGCTTTACCTTGTCTGACTGATTTACTACGCACAATTTTCTTGCCGAGCGTATGTTGTGCGCTCCGCTGCTGTATCTGTGCTCGGCAGGTCCAGTCAGCAGTCACTTGTTGTGATTTATGTTTGATTGAGAAGCCTGAAATTGTATGCTAATCGGGCCCGGCACTGGGCCATTTGTATAGCTGGCGCTCCAATTGATTTTAAATGGTTCGCTCATTTGGCACTTTGACTGAACGATTGATAATTTGAATGTCATTAGCCGTTTATGTGTGCGGTCTGAATAACTGCACATCATCTATCAGCAATCAGGTCACTCAACAATCGACTTACGGTTTCCATTTATTTAGTTTTTGCTTTAAAATGTTTAAGTATATAACAAATTAGCCAAACAAATGTATATACGAGAATAAACACTTACGCTGTGCACAATGAATACTATAGGTACATAAAATTTGAATGAATATAGAAAGTAAACAATAAACGAAATAATTCTTACAAGTGATATACACTATATGAAATAAGAATATATATATGAACTACATATATACATATATGATATAATATATGAAATTTCTAGCTCGTCTTTCGCCCAACTCTTGATAGCTGATGCAACTGGTAACATTTTCTTTTTATTCAATCTCATTCTCATCTGCTCAGACTACACATCATCAGCATAAGCCTTGCCAACTCGAGTGCTGTTGATCATTAAGCGCAGCTGTTCGACGTCCCTTTTTACTATACTTTGCCATAAATTGCACGTCTTGGGCCCCCTTTGATGTGGTCATGTAATATTTTGATTGCTTCTATAGCAGAAAAAAATAGATATCAGCGAATTTACTGGGGGGACAGCTTATTAATGCGAAACACACTCTGACAATTGGCTGCACTTGTGCTAGGCCACTTAGCCACGGAGGGAGCTGCCGCAATGCCACATTGGCGAGTGGTTAATGTCCAGTGGTCCGCGGCTCCAAATCCCTGGACAGTGGTCAACTGGGTACATTTCCATGCCAATGTCCATGTCCATGTCACGTTTCCAAATTGAAGTTGAGCGTTGCGTGCGGCCCTGTTAACGTCGCATTATGCATGCGGCATATCCGGCCTTGTCATTTCATACTAATCAACATCCGTTGAATGCTTTTTGCCCAAAAATTTTGAGTACATTATTGCGGACTGGGGTAGCTGTCAGATCTGAATTTGTGCTGGGCCAGCCGAAAGGGCAATATATTTTCAATTCTATTATGGCCATTTGTTACAGCATTTGCATTCTAATTGCGTGCGGGTCGAGTTCTGTGCACTTGCACAACAATGCGTGTAAGTGACGCGCATGTAAATTATATTTGCTTCGCCGCGGAACGCATTTTGGCCAACAAAATGTAACAAAATTCAGGGAAATTGTAAATTTATTGCATGCCCCACACACACACACACACGCACACACACACACATAGACAGACTCTCACACGTTGTTAAGCCGATTGGCTTCATTGCACATATTACGCATACGCACCGTTGTTAATTTCATATTCTGAATTGATGGCAACTCCCGCCGGGCCCCAAAAGTGAAATTGTACTCGTAGTAGCACTCTAACTAGTACTTCCTTTGACCATCTACTCTATTATGCATTTTAGGCAACAGCACGTGTTTCTGCTTTAGTGTATTTGTGTGCGTGTGTGTGTATGTGTGTGTGGGTGTGTGTGGGCGTAGGATTTTGGAAAATGGCCACTACTTAATGTAAGCCGCTGCTTGCTTTGATCTTAGCCTAAGCTAGCAACCGCCTTGGCCACCTTTTCTAGCCCCATCTTAAGTATCCATTGAGTTTAATTGGACAGCTCTCTAAGGTGCGCCTATTTAGGCTTTATTCGTCCTTGGAGAGAAACGCAAAAATAAATTTGAAAGTAAACAGCTCGCAGAGATGCATAGCACAAAGACCCAAGAGGGTCCTGGCAAAGATTTAGCCCAAGATTTTACCTTGGGTCCGCAGAGTATTAATGTTGGCTATCATTTATAGACAACTATGCATTCGATTATTTATCAAATAATCAAAGATTATTAATCAATATACAATAGTAATATTTTAATCATTATATATTTGTTATATAATTTATATATTATGTAATATATCAATAAGATGAGGTATTCCTTCAGGAAAACAAGCTTTGAAAATGTTATTCAGTGCACAATTATTCTAAATGAAACGTAAGTGTTAGATCTTAGATTGAATTATAGTCGCTTATGTGGATGTATTAGGAAACTCTTTCTTTCAGAATTTCGAAGCGAACAAAGCTTGCGTGTTTAAAATTTGCTTAACAATTTTCTAAAATAATTTGTTACAGAATTTTAAAAAATATTTTTAAAATTACATTTAAATAATTATTCTTTTTCTATTTTTTTTATTTATTTATTTTTTTATTAATTTATTTTTTTTTATTAAGAAAAATTTTTAATGTAAAATCATATAATAAATAATATATAAAACTATATTATATACATAACAACTAATGCTAACTCATGTTTTTATTTTTTCTCACTTTCATTTTTTTTAATTTTTAAAATTATGTTATTTATATTATGCCTTTTTTAATTATTTATTTTATTCAATTTTTTATGTTATATTATTTTTATTATTATTATTTTTTTTTTTATTTAATATAACAAAAAACTAACTCGTGTTTTTATTTTTTCTCACTTTCCTTTTTTTCTTAATTTTTAAAATTATGTTATTTATATTATGCCTTTTTTAATTATTTATTTTATTAATTTTTTTTAGTTATATTATTTATATTATTATTATTATTTTTTATTTATAAAGTATTCACATTATTTATTTTGTTTTATTCATTTTTTTTTAAATATTAACATTTTTTATGTTTATTTATATTTTATTTTAATTATGTAAGAAATTTAATTATTACCATACATTTATTATTTTACAAGCCTTTTAATCAGTCATCAAATGCTGTCTCCCTGTATTATTTAATTACTCCCTGCATTACTTAATCACTTGTCCATGGCAACTAATTACTGCATTTAGTTTAGCA
This sequence comes from Drosophila meridionalis, assembly GCA_035045145.1. Classification (NCBI taxonomy): domain Eukaryota; kingdom Metazoa; phylum Arthropoda; class Insecta; order Diptera; family Drosophilidae; genus Drosophila; species Drosophila meridionalis. Next base: position 2,288,966 of record JAWNPG010000037.1, read on the forward strand.
TCAGCAACTTTATGAAGCGACACACGACTGTCTATCGCTTGTGATTATTAGACGAGAGGACGCTGCATATTGCTAGACATTTGCGCAAGCTCAGCAATAAAAGTGCATTCTATTTATGGAGCGAGCAAACAAATTAACTCACACACACAGAGAGAGAGAGAGGAGGGACACAGAGGTCCATATTGCATATGAGTGGGGTTCGATGGGGAGTGTGAGGTTTTAGTGTCACATTATTTGACATGCGGTCGCAGGGCAGGGAGAAACATCAAAATATTAGCAGCGTCAATAACTGCAGACATTTGCCATTTTTGAACGATGAGTGGAGCGAGAGAGAGAGAGGGGGAGTGGGTGAGAGAGGAGCAGCGAGTGACTGGCTGGCAATTGAATAGCATAAAAAGCGCAGCAGAGCCAATGATGATGTCGATGGCAATGAGGCAATGATGACAACGATGACGATGTGTGTTTAATGTTTGTTAACGTTGTTTTTGTTGTTGTTGTAGTTGCTGTTGTTGTTGTTGTTTGCAAATTGACTTTTGTTCTGCTGCTGTGGCTGTGGCTGGGCTAGCTTCGTCGCTCGTCAACAAACATTTGCTCGATAATATGCCGACATATGCATAACGACATAAGTAGCTTACAAGTTCCCTGCTCTATCTCCATTCCAGAACTACAACAATATCAACAACAACAGCAGCAGCAGCAGCAGGTTGGTAAACATCAGCCAAACGGGGCTGTGCTGACGGGCATGCAGCAGCCCCACTATATACGTGGACCACGCCCACCGATGCGTACTGCCTCCTCGTCGACAACGACCACCACCAACAGCAGCATCAACTCTGGCATGGGCGCAGCCGGGCCCGGTGGCAATATGCTGCTCGATCAGACGCCATCAGGCGGCAGCAGCAGCAGTGGCGTCAGCAGTGCGCCCAGCTCCTCCAAGGGGCACATACACGCCCACTCGCATGGCCACATGTCGAACGCCCACGGCGAAAGCTTAGCCATGAGCTCCGCACAGCAACAGCAGCAGCAACAGCAACAGCAGCAGCAGCAAGTGCCACAGGCAGCCATCGATGAGATGCGCGTCTGATAGGTGTCGGTCTTTGAGTTGGAGTTATAGTCATCAACGGGGTAAGTTGACCGTAAGCAACCAGGCTCTAGTTTCAGCTGGCATAATTACTGCAACTGGATCTGGGTCAACACAAAGCTGACTCTAAGCTAACGTTTTAACCAGCCAGCTTAAATGGCTGACAGAGAGAGAGACTTTAAGGGATAGTCTGAAAAGGTTCAAGCATAAAGTAAACTTATTCAGTTATCTAAGATAGATCGGAAATTAATTTCCACACATATATGTGTTTATATATAGAACAGATCTTTAATTGGAAGATCATCAGAATTGCTTTTAATTTTGTTCCATTTCAACTCTTAATATCATTTACAGCCAATAAGGAAATCTTCAGATTTGACGCATTTTATTTCGAAAATTTTATTATAAATTTCGGTCTTTTTTTAAAAGTAAGACCATCATCATGACTTTTGCGTTTCAATGGAAATGTTAAAAGTTTGCCTTCATCCTCAGTTTGAGTCTCTTCTGGTTCAGATGGATTGTCGTGAAATTCATATACGATCTCACCTGTCGGGGAAACACGTCCGTACTCATTTAGGTAATACTTGTTGTCGACTTCACGAATGATGCCAAATCGTAGTCCAACGTCCAGAGCTTTGCGCAATTGGCGTTCATTATATTTGCGTCTCGATCTGCAAGTGATATTTTTGAGAGCTGTCGCAGCAATTTGATACCAAAAGGTGGGTGGAGAAAGCTCCTTCATGGCCTCCACCAGACAATACCCATATGTGAATTTATTCATTGTTGTTTTCGATTAAAAATATTTTATGCTTTCAAAAGAAGAAGTCTGACTAAAACTACTCTGATTATGAATACGTTTCTATATTTTCAAAGACTGCTATTGTAGATCTTAGCTTTAAAAAATATTCATAAATTTGAAGGGTCAATCAGAGTTTTCCTTCATATTTAATCTCGACTGCCTCCGGCTAACAGTTAAATTTCAGCTGAACTTTTAAAGAGATTATATATATTTATTCTCAATACCACAGACCATGCAATAAAATTTCATTTAAATGTGTTAAAGCAGCGTTTCATATGCATATATGTATAAATTATATACTTTCCAGTCCTGTTCTGGATGAAGATTACGTTGAGAGGCGAACTGTGCCTCTTATTGCTGGCCTCGGGCTCAGACAATAAAACAAATTATTTAACGGCTAAGTGCCGGAGTGAATATTTATTTAAGCGACTTACTTGAAGAGCGCTGTATTCAAACTAAAAACTAAATATACAGAATATTTTGCTTAAGCTAAGCCAAAACTGGCATTACGCCACAATGTCATGGTCGGCAAGCCGACTCAGCAATCTTAGGCAATAACGGAAACTCTTGCATCAAAACAAAAGTGTCCGGTTACCGCCGCTGACCATTGCAGCTATAGCGCGCTGATACAAAGTATGCAGTGTCGCGATAGCGAGGGTTAGTTATAAACTTATGATAAGTGTTATGTGTTAACTACTCCCCCTTCAAGTATGAGGCCGCCCTCGGCCGACCCAATCCCGGCGACGACTTCTCGTAATTGCTTTGCGGACTTCTTTGCACCGATGTAACGACTAAGAGTGAGGCCAATGCAGATTAAAGCACAGCATATACGGAACCTGATCAGTTCCGGCGTTTTTCTCGAACTGCTGTATCACCTCCAGATTACGTTCATTCAAACGATGAAGGTAAGGGAGGCTGAGGACATCTTGGGTGGCAGTGATGTTCAGCAAGGGAGAATTGGCAATACCTGGAACTCTATTGCGTACGTTGTTGTGATTGTAAAACAGAGTCCCGTTAATTGCGACTCGGTCTCCGAACGTGATGAGATGCGTGCCTTGTACCTGGATCTCAGTGCCGTTGTCCACCTGAATCCTTGCGGACCCGTCGTTGAGGATGATGATTCCGTCATCTACATGGGTGATTATTTCCAGGTTGCTCGGCTGGATCTCGCAGTGTGCCGTGACACCTGCATGGAGCTCTTTGGCACATGAACTTTCCAAAGCCAGACGACAAAATGTGGCTCCAGGTGAAGCGGCGCAACTCTGCAGTGTGTGGGTTTCTCCATCGCATTCGGCTATGACGTTGTCACGCAATCGTACTATGAAGTTCTTGTGGATGACAGGATAGATCGTGATCTTCCTGCAAGCTTTTATAATCTTGGGGAATTTAATTATAAAGTGTATGGTGTTAATGGATTGAAGAACTTTTACGGACGCAACGGACATAAGATCTCCTATGGGAGTGTTGGTGGGTTCCTCTAGCCAAATTGATTTCAAATCTGAGTGGTCCAAAATGTTTGGGCTAACAATGTTAGCCTTTGCCAGAGTAATAGCAAGCATTAAATTTTGCAACTCCATCATTAGCATCCTGTTTCTAGACAGTAGTGTTTCATATAAATGGCCAGTGTCAACTTGTGAGTTTTTGGCTATCTTGAGAATTTAATTGACAGTGGTTGTTAACTGGTTAAGCTGATCTTGAACTCTAGTGTTTATTTCTATTTGTCTATTATTGGCATTTATCAATTGCATTTCAGTAAACCTAGTCTGCTCTAAATTGTCGGCATCGGGTGTACCCACCACAAAGAAAGTTTATAAAAGTTATGCCAAGTGGCAAAAAGTAAGTTGAACAACTATATCTAACTTATACGAGTTTGCCTAGTGGCTTAAAAACAGGTGTTCAAAAAAAACAAGGGAGTCACCTTAGGTTGTCCTTATGGACCACCCTCCCTCTAATGAGGACCTCGGTCCCCAGGTCTGCTTCCACTGCCTTCTCATCACATAAAGGTGTGAGTTTGTTTCCGATCCGTCAGTTGGACTTGACCAAAACTTTGTCACCAACGTCAAAGACCCTATTCTGCCGATTTGCGTTCTCCCTAGCTCTGAGTATCGTCTGAGCGTAGCAGGGACTTACTCCTAAAAAATTGAGGGTATCAGAGTCATAACTAGCATCGTCATTGATTTGTGCCGCTGCGCTAGAGGCGGCATCAGCGTACACCTCTGCTCCCTGTCCCGCGTCTTGCGTGACGTGATTCAATCTTTGTTGATTTCCCTGACCACCTGTGCGGTTGGATGCGGGGTTCTTCCTATTCGCGTAAGCGGGGGCCTGAGTGGGCTGCAATACCCTTGAGAAGGAAGGATTGACCTCCATGGGCACCGGTGCGCCATTACTATTGTGCTGCCTGCTGCTTCGTTGGTCAGTCTGCTCTGGGGCCTTGCTTTGCTTGCTGAAGTGTGGATTCTTGGTACCGATAGTTTGTATTTCGGCTTGTTGCGAATGCCTTTCCTGTTGGTGACCCTGCGCTTTTGCATGCGGCCTGCGCTCTTTGTCCTCTAGACTTCTTGCGAAATTAGCCGCGAATGTGTACCTTTCATGATTTGACTCAACCTCTTGCGCGAGAGCTAGCGCTGAAGGCAAGTCTCTGGGCTTTGCTGCAAAGAGCACATCTGTAAGACTGCGCTTGAGACCCGATATGAACACACGCAACGCATCGTCACGGAATTTTTCACATAGGCCCTTTGCTAAAGCCGGCTCATATGACATGCTAACTTTGTTAGTGAGAAGAGTGAGTTTCTTCTCTACCTCGTCGTAATACTGGAGCAGGGACAGGCCACCTTGCCTCAAGGTACCTAATTCCTGTTCAATGACATGAATTGGTCTCTTGTCACTGTATGTGAAATCTAGGCGATTTATTATCGCATCAAAATTCAATACAGTACCAAATGAGGCCAGCACCGCGTCTGCGGGGCCCCTGATCTTGCTTCTTATAATGATAACAGCCTGGTAATGGCGAGAACTGCCATTATGTGGTCTGAAGATCTCGTAAGCTGCTAATGCTGCCTGCCTCCAAGATACATAAGCTTCCTGTACTCCTGCAAACTCAGGTAAACATTTGACGGCATCTAGTGGCTCGTCACAGCGAATGTCGTTTCTAATTTCTATAGCAGCATATGCTACTACTCGTGGGGCGGCAACGTTTGCTGCTGCTATTTGTTGAGCCAACTCATTAATTCTTTAAGTCAATGCTCGCTCCCTCTGCTCGTTTGCAGCGGCCTGTTCAGCTAAAGCATTGCTGACAGCCGACCTTATTATTTCCCTAAGCTGATCTGGATCCATTTTACCTAATGGGGGGAAACTGCAGGGGCGTCAAAAGATGGGTCGAATTACGACGTGGCTCTGAATCACGAGAACTGTATGCATTGATACAGCACAATTTTAGACACACAGAAAGTAACACAAGGTAATTTTACTAACGATCTGGATGATAAATTGTTTTAACTAGAATCCTCAAGGCAGTTACTCTCACGTGTTTCAGAAACCTGGTTCAGATTACTGTTATTAATTATGATTTGTTGCAATATAAAATACTCACAAGTATTAACTAATTTTTATAAAAAATTAAGACTTTAAAAATTTTGGCTAGAGTATCCACTTACATGATTCAACTAACACAAAAAATAAATTTATTTATAAGTTTGGTCACTCGCAGCTCCCGCGCTGCTGTCTTAATTGCTGTTGGTTGTGGAGTCCGACCACTAGTTGGGCGCCAATTATATACTTTCCAGTCCTGTTCTGGATGAAGATTACGTTGAGAGGCGAACTGTGCCTCTTATTGCTGGCCTCGGGCTCAGACAATAAAACAAATTATTTAACGGCTAAGTGCCGGAGTGAATATTTATTTAAGCGACTTACTTGAAGAGCGCTGTATTCAAACTAAAAACTAAATATACAGAATATTTTGCTTAAGCTAAGCCAAAACTGGCATTACGCCACAATGTCATGGTCGGCAAGCCGACTCAGCAATCTTAGGCAATAACGGAAACTCTTGCATCAAAACAAAAGTGTCCGGTTACCGCCGCTGACCATTGCAGCTATAGCGCGCTGATACAAAGTATGCAGTGTCGCGATAGCGAGGGTTAGTTATAAACTTATGATAAGTGTTATGTGTTAACTTATATATATAAATTCATACATTCATCTTTAAGATACCAACTCGTGCGCCGACGAATATATGTATGACAAAAATGTTAAACCCTTATGGTCGGGCAATTGACAAGGCTGACATGAAGGTGAAAAAATGAAATGTCCCCTGTGCTGATTAAATATAACAAACGGCATGGCACAAAAATGTGGCTGCATAAAAATGCTGTTGTCTTTTATTTAATATAAATAAAAAACAAGTAAGAGTGCTCTAGTCGAGACTGCTCGACTAGGGGATACCCTGAGCTCTGTGAAGAGCCAAATATCTAACTGTTAACGATATGTGTAACGATGAACTAACTGCATCAAACTTTCAGAACTTATTAATGGCATTCATATGTATGAATTTCCCAAAGCACAAGTCTCTAGAATTTGATTTGCGCTTTTTACAAATAGGGGCTATTGGGGACGAATGAGATTACGTAATCACCGTATTCATTAGACGTAACTACACTGCAAATTTGAATTCTCTATCTCAAACGATGTGCAAACCTCGCCTTAAAAACACATTAAAATTATCGATAAATGCTCATAAAATCGAAATGGAATGAGTTATCGGAAAAATTTTATAAGCTTGTGCAGCGTATGGTATTATCGAGTATTCATGTAAAATTTTACGTTGCGTACTTAAAAATATCTCAGCGTTCACAGGGACGGACGGAGAGGGCTATATCGACTCGTCTTGTCGCGCTGATCGAAAATATATATACTTTATGGGGTGTGGCACGCCTCCTTCTGCCTGTTACATACATTTTCACAAAAACATTATACCCTGATTTCCCATTTTCAATGAGCTCAGAGAATAAAAATAAAAGAGATTGAATTGAAATTCCCAAAGAGCTCCTTTACTCAAATGTCACAGCTGCTGACACGGAAAAATGTGAACAGAAACGCAAAAAAAAAATACAATAACAAAAAAAAAAGAAAACAAACAACAGCCGAAAAATTCGCAATAAAGTCGTGAGAATAAAAGACAAGTTGACAGCCTAGTCGCCTGAACTTTGACATATCAACAAACCAAACAAAACATGAGCCAATGTTTTGCTTTTCACTGCCTCATTTTAGATTTTATTAATAATAGCTGGCCCAAAAATATAACGGCGTTCGTTAAATTCGTAAATATAGCAGAATTTTAATGCTCATTTTTTGACAAGTCATAAAAAATTCTATAAAATATTTATTTTATTTATTTATTTAGCAGTTTGATAAAATGGGACTCTAAAAACTAACTTAGATGTAAAGCACACACAAAAATAAATATAAAATAAAATAAATTATATAACAAAAATAAAAAAAAAATAAAATTAAAATTAGAGTTCATTTATAACAAAATTAATGGCATAAACAAAATAAACTCATTTTATAAAATAAAATGTAATATAAATTAAAGAAGTAAAGTAAATAAAATAAAAGAAATAATAAAAATTAAAATAAATAAGGCATGAAATAAATAAAATGCATACAAAATACAGTATAAAACAAATAAAAAATACAAAAAAAATAGATAAAATATAAAATAGTAATATATGAATTTAATATAAAGAAAAATAAATAAATAAAATAAAATGCATACAAAATACAGCATAAAACAAATAAAACATACAACAACAAAAATAATACAATAAATAGATAAAATATAAAATAGTAATATATGAATTTAAAATAAAGTAAAATAAATAAATATAATATATATTTGAATTAAATTTATGTATTTTATTTTGTTCTATATTACATACATTTCTATTTAATTTATTTATTTATATTCTTTGTCTTTGCCTTATTTTTATTGATTTAAAATTTTTTATTTATTTTTTATTTTATTTTTGTTATTTCATTTTTTTTGAATAATTAAAAAATTGAAAATATTATAAAATTAATAAAAAAATATAGACTTGAATTAATTTTATTTATTTTATTTTATTCTATACATACATATATATATATATTTTCAGTTATTTCATTTCTTTTTTTTTTATTTTATTTCAGTAATTTCATTTCGTTTTTTTTTTTATTTTTTTTTTATTATTTAATTTTAAAAAAAATAAAATTCATTTTCTTTAATATATATTTCGTAAAAAAATCCTTTTTTTTAAATATATATTTAAATAAGTGTTTCTTGAAGAATGTTAAGAGAAGTTACTTACATTTTAAATGTATAATGTATATTATATATTAGATCATTGTGTAGTTTAATACCTATTTAATCTAAAGGGTTCCACGGGTTGATGAAAAATACTCAAATGCTGAATAAATGAATGAAAATTGCTTTTAAATTCGGTTGCCGTCGATACAGAAGATATTTGACCGATCAAAGGCAGCCAGATGTGCGGTCGGCAATGGGCATATGTCGTCAACCCAGATACCCTAACCGCATTCCACGTTGTCCACTTGAGTTTAGCATAGTCCGGAAAAGTGGCTGTGCTTGTGCTTGTGGTTGTGGTTGTAGTTGTTGTTGTTGTTGGGCTTGCGGATGCTCAAGTTTGTGCGCTGGCCATTAATTCAGCTGGCATACAATTAAATTTGCATTTCATTCAGCACATTTTTTTCTGCTTTGCCCCATTTTGCTTACACCTGGCCAGAAGTAGCTGGTCCACGCAGCAGCAGCAGAGGCAGCAGCAGCGGCAGCCACCTTCATGACTTTTAGCTGATTAACATTTGCGCTCTTCTCTTTTGCTCTTGTGCTTGGGGAAATGCAATTTTCCTGCCAAAGAAAAAAGCAACAGCAGCAAGTGGCAACCTTTATGTAAATTTACACCCACCATATATGGCGGGCACACACAAACACACACAAACACACACACACTCACACACACACACACTTGTGTACGAGCAGCGGAAACTTTGGACCGGCTCTGCCGAAGTGTATATGTGCTAAGAGCACAATAAACATTAATTTTCCTTATTTCTTACACTTTGTTTCAGCTCTTCCTGTTGCCAGCTGTGCATATTTTGGCACTTGTTTAAATAATGGTCGCCATACCAAGAGCTACTTCCCTGATAAGCAAAGAAACAGCGAAACAAAAAAAAAAAAACAAACTAAACAAAATAGTTTCAAAGTCATTTTTTTAGCGAGGTGCGAAGGTTTCAAATTGGCTAAAACAAAAAATAAATAAATGGAGAATAGAAATGAAGTTAAAGTGTTCTCTTGATGTAGTTGTATATAAGGGAATAAATGTGGACTTATATGCATAGTAATATACGTTGAGCACTCGATAAGGTTCCTATAGTCTTTTATCAACAAGTGCAGAAAAAGGCATATATATGATTCTTCTGTTTTAAGAGATCTCGCCAAGAAACATATGTTGGCATCAAATAATTTATGCAAATATATTTTTATATTATTATAAACAAAATTTATATATTAAAAAATAAATTTTAGATAATATATGTATGAATTTCTTTTCAAATAACTCTGTGCTAATAATATATTTTTAAAATTTATATATTCAAAAATATATTTAAGATAAAAATAAAATATTTAATATTTAGCCTTTCTTGTCATATTTAAAACACATAATTACATTTTCATAATATATAATATATAAATGCTCTGCTTGACCACTAACATGAAAATGTTAGCATTAATTGTGTATTTTAATGAAAATAATAGTATAAAATCATTATCTAATTGATTCAACTTACTATTGACAGATTTCTACACATTTCATTTATTATTTTCGCATCTAATCGAAATACTGCTATTTTTGTGAACAGCGAAATTTCTGTGCATTAGCACAAAATTACGAAAATAGCGGAACTTTTTCGTTTTCCCTCGGTCTATATTCCGTGTAATAAAAAAAAAAGACCAAGAACTGAATGTGTAAAAAGAAATATGCAAACATTTTTGCAATCTCTGTTAGCATCAACTGCACTGCTATTTTTGTGAACACAACTGTATATATATACTAATTTGTGAGCATTCACTCACTTTTACTCACTACTATATATACCAACAGTTTGCTAATGCTTTTCCACAATTTCTATTTCTTTGCTCAGCGCCAACTTATCTACTGACACCTAATAAAACTCTTTCAATTAAAGTCACACTTAAGTAAAATGTAATTCAAGCAAATCTCAATTGATTTGTCAATTGATATCACTTGCCACACCATCTTGAAGTTGCAATAACCTAAACTGGAACCTGAACCTGAACGTTTAACGAATCCAATTCAATTCAATTTGATTTGTGAGCGCATATCGAATAACAAGCAATTCATACTTGGCCTTCAGCTACGCCGAATGAGCTGTCATCATTAACGTCAATTAGTTGGAAAAGATTCATTTCGCATTTGACTTGCGCAATTTATGCAAACATAAATCTGTATTAATAAACGCCAAGGTATTTGAATATTTAATAAATATTTAGATTTTCTGATTAAAGCGTGAATTAAAATTTATTTAAACTAAGATTTATAGCTTTGGCGAAACCCAATTAATTATCTAAACACACGCATTGTCGTCTTTAAAGCATATCGATTCATTTTAGTCATGGCAATGGCAATGCGTACTCTAATGCATTAGCCGAACACAAATTGATGTGCATAAGTTATGATGCTTAGGCACATAAATCATATATTCTCATTCATATCTTTGAGCAAATATTATTATATTATATATTTAATAACACGCACACATTTCTCGGGCAAAAGTTCATGTGAGATTGAGACTGAGACAGGAATAAGATGAAAACTTGTTGTAATTTAATTAAAGTAATTATATATATATAAATATATTTATATCTATGTATATAAATATATATATATATATATATATATATATATATATATATATGTATATAATATATTTATATATATATATATATATATAACTTCCATGATAAATGTGTTTTGTAATTAGTGCAAAAGTTTGCAAAGCCTTTGGCTAACACGCTAGGCATTACATGAATGAAAGGAAACACTTCACATATTATATGTGGACTTGCCTGATTAACTTACTCAAACTCATAAGGGAACGCACAGAAATAACTGTATATATAAATATGTGTGTTGAACTAAATATTGAACAAAGAATATAACTTGATTTTAAAGGACTATAGTAGCACTTTTCTATATAAATAAATAGTGAATTTGTTTTTTAATTTTTCAAATAGCACCTAAAATTGTTTATGATTCTCAATTACTTTTGGAATATACAAACAAATATTATGCATATTAAAAAACTTAAATAAATTTTAGAGAACAATCACTACACATACATATATTCAATTCATTCTAAGCCATTTTTTAAATTTTCATGACAATCGGTTAAACGGGCCAGAAGTTGCTATTCTACAGCGCCACCTGGTGGCGAGTGGCACTAATGAGCATCTCATACAAACCTTCTCCGTGAAAAAATACATATATGTATATTCCAATTTTGATAATAATCGGTCCAGTAGTATTTGAGTTCATCTATGATATACAGACAAACATTCAGTTTTATATATATAGAATAACTGATAACAGTAGTTTGGGTACTTTAATTATTCCGTTTGATCTTATGTATTTACATGTTATATATGATATCCCATTATTTCTTCATATATTATAGGTTCTACATGTTATGTGTTTGCAAAATAGAAAATATAGCAAAATAAGAAACTATTTTTGCATATACGCAAATTTCAAATTTCATTTACTTTTATCCAATTTATAGTAATAGCTGTAGTATTTGATATTGCACTTATAATACATTTTAAATTGATTTCCATTTCATGCCTTGCTATACACTTGTATACACTTCTTGGCCATCAAAGCAATTCTTATTCAAGAATTTTTACAATTCATAATTTATTAAATCATCTAAATCAATTTACGCAATATTTGAAATATTTCTACTTCTCAGCTTCTATTATTTTAATTAAAACTTTTTGATGGACTCCTTTGCAGCTGCATTGAATTCCTATCTATGCCATCTATGTATAATAATGCAACATTTCTCAATTCATTAAGCTGTCACTTAACTTCATTAAAGTATATCACAAATAAAAAAAAAATTGATGGCTTTGCCGTTTCAACTCAATAAATATTTCCTTATCGAAAAACTTTTAGTTTAATTACGAATTCATTCAACTTTTCAATGTTTTAATCAACTCAAACTAATTAGATTTCAATTAAGTTAATTCCGCAAAAACTTTTAGCCTGATTTAGCCAAAGAGTTTCCTGTTACAGATTCAGTTTCACTCTGAACAGCTTTAAACTAAGCCCAGGCCTCGTCTCTTAGTCTATGCTCGTTATGCGCTGCACAAGATATGCAAAGTGGCTGCACAAACACGCGTGTAATACGTTAATGATGGTCCACACACACACACACACACACTCTCACACATACACTGAATATTTTCTTTCCCGTTCCTCAACAATGCACACATTGTAGCTAAGATTTGCATTACGGGCATTGCTCAGTTTTGCAGCTTTTTAGTGTATCTGAAGTCAAGTCTTAGTGCGCCGAACGAACGCCTACATAGTTTAGCCCCGCCCACCCTTAGCCCCCTCCTTCGCTGGCAATCTGTGGCAAATTGTGCGCTCAGCCATACAGCAGCAGCAGGCCACACCCCGGGAGAGTTGGGGTATCCGTCGGAAAATGCCATCCTGACGGCGGACAAAACAAAAGGCAGCCGCGCATTCTGCAGCTGCACTTTAGTTTGCACTTTTCGCTTTCTTTGCATAAATTCGCGCGACCAGCGCACAAACTGAGTTTACTGTAGTGCAAAAATGAGCACGCACAAAAAAGAAAAGAAAAAAATAGAAAAAAGAAAATGTGCGAGGTGTGGGAGCAATGGGCGTTGGGGGACAAAACTAGATAGATGCATTGCTGTACAAGATTTCCCGTTGAATTTTAAACCAAACACAAAAGCATAATGGAAAACGCCAACAGAGCGCAATGAAGTATGCGATGCAAAGCAGCGCCAAATGGACTAGTTTGCAGATACAGATACACACACACACACACACACACACACACAGATACAGATACAAATGCAAGAACAAAGCATTTCAGGGCCAGGCACAAATGAACAGAGTGATGTGATGCTAACTGGGACTGCGGTTCAGCAGTCGCGTCTATGCGTGCGCGTGCTCTTGGGCTTGGGCTGAGCGTGGGCGTGGCAATGGCAGCGCTCAAGGCAACTTGTTCATAAACATAGTAGCTCGTAAACTTTGATGGGTAGCGAACAGCAACACACACACACAGACACACAGAAGTGAGTCTGCAGGGAAAGAGCAAACAAACCAAAGGTCATCGGAGATAGCTATCTGAGAGCTCTGCTTGTTCTGTAGCTACTTTGCATAACCCAGCGCTAAGTGGCGTCAGCGTTTCATAACTCACAAATTGTTGATTTCAACTTAAAAGTTTGACCAAGAAATGTGTCTGCTTTGCCAAAAATCTACTAATTATTTGTGCATATAAGTTGAGAACTCACATAAATATGATTAACCTATGTCAATTCCAATATTTATTTATATAATTTATATTTAATCGACTACTAAACTATATTTGATAGACGCCTATTTGAAACAAGTAAGTGCGCTCTAGTCGAGATTGCGCGACTAGCAGATACCCTGAGCCCTGGGAAGCGAAAGGGGCGTGGCATTCAAAATCTAAAGATAACGTAATCTCCGAGTGCATTACATAAAACTTCGCTATAAAAATAGCCTTTTATTATTATTATTTATGTTTTAAAGTTAATGTATATCAAATTATATACCTAACTATAAATTACTAAAAACACAGCTATATTTAAACAACTCAGAGTTCGAGGGGAAGGCAAAGTGCTAGTTGGGCTTGTCTGACTAAAAAATAGCCTTAACTTATTTGTACATATGAAGTCTTCCTTTGCATTTGCCAAATGATCTTTATCTTTATGATCGTTAAATAATTAATAATATTTAAATTTAAAATATATTATATTTACATTAAATAAACATTAAAAGTATAACTTTTACATTTTCGCTTAACATACTTAACTATTTTAATACTTACCAACAGGCTTAAGAAGAGGAGATGCACCACGCTGCACTGGGCGACTGACCACCAGAAGATGAGGAATAAGACTGAAGCTACGCCGCAGCAGGTTTGCCTTTATATAGGGCAGCGACAGCTCCACTGAAGGCAAGCTCAGCTCTTGAGCCTCTTTCTGAGTCAGTCTTCATACTCGATCATTAGGCGACCAATCAGAGCACGTTCTGCTGCTGCTGCAAGAAGTCTGATCTTCAGCTACCTATATATAGGGCAGCGAGACTTCCACTTGATCATTAGGCGACCAATCAGCGCACGTTCTGCTGCTGCAGCTGCAAGATCTGATCTTCAGCTGCCTTTTTATAGGGCAGCGACAGCTCTATTCGAAGTCGAGCTCAACTCTTGAGCCTCTTTCTGCGTCAGTCTTCATACTCGATCATTAGGCGACCGAGTATGAAGACTGACTCTGACTATGAAGACAGTCTCAGAAAGAGGCTCAAGAACTCTTGAGCTCGACTTGAATGGAGCTGTCGCTGCCCTATATAATCGCAAGCCTGCTGCAGCGCAGCTTCTGTCATATTCCTCATCTTCTGGTGGTCAGTCGTCCAGAGAAGCGTGGTGCCTCTCTTCTTCTGTCTATTGGTAAGTATTAAAATAGTTAAGTATGTTAGGCGGAAATGTAAAAGATATACTTTAAATGTTTATTTAATGTAAATGTAATGTATTTTAAATTAAAGTATTATTAATTAATCCTTGCAAAAAATAATTTAAAACTGAAATTAAATACTAAAATTGCTGTAAAATAAAATTTAAAAATTAATATTATATACTAAATAATTTAAATATATTAAAATTAATATGAGTTTAAAGCAATATTTATTTAATGCAATAAATAGTTGGAGTTGCAGAAACATTTATTATATTATAATATAAATGTTTGCTATTGTATCAGTTGTATAAATATAACTAACATATGCTCTGTCCATTTGTCATATAAAATTTTATTTATTTTATTTATTTTTTTTTCCAAATTTAGTAATTGAATTATCTAAAAACAAACACACACAAATTATATTTTAATCGCATTCCACTCTCACATATTTATTTGCCCATGCAGTTTGAGTTTCGTTGTCGAAAAATATAATTAATTAGCTGCAGTTTTGATGGCCCTTATCAAAATTCGTTTGCCCGCGCTGCAATCGTTGTTGATATTTATTATATTTTTCTTTTTGCTTTTCATTTTTGTTTTATTCGTTCGTAATTAACTTTTTCACGGAGCCAAACAAAATTTGAAGAGCTGCCGAAGGGTTCGCAATTTGACTGTGGGTTTGCAATTATACAAAGGCAAAGTCGTTTTTAAGCCTTTACACAATTGGAAATTTTTGAGAAGGGGTATATAAGCTGGGTGTATTTATAGGTAGATGCTAGATATATATACATATATATAAAATTTATATAAATATATATTGATTTTCAGCTCTAGAAATACAGAAAGAAAATGTATATATATTCTAATTAAACATAAACATTATTATGCTTTCATCTTTTCTCTATATGATATCTAGAGATTTTAAAGCCGAAAACTTTTCTCTTCAGTAAATAGATATATATATAGATTTCAGCTTAAAGAAAATTCAAATATATATTGCATAGCATTTGCAAGTCAGGCAAACACAGACCTCTACTACTCTTACTGCAGCTCACAGATTTTTATTCATTTTTCCTCTTTTTTTGCCACTTACAGGTCCATAGAGACTTTACGTGTCGAAACGCCCGAGGAGTTCTATGCCCTCAAAGAGGCGCAAAAGCTGAACGGCCCCGATGACAGCCAACTCAATGCGGCACATGGAACAACAGCGACTACGGCCAGGCAAGGTGGACAGGGTGCACAGGGTGTGCAGGGCGTACAGGGTGGTGCAGTGACTGGCATAGAGCATAAGCTACAGCTGAGGAAACTCAAGTTCAAGCGAGAGATACACGCTCTGGCGCTCGAGGGCGGGGATGTGGCGCGCGGTTACTGCTCCTGCGATGAACAGTGGACCAACTTGTCCTCGCCCGCATCCACGACCACATCGGCGACTATGTCGCCCACGTTGACGGCTGGAAGTGCCAAAGCGAAAGCCAGTGGCGGCGGCATTGACAGCGGCAACGGCAATGGCAACGGCAACGGAAACGGAAACGGAAACGGGATTGTGAAAATGGCGACATTGAAAAAGCGCGGCTCGGGTGCAAACGCCGCCGGCGTCCGCCTGAAGCAGCAGCATCACGTGCGCTTCTCCGACGAGAAAAACTTCTCGGACTAAGCCGAAAGGAACTCGTAAACTACTAGACTGCACCTAAGCTCTGTTTAGTTTTAAGACAACATTTTCATAGTCTAAGCAACGGTTGAGAATTAACATGAAATCATGAATAAAAAGAGAGAAAAATAAAAAAAAATTATATCAAATCATTGTTAAGCGAAAAGTAGAAAATGTAGTTAAAATATGTCGATCGATAAGCTAATGTAAATAAATATATAGTCAAATAGCGGGCGATGTTAGTCAATGTTTAGTTTAGTTAACAATTAGATCCGTTGTGAATTTAATGCATATAGATACGTGTATTTTACTATAACAATATAGCGTGTCTCTAAGCCGCAAGAATATATAAATCTGAATATTTTAACGTTAAGTGTAGCACACAATTTTTTCTACCATTCAGCAAGAGTAATTAGCTAATATATATATAAAAAACAATATATATATATAAATGTAATGATGAGTTGACTAAGAAATTGAATTGGCATTTATCAGTGTATATAAAATAAAAATTAATAAATAAATAATTATAATAATAACAATGCAAACTTAAACTAAAATGTGGTATTATTTACTTCAAGTAAAAAAACAAAAACAAAAATGAATATTAAAATTCAAAATGCAGACAATTCAAGTATTAAACAAAAGCTCAGCGCAAACTGCATTCGATTCACATTATAATAATAAAAAAAAAAAAAGATAATAAATCAATGCAAATGAATGGTTCATTATTTAATGAGAAAACAAAAACTGAATCATAAAACAGATAGAATTTTTTTCTTTTAACATTTTCAAGTTGTGTTTAATTGATTAATGATTCACTCTAAATTAAACAATAAATTCTGTTGGCTCTACATATAATTATTCATTTTTTTTCTTGATAGTGATTAAAAAATTAAAAAAAAAAAGATTAAAAGATTCATGTGCTTGAAACACATTGCGAGTATTTAGTTTGTATATTAAATCAATTTATTACATTTCTCTTTTATAATTAAATAAATATCAACTGATTTTTGTGCTCATACATAATCATTAAACTACAACAAAAACAAGAGCTTCATTTTAAACATTCAAATTAAATTTTTAATTTATATTTAATTTATATTTCATATACTTTCCATCATAATAAAAACAAAATGAACATATAAGTATATTAAATGTATTTATGGCAAAATTTATAATCGTCTAGTTACAAATATAAAAAATTATAATGTTAAGTCCTAACAATGAAACGTAAACCCAAAATACAAAATTAATAAAAACAAAAAAAAAAAGTGCGTAAAATAAACGAATACAAAACAAGAAAGAAGTGAATTTTTAGTTTTATTTTTAAGTTGTTTTTCAGCTTGGAGATTTTGGTATTGCCATGCGACTATAACTATTCTTGGACTAAATTCTATGAACTTCACTTCAAATGAGATTTGTTCCTAAGTTAGCAAAAGGTTTAAGGTCGAAGCCTGCATTGGAGGTAATTCAATTACTGGATAGAATTGATTATTATTATACATAAATCATAGATCAATTCTGATATTACATGATATGATATTACAGCAAATACAAACAATTCAACTGAATTGTGAGCAAAGATTATTATCATGCTATATTATGCTAAAACTAACGAAAACTAAACAGAATAAAGGCGTTTTATAGAAAAATATATTTATTATGCATCTATAAATATATTTTTATATATAGATCTAAATCAAATTTAGACATTTTTAAGTTAATATATTAAGTTCGAAATCGAATTTGGATTTTTTAAAGTTCACTTTTCAGTTATTCAAAGTTTATAATTTATTTATCATGTTTTAATAGGAATTAAAGTCTTGTCTCATATACAACTGTGTTCACAAAAATAGCAGTGCCCTTGAGCTTTCACTTCAAAGCTGATAAATTCTATTAAAAAATTTGTGTGCATTAGCACAAAAGTACGGAAAACGCGCCAAAGCATAGTAAAAGTAGCGGAACCTTTTCGTTTTCCGTATGTCTATATTCCATTTAACAAAAAAAACTCAAAGAACTGAATGTGTAAAAAGAAATATGCAAACATTTTTGCAATCTCTGTTAGCATCAACTGCACTGCTATTTTTGTGAACACAGTTGTATATAAATATATATCATAGTTAATATAAATCAAATATATATATATATATACATATATTAATTTATATAAATAAAATATATAAATATATATTATAATTTATATAAAAATATATATGTAAATATATAAATTAATTTATATAAATCTCTTAATTTAAATCGCTTTTTAAATTTCATATTCTCGTCTTTCTTTATATAAAACTTACCTAACTCAAGCTGCAGCAGCCAATAGATGTATATCAGAAGATCTAACCTGAATTTTCAGTTTTTTTTTTTTAACTAATTTCTCAGTTATTCAAAGTTTATAATGAATCTACTTAGGCTTGCGACTTTAATGGAATTCAAAATGTTGCCTCATATGTATAGTATTTCATATTATTTCATTAAATTCTGAAATAATTTTACAGTTTACGTTGTCCGCATGACTTCAGTTCAGTTGCTCGAAAACAAGTCTATAAATCAATGGGTTTATAGTCCAAATGAAAATATCATAACAATAATCCTTTCAATCAAAACCTTGACGTCATGCGATGTCCTTTTATTGACACATCGGCACGGGCCAGATATACATAGATGAAAGAGAGCGGGAGAGTGAAAGAGAAAGGGAATGCATAAAGCCCATAAATTGCGCCCCCTTTTGCCACGCCCAACTAAAAGGGCGTCGGGCATGATTTTATTTTAAATGTTTTCGTTTATTCATTCTCGGCATTTTCGTGCTGTTTTGCAATTTTAATAGCTGCTTTTTATGGCCGGCTCGCAGCATGCAGCGGTTATTAAATAAAGTTTTATGTGCCCAATAAAACAATGGGCAGCGGCTAGAGGGGGCGTGGCTAGGGGTGGGGTGGGGTACATAAGATAGGTGCATGTGTTGCATGTGTTTTTCAAGGTTGCCAAGGCCAGGAGCCAGGTTCAGCTGGCAAATGCAAACAGGGCTTAAAAGTTGAGTCAGGGCAAAGCCTTTAGTCACAAAAGAGACAAGGCCCAGCCACAGTCCCAACCCCAACCCCAACCCCAGTCTGTTGATGTTTGTCCAAAACTATTCCAATTAAATTGCCAGTTAACAAAAAATGCAATTTATACGAGTATGTATAAACATTTCTATATATGTATAGAAAACACTTTAAACTGCCCACTCCCTATTGTTGTTGTTGTTGTTGTTGTTGTTTTGTTGCTGTCTCTTTGGCCCTAACCCAAAGGCTTTGCTGTTTAGTTTGTTCCTGCTGCTGCTGCTTCTGCATGCGACATGACCAAAGAGACTACGAACATTATTATGTTAGCTCTCCCTTCTTTTTTTTGTGTTTTGTGTTTGAGCGCATATACCCTAAAGCATCACGGGCAGGAATATAACAGGGTACAATCAAATTAAAGAAATGTTTGCAACAGACGTCGAAGTATGTTACACTAGTTTATAGAAAATCAAATGGAAGGGTAAGGCAGATATAGGTGGAGATATATATAATGTATATCTATGTAAGTATATATGTATATGAATATGTTTAAATCTATATATCCATAAATCTATACATCCATATATCTATATATTCATTTACCCAGTTATCTATATTTAACTATATATAAAAATATTAATTTTTTTAAGTATATATCGTACATCTATATTTCTATGTGTCTATATCTATATATCTATATTTTTATGTATCTATATATCTATATATCTATATATCTATATATCTATGTATCTATGTATCTATAGATATCTATATATCTATATATATCTATATATCTATATATCTATATATCTATATATCTATATATCTATATATCTATATATCTATGTATCTATATATCTATATATCTATGTATCTATATATCTATGTATCTATAGATCTATATATCTAAATATCTATACATTTATATATCTATGTATATATGTATCTATTAATCATTATATAAATATCTAAAAATCAGTATACATCTTTATATCTAAATATGCATATATCTAGACATATATCTAGCAAGATATCTATCTATCCGTAGATAGATACATATATCTATACACATTTTCATCGTTATATCTAAATACCTATATGTATCTATAGATCTTAATACCATTTATCTATATATCAAAATCTCTTTATATCTACAATATATATATCTATAAACCTACCACTTTGTGTCAATCTAAAGTTTTGATATAAAAATCCTTGCTATACGAATTTAAATATCGATCAATTTCAAGCAATTTTAGATCGATTATAATCAAGCTGTATTTTGTTTTTTGAAGCATAAAAACTCCATAATCCCTTATTAAATATATGTTTATTAAATTTAAATTTAATATAATCACCTTTATAATACAAATATTACTATCGATAACTTACACGCCAGCTTTACAAGGATAATAATCATGCTTCATTATCTTTGAACTCTTCCAGGAGCATAAAAACTCTATAATGTTTCGTAAAATAAATGTTTATTATATCAAATATATTAACAACTACATTATAAATATACAGGGTATAAGCTAGTCAAACACTCTCGATGGCGTCTGGTATGCTTTTTTTTGCAGATTTTTTTTTCATTTTTTTTTCTCTTTTTTTTTTGTTCAAAGTTAAGCTCTGCCAAAGCTAAAGTTTTATGCGCAAATTTCATTACATATTTAAATTGTGTTGATGTAAGAGAGTGTATGTGTGTGTGTGTGTGTGTGAGTATGAGTGTTCTACACACACACACACTCACTCACATGGTTGCTTGCAGGCATAATTAATTTAAAATTAAACACACTTGAAATATGTTGAGCCATTTTAATGGATGTCCCGCATCTAAAATAAAGTTGCAATTTTACACTTTTTCAACATTTTCTTGTTGCAATTGTTGTTGTTGTTGTTGCTGTTGTTGTTACTGTTGTTGCTTCTGTTTATGTTTTAACAACGTTGTTCGCATTAACTTTGGTATTTTTTTAAGGTGTTCATTAGTGCATTTGCATGTCATCTTTGTTGATGATGTTCGCCAATATCGAAATGAAAAAACAACAGTTAACAATGCTGCAGTCGGGTGCAAGTGACTGCATAATACTCGCTTCAGCTTCATAAATAGTTAAAGTTGAATCATATATAGATATAACAAGTAAAAGTGCTCTAGTCGAGACTGCTCGACTAGGGGATACCCTGAGCCCTGTGAAGAGCCAAATATCAAATCATTCTACGCATCTGTTATGCACACATACAAACAACACATACAAACAGACATATGCATGCACGCATAAGCGCGCACTCTGCCAACTGCGCAGTTGACGCAGCGACTGCGTTGGGCTGCTATGTGGGCATTACTATGGGAACTTAATTGTTTAATAACTTTTCTTAGCGATGGACAGACGGACAGGTCTATATCGACTCGTCTTGTCGCGCTGATCAAGAATATATATACTTTATGGGGTGTGGCACGCCTCATTCTGCCTCTTACATACAATTTCACAAAAACATTATACCCTGATTTCCCATTTTCAATGGGCTCAGGGTATAAAAAGAATGAGAACAGTGATGCAACTACAGAGTTGGTCTGGGCCTGAGTACTATGGAATATATCTATATATATATATATATATATATATATATATATATATATATATATATATATATATATATATATATAGATATATTCCATAGTACTCAGGATAATATATATATCGCTTGCTTGAGATATTGCTAAAAGAAATATATATATATATATATATATATATATATATATATATATATATATATATATATATATATATATATATATATATATATTTCTTTTAGCAATATCTCAAGCAAGCGATATATAACATCTTAGGTCAGTCTGCAGAGTAGGTTAACAAGTATATACTTTATCAATACAATGAAAGATAAGTACTCAAGCACACACAGAGTGGGCGGCATGCATATAAGACTTCTAATAGTTTTTGTAGAACTGTTAAGATTTTCTTACAGAGATTAATTTTCGGAAATGAATAATTATGGAAGAGGCATACCTATGAATTGAGTTGTCTCTAGCTAACGATGTAATATGCAAAAACTTATAACAAATACCATTATTACATAATAATTGTATAAGATATAGGAATTCTCGATTTCGCATTCATCTAGAATATGAAATTCTGTGCGTATATAAACCAATTACAAAAATCGAACTTATATCACGTCTTCATACAAACATTCTACAAAACGAATATACTCTGTTTTTACGCCTTGAACAAGTATAAAAAATTATAAAAATAAAAAAATTGTAAACAATTTTTATATTTGCGTAAACCTGATTAAATTAGTATTTAATGACTGTGGTGATTTATTAAAAATTGATTATAGCTGTCATAAATGTAATTGAGCGTATAAAGAGGGAATACCCACAACATATATATAAATATGTATATATAATGTATTATATTATTATATTTAGATCATCAATGCAGCTCAATGCCAGGGTATGTTCACATCTGTCACAACTGTTCATATCAATTCAGCTATAATTTGTACTTTACTTCGAAAGTTGAGCGAAAGTTTTTCATGCTTGGCAAGGGAAGGCTTAAGATTAACAAAAACAAATTCGTTTTGTTCGCTTATTTTGCATTGATTTTGGCAATTGAATTATTTGCAATTAATACTTATTATAATATTTATTGCAATTCTGAAACTTTGTTTTTATGATAATTGGCAATTAAAATTTTAAGAAAATATATGCAGAAAAAGAATTTATTTAGATTTCTTCGTAATCCTGATTTACTCTGATTTACTCTGATTTACTCTAATATTCTAAATATTATTAAAAAATTTCCAAAATTTAATTTATATATTTTTTTTTATACATTTTTGATTTGATTATCATTTATTATTTTTTCTTCTACGCGACTCTCATGCAATTTAGTTCATATGCGAATTCGTGCTGCATTATTTTTATCCAGTTAAGACATCTATAATTCGAATTCTCTCTCACGTCTAATTCTCTTTTATTTTATTTTATAGAGTGTTCCCTGTGTTTCTCTCCAATGCTCACTATCTATATATCTTCCGTTCTCTGTCTCTCCCTCACTCTCTCTCTCTCCTCTGTTGCTCCAGTTGTAATGTGTGTGCCTCTATCTCCATCTCCTTGTCTCTCTGTATTTATATCTCATTCTCTTTCACTCTCTCTCTCTCTCTCTCACTCTCTCTCTCTCTCCCTCTCTCCCTTTTCTCTCTCTGATACAAGTCGCTATTGCTTTTGCTATATTTATATATTTATCTATATATCCCCTCTCTCTTTCTCTCTCTGTCTCTCACATACACACACCCTTTCTCTCTCTCACTCTCTCAATCTCTCGCATTATCTTTTTTTGTCTTTTTCATTCTTTTATCTGGATTTCTTTGCATTTGTCTTTAACTCTCACTTTCTCTAACTACCGATATTGCTCTGGCATTATATGTCTCTCTCTCTCTCTCACTCCCCCTTCTCTCTCTCTCTCTCTCTCTCTCTCTCTCTCTCTCTCCCCTTCTCTCTCGTTATCTGTCTAATACAAAGTTGTTATTGTTCTTTCTCTATCTCTATCTCCCTCCCTATCTCTCTTTCTTTCTTTCCCTCACTTTCTTTCGCCATCGCTCTCTCTAACTCTCTCACTTTCTACTCATTGTTATTTTTTATATTATAATCCGTAATTTGATGAAATTTGCAAATTTAACTAATTATCAGATCCACCGTAATTTCGGTGAGCCTTTGTGCCCTTAAGGCGGCACATGGACGCTGCTCGTTAGTTCTTAATATGAGTTTTTTATGATTGGACAGAAGCGCTCTCTTCCTCTCTCTCTCTCTCTCTCTCTCTCTCTCTCTCTTCCTGTCTCTCTCCTTCTCTATCTCGCTCTCCCCCTCTTCTCACACACACACACAAGGTGACATTTAAGGCCTTTTTATTCTAAATGTTTTATTGCTGAAAATTTTACAAATTACTTTTTATGAGAATTATGCAAAAACATTGTCGTTGCCATTGTAAATGACACGCATAAAAACTTGACGACAGGTGTAGCAAATTATGATTATTATTTTAAATACCAAGTCGGGACACCAAGCTCCTACTATCTACACACACTCACACACACACACACTCACACACACACACTCATCAATTTGTTTTTGTTTGCTTTGCATGTTTCCGTTTTCTCCTCCTCCTTCCGCCGGAAAACTTTCTTATTTATGCTGTGGAAATCTGGCATTGAATGGGTTGGGACAGAGTCTGTCTTAGTTTTCTGCTTGTTTTATTCAACTTTCTTTTGTCGCGGTCTATTGAGTTCTTCTTCTTACTTTGCAATAACAAAACATGTTTGTTTGCTCACTTTTAACATTAAAAAAAAAAAGTGTGCAGAAAACATTTTTCCATGCATTTTTCACATTCCCTGAAAGTATTTGTTTTTCTTTACATTTGAATGTATGCAAATGCAGTTATAGCATAAGTTTAAGTTTTAGTTGTTGAATTGCAGCAGAAGAAGAAAATAACAAGTAAGAGTGCTCTAGTCGAGACAGCTCGACTAGGGGATACCCTGAGCCCTGTGAAGAGCCAAATATCAAATCATTCTACGCATCTTTTATGCATTTAAACAATTTGCTTATTGTTATAAAAACAGATTGCAAATAAATAAATAAATTTAAAAAAAAAAATCTTTTATGCATGCATATAAACAAACCATACACACAGACATATGCATGCACACAAGTATAAGCGCGCGCTCTGCCAACTGCGCAGTTGACGCAGCGACTGCGCTTGGGCTGCAATGTGGGCATTACTATGGGAACTTAATTGTTTAATAACTTTTCTTAGCGATGGACTAAGTGCATCAAACTTTCACAACTTGTTTATGACATTCATATGTGTGTATGTGCCAAAGCAAAAGTCTCTACTATTTGATTTGCGCTTTTTACAAATAGGGGGCTATTGTGGCCGAATGGGGCGTGGCATCCAAAATCTAAATAGAAAAAAATTATAGAGGAAATTGTTAAAATATTAATTTAATATTAAATATTTAATTATTTAAAATGTTTGTATTTAATTTGAATACATAATTTGTTTAATTTTTTATTAATATTTTTTTTAATATATAATAATTTTAAATTTTATTTATTTTATTTGAATATATATTGAAAATTATTTTCGCTTTTATTTTTTTTTATTGTAATAATAAATATTTTAATTTTTATTTATTTAATTTAAATATCAATTTTATTTCAATTTTTTTTTTTTTTTTTTTTTTTTTTTTTTGAATATATAACTATTTAAATCTTTATTTATTTTATTTGATTATGCAATATAAATATTTTAATTCTTATTTTTTTATACCCTGAGCCCATTGAAAATGGGAAATCAGGGTATAATGGTTTTGTGAAAATGTATGTAACAGGCAGAAGGAGACGTGCCACACCCCATAAAGTATATATATTCTTGATCAGCGCGACAAGACGAGTCGATAAGCTCTGTCCGTCCGTCCGTCCGTCCGTGTGAACGCTGAGATATTTGTAAGTACGCAACGTAGAGACTTGAAATTTTACATGAATACTCGATAATACCATACGCTGCACAAGTTTATAAAATTTTTCCGATAACTCATTCCATTTCGATTTTATGAGCATTTATCGATCATTTTAATGTATTTTTAAGGCATGGTTTGTACATCGTTTGAGCTAAAGACTTCAAATTTGCTGTGTAGTTGCGTGTAATAAATACGGAGATAACATAATCTTTAGAATTTGGATGCCACGCCCCATTCGCCCCCAATAGCCCCCTATTTGTAAAAAGCGCAAATCAAATACTAGAGACTGCTTTGGTATATACACATATATGAATGCCATTAATAAGTTCTGAAAGTTTGATGAAAAGAAAAGTTATTAAACAATTATGTTCCCATAGTAATGCCCTCATTGCTGCGTCAACTGCGCAGTTGGCAGAGCGCGCGCTTATGCTTGCGTGCATATGTACATATGTGTGTGTATGATTTGTTATTTGGCTCTTCACACGGCTCAGGGTATCTCCTAGTCGAGCAGTCTCAACTAGAGCACTCTTACTTGTTTTTGATTACATATTAGATATGTATCCTTTATTAAAATGATTAATATAAAACACTCGCTTAATTTAATTTGATTTATTTCATTTTTTAATATAACACCAACACCCTCCGCCGTTACAGATGTCTGCTGCACTTTGCTCCGCATAATTTTAATTAATTGCGCTCAACATATTTTCGAGCAACTTCTCACGTTCAATTTACTCGATGCGAGTCATTAAATTTTACATCTAATAGCGAAGTCTAATAGCTGCGACTTTTTTTTGCACTGAGTTTGCCTGCCGCATAAAAGTCAAAAGTTTCACAACAACAACAACAACAACAACAGAGCACATAAGGTGTAAAATTGTTTATTCTCCTACGGCTTACATGACGTATGCGCAATTTATGTCGAGCGGAGAAATAAAGTGGAGCAGCTGCGTGGGTCGCATAAGCGGTTTAAAAATATCTAAAAACTTTTGCCCGCAAATGTGATGGATGCCTTTGGTGCCTCCCGATATTATATATGTCTATGTATATATAGCTCATATAAGGAAAACTCCGTTATGCCAGCCAGGAAGGTAAAAAAAAAAAGTTGTCTAAAAATAAGTCATGAAAATATTTATAAATAATTAACTGCTTAAATTCAATTGGTTTTGTCTAGACGAGCATAACATATTCTAATACCCGCTCATAAAGGGAAGAGGGTATATTGGTTGATAATAATATAATAACTTAAAAAATTTATAATATATATACCATTCTCTTATAAGCTGTTGAGGTACGATCACAAGGGGCGTGGCTAATCGTGCTGACAAATATAATTTATAATTTTCATTTTAAGACAACAATTTGAATTGTTGGCGGTTAAAAGCTTCAACAATTCAAACTTTCAACAAACGGTCACACTTAAAAAAGCTAAACAATTCATATTTCTCCGAATACATATATTACTTTAACTATCTATTCCAGACATCCAAATTATATTAATTTAATATTATTATAAATTAAGTTACAAATTATTAATCATAAGCAATAAAAATTATATTTAAACAATAAAATTATACTGAAATCAAACCGCATTTAAAAATGCCGCCAAAGTATTTGTATTGTCAGCGTTGCCACATCTCTCAATTTAGTTTAATACAAATAAATTTGTAAAACCAAATTTAACATTCAGATAGCATAAATAAATTATTTAACGCTTCATTATAGCACAATTATTTAAAATTCATAAAATTACTCAATAATTGTACACGTGCCAGGGCTACATGAAATAAATACCCATTCAGTATATTTCGACGCGTTTTTGGTATTTTCAGTTCGGCCTACGCGTTTCTTACATGACGTCGGCTCAGAGTTGCCACTGCGATTTAGTTTGCTAGAGACATCCGTGGTGTGAACATACGTATGTGTGTTGAAGTTAGCAACAATTGCATTTTGTGCTAACACTTGGCAACTCAAAATACATATGCACATGCATACATAGAAACATATGTATATGCAGTGCATATAAGCAACACACGCAGCGTGCGAGTGTTTAAAGAGTACGAACATCGAAACGCAACAAGAAAGCAGAATTCAAGTGAAAAATGTAGCAACAAGAAATTACAAAATTGCGGTGGTGCCTGTATTAGTATGTGTGTGAATTTACGCTCCTAGTGGGCAAAAACAGCTAACTACAAGTTATTTAATGCTGTGGGTAATTGCAGAATATTGAATTAATAAGTAATTTAAATAATAACAACAACAACAACAATAAGAAAATCGAATCGAAGCAGCAAAAACGAAATGCGCGTGTAAGAGAGCGAGAGAGAGACAGAGAGAAAAGAAATTAAAGCAAACGATAAACACACGCACACACAGCCACATCTACGTTTCACACACACGTGCCGCTGCCAGCGTCGACGCGCCGTCTGTTGTATGGCCAGAGTTGAGAGTCTATCTCCCACTCACTCTGTGCGTGAATGTGTGCGTGTTAATGTGTTGGTTGTGCTGGCGGGCTGGGAGGGGAGCGCCGCTTGGCGAGAGTAAGCGAATAAGAAGAATAACATTTAATTCTGATATAAATTGCATGTTAAATGCTTGTGCCTCGTTTTGGGAGCATTTTGTGGGGCGCTGCTGAGTTGGCAACACGGTTAGCGAGCGCAAACACAAACACACACACACACACATACACACGCACACCAACAAATACTGTCACATGTAGCCAAGCTGCGTGTCGTGGTCGTTCCTCTCTCGCTTGCTCACTCGCTCGCTCTTTCGCCAGTGTTCGCTCGCTCGTTCGTTCGTTCGCTCATTTCAATTTTCCTCAATGAATGAAAATTTTTCACGGTAAAGTGGTCGTCGCTGCGTCAGTCGCAGTCGTGTTGTTTTGCTGTTTACGCGAGCAGCGCGGCGCAGTCAAACAAATAAAAATAATAAAAATAAAAACAAATACCATAAATGTGCTGAACCTCCTTCCAGCTTTAAATTATAAATAAACACACTCTCATACATTGTACAAACTTTTATTTATTATAACTGTACAGCTGTGCGTTCGTGAAGACTTGCGGCTGCGGCAGCGGCAGCACCTGAAGCAAAGTTAAATAATTTCTAAATATTTATAGAAAAAAAATGATTCTCTATCATTTTGCATAACAAAAACCACAACGTTCGCAGCCCCTGGGCAGAATTAATAACAAAAGTGAAAAAGAAAAAGAAACACACACAAACACAGACTAACATAAGTGTACGCAGCCAGCAGAAGCAGAAGCAGCAGCAGCAGCAGTAGACGGACGCCTACGTCAATAAGCAAAACGGTAAGCAGAATGTTCAGTCAAAATTGTCTCTCTCGCGGCAGCTTGCGCTCTCTGTGTGTGTGATTCTCTCTTAATGTCTGCCTTGTATTGTATATTTGCCAATTGGAAAATTTCTTCATTCTTTGTTTTTCCACATGCGAAAATATTCTGACACACAAGCATAGGAACTTGCACTTGCTATTACGACAGGCAGCGGCAGCGACGTCGACAGCGACTTCGGCAGCAGCGTTCGCTTCATTCATTTCTACGTTGCGACACACACACACACAGACACGCATAGGCAGGCGTAAATAGTGATACTCTCGCACTCTCTCACGCTCGTCTGCTCACTCATGCTGGATAAAATAGAGTGACCATAGTGCATCTGCTTTGTGTTGTAGCTGGTCAGGCCATAGAATAAAAGAGAGAGAGAGAGAGGGAGAGAACTAAAAAAAAGCGATTTTGGTGTTCTAACTAATCTATTGTCATTATTATTGTTGTTTTTTTTTTTGTATGTTGGTGCTCACTACTTGATTAACATACAAATTATAGTAACAATACTAATTTTTGTCCATTTGTTGTTGTTGTCTCCCATTATTATTATTTCTCTTTACAATTTTCGCATAATATTGTGCTGAAAACAAAAGCCGCAACAGCTTGTCAGGCTTATAACAAATAAAAAACTATAAAAAAATGTAAAAATTCAGTTAAACAATATACGGATTATCTATATATTTTACGTAAAATGCTGAATTTTCGATTAACCATTAAAATCAGCTACCGAAACTTAAACTGAACTTCAGTTTTTATACTCGTTTTTTACTTAAAAACGTGTGTATAGCTGTTTCTATTCTCATGTAAAACTACAATGACAACAAATTAGAATAAATTTCAAATTAGCAAAACAAAGAAATGCAATTAGAGGCCAATGCAAATAGATTTCCTGTCAGTGTGGGTTCAGCATTGTTCGCCAGCCTACGCACCACTGTGCAGCTCACGCGTTCGTTTCTTGTGCAAGTGTGTGTGTGTGTGTGTGTGCAAGTGCTTGTATAATTAGCACTCATACACACTGCAGCAATTCTGTATATCGTTCTCTCCCTCTCTCTCGCCCTCTCTGTGTCTCGCTATGTCTTCCTTCTAATTTACATTTGATTGTGCGTGAGTGATAATTGCCAGTAAATTATCAAATGCACTTAGCAACAGCAAAAACAATAACAGTAATCCAGTGGCGAATAACGGCATTGCAGCGGCACGGGGCAAGCGTGGATGGAACGCGTGCTCAATTGACATTTCTTATTTGAGTTTTTGTTCTCGCTCGCGCTCTATCCAATTGGATTTGTGTTGCTGCTGTAATTATTTTGATTGAGCTTATATGAATATCTCTTTCTCTGTGTGTGTGTGCGTGTGTGTGTGAGTGAGTATGATTGCTGCTTTTGTTTGGCAATGCAAAAATTAAAAATAAAAATACATGAAAATGAAGCAACAGCAACAACAAAACTATTGCAACAATTCGCTTGATGTTGTTGCTGCATTGCAATCGTTTGTAATTAGAGAACATTCGAAGTGGTCGAGTTTCTAGGAATTTTAATGAATCTCGCAAAAAAAATACTGTTTGTTTCATATAAACACAATTGGCACACACACACACACACACACACTCGCTCACATTGATAAAATTTAAAACAATTGCCAGACACGACAGCGACACTCGGCGCAATCGCCGATGTCGTCGTTGCATAAAAAAAGTTATTAAAAAAAATAATAATAATCAAGAACATTTCTGCTGAAAGCTGACGACTGTGAAATACCCTGTAATGAGTGGACAAATGGGTTGAATGGCAAAATTAGTTTTAAATTCGAATGAATTCAGTTATATTAAGAATGAGTATGTACAGTAAACAATCCGTTAACGAACAGCGGCTATATTTAGAGAATGAAAATATTCAGAAAATAAAAACATTCTAGTTTCAAACAAAAAGCCAATATATGTACATTATTTTTCCATACAAACCATCGTACTAAAGATAAGTAAATAAGTTTTCAACATGTTCACGACATTTGCTTGCATTTTTTCATAGTATAGCAAACGCTGAAACTAAAGAAAATTGTATTTGATTTATGCATCTTTTCCTCTATTAACTTAACTTGAGTGAAAAAAAACGTTTATTATACGGCGCACGTTTTGCTACTTTTTTTCGCTTTGTTTTTGTTTGAGCCATTCGAACCTTTTATGGCAGGACAAGTGCGTCGCTTATGGCCCATGGTCTCTTGCAGGTTTCTCAAGTACACTTAAACAAATTAGAGCTAACTATTGCCATAGGTGGTAAATCAAAAATTTAATAAATGCTAAAAAGGTTTTTTCTGAGCAAAGTTAGCTTAAATATCAAATTTGACTGAAGTCTCAAATTAATGAATTAAAAACCAATTAAATATTTCAACATTTTCCACTTTATTTCCGTATTTTAGTTACGCCCATTGTTGTTGTTGCCCAGGTTATTTAAATTATGTCAATATATACAAATCTTAATCTGGTTAAAGCCTTGAAGCTGTCGTCTTAGACCTACAAAAACATATATCTCTATATTTAATTCAAAGCGTCTCGTATAATCCTCGACAACAGATTATTATTTACATTGCCAACACACGATCATTAAAGCATATGAATATATATATGTATGTACGTGCATATATGTATGTATGTCTGCCTAGCTTCAATATCAATCCATCACAAATGAGAAAAAACTCGAAATTGCCTAAATCCAAAGCAAAACAAGATCACGCAGGCCCCAGACAGACGGAGATGAAAAATAAAACAGAAATATAAACACAAAATGAAAAGAAAAGCATTTGTAATGGTCTTATGTGTGTATGTATGTGTGTGTGTGTGATGAGCTTTGTTGTTGAGACTCTATAAAATAAAATAAGAAAAAATAAAACTTCATGCTCGAATCCAAATGCCCATGGCATCATATGGCCAGCCACAAGAAGAAGAAGCAGAAGCAGAAGCAGAAGACGAAGCAGCGAACCGACAGCAAAAGGCAGACAGTAGTAAATCAACTAAATGATGCATTCTTTGAGAGGCATAGCGAAAGGGTATATGCAGTGGGTAATCTAGTATGTAATATGATCATATTATTATTATTATTGTTTAAAATCATCTTTTATTTGCAATCTATATTAAACTAAACAATAAGCAAATTATTGATCTATTTTAATATATAATATATAAACTCAATGCATAGTTCCAGCTAGAAGAAAGACAAATTCTGTTCAATTATTTAGCAAGGGTATTTAAGAGTGCGATGTCATTGCCGCAACTCTTTGATTTGAGTATCATTTGTAATGTCTGCGCTGAGGGCAGACAGCAAAAGATCTCTTGGCACATGGGGAACTCAAGTCTCTGCGCAGATCTCCGCAGATCATCCACAATCCACAATCCACATGCACAATCAGCAGCCAGCATTAGCTCCATTGTAAGCGGCGGCTAGCAACAACAGCAAAAGCAGCAGCAGTCAAAAAAAAAAAAAAAAAAAAAACCGAAAGAGGAAGAAGCAGAAAAAAACAGTCTCGATAAGCAGCGACGCATCGCGTCGCGTATACGCAGCGTTGTGAGCGCTTGCCTGTGGGCATTTGTATGTAGGTATGCATGTATATGTAGTTGTATGTGTGTGTGTGTGCGTGTGTATGTATGCCAGAGTGTGTTTGTGCGCCATTGTGTTTGCCGCTGTTGTTGCTTTACTACATACTATAGTATAGTATGTGCTATGTACGTTTAACACCAGTAGCTGTCTGACAGCTTGGCTGCCGACAACGTCGCGCGTTGTTGTTGTTGGTTTTTTATATTTATTTTATGCTAGCTTTTTGTTCGATTTTTTGCCTCTTTTTGTTTTTTTGTTGTTGTTTTTTTCTTTTTTTGAAGTTCAAGAATATGAAAAGCAAAACGCGTAAAATGAACTAAACGAAAAAAAAGGTAGCCGACTATATGATGTTGCCAACGCATGCTCTCTGTGTACTTTAGTGTTTATATATACGCGCACACACGCGCACACGTGCCCATATGTGTGCGTGTGTGTGTGTGTGTGAGTTTGTGACGCTGGCGGCGATTACATATGAGCGTGTATAACTCGTAAGCGCTGTCGCTGTCGCCGTCGCCGTCGCTGCCTCTCGCACTTCTGTTTCTTGGTGCTTTTCTTCTTCGTTTCATCTTCTTGTTGGCTTTTGGTCATTTTGTTTGGATTTGTGTGCTGCACACACAAACGCACACAGAGAGAGAAACACTCGTGTTTGTGTAAGTTTGAACCGGTTTCACGTTGCGTTAGTTGCCGTTTTCTGTAGCTCCTGACATTCTTGTTGTTGTTTTTGTAGTACGTGTAACTTGTCGATATGTTTATTTGCTGTTGTTGTTGTTGTTGTTGTTGTTGCTCGTTTGGCCGCCGCCGCAGCATTCTACAAATACTACAGCAACCAGTTGTATTACAACTTCTTATACCACATTTCGACCATTGGAGTCTGTAAATAATGTGTTTCTTTTTCTCCACAAAAATCTTGATGTGTTTCCATGTGTGTGTGTGTATGTTTCGAGTTAAGCAAAATACTGGAATGTGAATGTGTGTGAATGTATTAGTAAGTAATAGTATTCTATTTGTTTAAAGTAAATACATACATATATTATATCATGCAAATTAATAATTGTATTTTCTATTTTATATAAATTTATATATATATTTCTAGTTAATTCTTAACGTAATCATGTTCTTCTATTCAAGTAAAACTTATTTTATTAATTAATTCTTGTTAGTTTCGATTTATTACAATGAAACAATAATTTCACAATGTTTCGAAACCTCAAGTAAAAATACATGAGAACCGGTTAAGATACTTCAGCATCCGTCATAGTTGCCTCTTATCAATACTTTTTCTCTTATGAATTCTTAAGCAATATCATATGATATGTGCATATATGTATAATATACTATTTCAGACGCTTACACAAATGAGTCAACATTGTGTGCAACCTCCATAGTTGTTCTACGTCCGATTCAAGTTTATTTTGCTGAACCGCGTTAGTTCCATTCATCGCCCTCGTTTTACTTCTAGCTCTGGTTCTTAATCAATTGAATGTAATTTCTAGAATTAGTAATATATTTTGAATTACAACTTGTATTACAGTTGACTATTTTCACCACATTTAAAAGTGAAACCAGGAGCTTAGCTACAGCTAACTTAAATATGCTCTTCAGTGAAACAAACTCAAACTCAAAATCATCTTGCCAATTCATATGTAAATAAATATATCCATTAGCATTTAAAGTGCAGTTCATGTCATAAAAACCTAATTCAATGCAACTTTTGTTTATGTATTTATTGTTATTTTGTTTTCTTATTCAAGTCCTCGACTGTTCAATCACACAATTTATGGTGCGTCTCCGTCATGCTGAGTGACCCTAATCCGCACCTGTATTTCGTTTCATCTCTTTTCTCTCTCAAAGACAACTTCACTCATGCGTTCTGTAGTCTCCAACAATCTCAGTCGGCGCTGCTGTCAGCGTTTTCGGGATCATTAATTACGTCTGACTCTGTCGCCCAATATTCTGTCCCTCACTCTCTTTCGCTGTCTCTGTCTCGCTCTTCCCCTGTGGCTAGCAGCCAGAACCGGAATATTCAAGAAGGAAACAAGAAGCTGGCACTCACTGACTGAGAGGACAGACTAGACCTGCTCTCCATTGTCGCTCGATCCCAGCAAAGACTCGGCCTTTTCTAATGCGATCGGCTCAACATTCGTATTAGAATATATGAGTGTGTGTGTGTGAGTGAATGAGTGTGCGTGTGTTTGCACAAAGGCCGTTCTTTGTCTGCTTCGAACTGGAACTCGAACTGAACCCAACTCCAACTTGCAGTCTCTTTAGTTCCATCACTATCTGGAACTTTAATACCCTGTAAGAGACAGTTGAATAGAAAACCATAACAAAACATCGGAATATACATTTTGATACATCTTTTACATTAAAAATCTTTAATTTCTACTAAGTTTTCGGCTAACTCGTCAAAGTTTGTATAATCGTAAGTTAAGTTTTGTTGACGTGGAGAATCAGGTTATATGCAGCTAATTTATCACAAGCGAAATTCATTTTAAGCTTTATCAAATTCTTGTAGATCCCCTTCTCTGGCACTCTCAGGGCATCTGCTGAGTCTGTGCAGCTTTGCTCGTTTTTATCTACAAACATTTTAAGCCTCTGCCGTTGCTGCTGTTGCTTCTGCTGCTGCTCTGTGGTATAAATCGTACACAAGAAATATTTGAGGCATGCGTTATGCCTATTTATACTCTCCTTTTATTCGCTGCTGCTGACCTGCCTCTGCCCCCCCCCCCCCTGCTTCCCTTTGCTCTCTGTTCAGCAGTGAGTAAGCGCGCGCCCTCATTAGCATTGGAGCATTATTCACAACACTTAAAGGCCCCTATTTTATTTCTTTCTTCTTCTCTCTTTATGTATGCATGTGTTTTTGTGTAGTTGATAAGCCGGTAGGGACTTGTTTCCAAAATACAAAATGAGTAGCATCAGGCAGCATTTAGTGGGTCTCGTCTTTAAGCTTCGATTCGAGTTCGCAGCACATTTCCTAGAATATCCCAAAATAAACGCAAAACTTGTTTCAAATGCCGGCTTCAAAAAAATCACACAAAACAAAAAAAGACTTTCAATGTTTGCCAGCACAATATCATAAATTATGGAATTTGGTTTTGTTCAGAAACCGGTCCTCTTCTAATATGCTGTAATAAAAATCCACAAACATACAGGAAATCGATCCAATCGGTAGCTGAATAAAAAAAAAATGAAATAAAATAATTGTGTAGAAGTTTTCAAGTTATTTCTACAATTTTAACAACATTTTGCGGTCTACATCGAAAGGGATATAATACTAAGTAATTCATTAATAGTTTATTTACATCAATGGATGGAAACTATTGTATAGTTAGTTCAAATTATTACAGTAAAAATAGAGATATATTTATATTCCTTATGCTAATACAATAAATATATATTAATTATCATAAATTGCTATATATATGTTATATATTTACTTTTGTTGCATTATATATTTTATATTACACATTCACATATTATCATACATACCCTGAATCATTGCTGCTCCTTCGAAATTTGCATGTAAATTGAAAATATTAAATTTGAAAAGTATCTTCGCATCAATTATTCAGAGTTCTATATAAATTACACAAAGAGAAATAAATTAAATTAATAAATATTAAATTGCATTCAATCAAACATAGTAATTGTATGATGCCTCGTTGTATTACAAATATTATTTACTTTTCCATCAGAATTATCAAATTAAAACTCTTTAAAGACCGGCTGAAGGTGGATGGAATAACTCATTTACGTAAAGCTTTCAACTTTTCTTAAATGTCAAATATAACAACCCGGAGCTACTTATTTAAAGGCATTCAATTACACATCCAATTAATTATAGTATACAAATAGTTTTTACAGATTAGCAGATGTTTGTTTTCGCCCGGGCGAAAGAAATACGCACAAACAAAATTATTTAAAGGCACACTTACTCAAAATATATATAAATATATAGCAATACATATATTTATATGTATATGCATATGGGCATATGTTCAATGAATACAAATCAAAGAGAAGAGGTAAAAAAAAGCTGCCGAAGTGAAATTAAATGGAATGAAATGAAATAATCAAGAATTATATAGAGGCAGCAAATGAAACAATCGAAAGAAAACACGCTGATAAGTTCGTATGTAATTTAAATTTGTATTTTATAATGATAAGCAGCCGGTGCACAAACACTTTGAAAAGGCACAATATATATGCCATAGGTATAGGGTATGTATGTAGATATGTGTACATATAGTGGGACGAGTGCTCTTGTTATGTACAACGATTTTTATTGACTGCGATGCTCGATGGGAGAGAGAAATAGAGAGAGAGAGAGGGAGAGAGGGGGGGGGGGAAATCACGTTAATACTGTCAGATTGTTTGTCAATCTGTCAATCAGTCAATTCGGTTTGTGTTATCAGTTTGAAACACTTTGACATGGCTGTCTCTTTTTTAAGGCTCGCCCCATGCCAACTCCAGCTGCAGATACATATGGATTAAGATACAAATATATATAGATTAAGATACAAATTTGTATCTATTTCAGCCAATTCTAATATAATTAAGCTCCAAGTGTAGGGGTAACCAACTCCAGCTGCAGATACATATAGATTAAGATACAAATATATATAGATTAAGATACAAATTTGTATCTATTTCAGCCAATTCTAATATAATTAAGCTCCAAGTGTAGGGGTAACCAACTCCAGCTGCAGATACATATAGATAAAGATACAAATATATATAGATTAAGATACAAATTTGTATCTATTTCAGCCAATTCTAATATAATTAAGCTCCAAGTGTAGGGGTAAGTGTATTGTCTTATCTGTCTGCAAATTCATTTCTACTTTAACGCAACGCCCTACCATATATTTATATATATGTATGTATATATATATATATCTATATCTATATATATTCATGTGTACATTTGTATCTATGTAAGCAAATGCACACAAACCTAAGCATATAGACACACATGCGATGAATTCATTCTTAATGAAAAGCACATCATTCACTCGTTTATATACATACACACACACACACACACACACACACACACACAAACCGTTAAGGGTATGTGTGTGTGTGTGTTTATATATATTTATTATAACGTTTTATCTGCTTTGTAGCGGAATGAATGAAAGGCGCTTGGGTCATAAAATTTATTGTTTTCAGTAGTTTTTTCAACTCTGAACAGAGACGGAAGATTCCATTTGCAAGTCTTAAGTGTATTTTTTCTTGCTTACACCTAAATGTCTATTAATACAATTTAACATTTGCACCTACACGAATTTGTTCACCACAGATTATATATTCCATTTGTTAAAAGAATTCATAAATCATGAAATGATCTAATCATTAAGCAAGACTTGCAACTATATTAACTAACTTTTTTCCATATAAAAACAATTTACTAGACAATTACTAATGGAAATTTATAGCAACTGCTGAAATGGTAAATATTTCATATGAATCTCTAGAAAATTAGAAACAAGTACAAAGTATTTAATCAACAATTCGTTCAGAATCTTCTACTGTGAAACTTTCGATCTGAATTTGCACTTAATCAAAGTGAATTCGGATTAGCTAAGAAATATATATGTGATCTAGACAAAAAAAACGGGGTAAATCGCGGCTAAAATTAGTTAATGTCAAAATTTATATATTTTTAACTCAAATATCGAATCAAATTAACTGAAATTTAAATATTAGCTATGCAAATTCGTGTATAGATGACGAAAAAGTCAACTAAAATTAAGTAAACTCTAAATTCATTAATTTTATCAGTGAAAGATCGATTCGAACTAAGTTATATTTAAAATTATAGAAATTTAGACATAGATGTGAAAGTAAGTGCTCCACCATAAATAAGTATATGATATTTTTCCGATTAAAATCAAATATTATTTATAATTACTATAAAAAAATTTTAAAAATAATAGATTTCCCTTATATTAAAGAACTTCAAATTGACTTCAAAATCTCAAATCAAAAAAAAAACTTACCGATATTATTTTATTGATAAAAATATACTATATAAATTGTTATATCGAATTCAAATGGAAGCAAAAATATAGTCAAAATCGGTAAATATTATAAATCAGCAAATGCCATAAACCAAATTGATATTCTTAAAGGTGTTTAGGCATTACCCGTGCAAAGAGTCAATAAAATGCGGTGCAAAAGTAACCTCAATGATTCTGATGGTAACTCGGCTCGTTTAGTGACTGATCATCAGTTTTGTGCATACAAATGCCCAGATATAAATATACATATATATATTTCTTTATGTATATATAGCTTACAGAGCGCTTAAGCGATTTCCTTGACTATTTTGGCGTCTTGGCCGAGTTGTGCGTGCTATAAAGCGCCACAGTGCTAAAAAAAAAATGGTATACGGGTTTCTACACGTTTCATACAGGTATGCATACATATAAACA
The DNA here is from genome assembly GCA_035045145.1 of Drosophila meridionalis. Lineage (NCBI taxonomy): Eukaryota > Metazoa > Arthropoda > Insecta > Diptera > Drosophilidae > Drosophila > Drosophila meridionalis. Next base: position 2,328,248 of record JAWNPG010000037.1, read on the forward strand.
TATATGTATTTATATTTATATTTGTGTATAGAGTATATATGGATATCGGTTCATATAGCATATCTATACTTATTACTCACGGCACGTCACAACAAATATAAATAAAATATTAAAATACACACGCAGAGACACGAAAACGAAACGAAACGAAACGAAACGAAAACTAAATACAAACGAAGCTCCAGCGATAACTCGAAATTAAGATATGCTTAAAAAGCAAAAGAAACTCGCACATGGCTCTGGGCCATGGGGCTCGATTGGTGGGGGTGCTTGGGCGGGGGAGGCGATGGCTAATTCGGTAAAGACTCCAGCGGTTGCCTCGTAAACTTGTTGACAACAACTTTGCTCGATTATCGTTGTGTGATTGTTTGTGAGTATCTTTTCGAGTGTGTGTGTGTGTGTGTGTGTAGATATGTGTGCATGTATGTGAGTGTGTGCTTTTTTTGTTGGGTGCCGTTCAGAATCGGCTGTTACTTTATCTATAAAAGTGCGGTTAACAGAGAGTATGTATGTGTGTGTGTATGTGTGTGTGTGTGTGTATGTGCTTGTCTGAACCGAACAGCTCTACGTTTTGTCCTACTGATGGGTGGATCGCTAAGTCATGAATCAAATGTATTTAGTGTCAATTCTTTTTTGAATATCTAAAATCAAGTTTTCATATTTATATATACATATTTATTCTAAATTATTATTATTATTTTTTTTTTGTTTTTGCTTTAATTAATCCTTCTTTGAATAGTTTATTTTGTGTTTCTTTAAATAAACTTGCGATATTTATATATAAATTATGGATTTTATTTGTATGATCATTTGGATTTAAATGAAAGTAAGATCATGTTTTATGTTCTAATAAAAAATGTATTTTATTGAATTTTAATTTTTTGAGACTATGTGTTTTAATAAAAGAGTTCATTCTTCTTTGAACTTTAAAGACATTAAATGCTGAGTGAAAAAAATCATTATAATATTGATCAACAATCAAAATATTTTGGGAAAAAATGTTACCTTTAGTAACAAATCATTAACAGAAAATTCTATGTTGATTTTCACTATAACTTTAAGAATGTTGAAATCTCTTAATAAATTATTATATGTTACTATCTATGGTATTATGTATATAAAACACAATTTCAATTCAATTCAATTTCAATTACGAAATCTTTATTGATTAAGATTAGTTTAAATTCGATAGTCTCACTAGATTACATCTTTCGAGCAATTGCTTGAATCGCAACTTGTTAAACAACCCTCGCCAGTGTATAATTCGTTGTCAGCAATACTCTGCTGATATGGCATTTAAAGCATTATTGTTGCTTTTGTTGCCTGGCCATATCATAGTATTATAAATACATATATGGCGTGGGGGCCTGATTAGTCTTAACTCGTCCGTCTGTCGCGCGGCTAGGCGTCTGATTGGACGAACAGTCAGTCAGTCAATCAGTCAGTCAGTCAATCAGTCAGTCAGTCGGTCGCTCATTTGTACGCAGCGGTGTCATTCATTTGCCATTTCAAGTGCTGTGCACACTCATGGAATATATACAATATATATATTTACTATATACATTTGTATACATGTTAGAGTGCGAGCTGTTGTACGTCGAAATAAATAAGTATATATGAAAGCCATTATAGTGCCGGCAGTAGTTGTACATTTTGCTCGGTAATAAGCTTTAAACTGTCGCTGCAGTCGAGTTGTTATTCATTAATAAGTTGTTTGGATCTCAATTGTTATACAGTGAGTGCTCCAAGTATACACATGTAAATAATGTGTGTGTGTGCACACATACATACAACTTCTAAAGATATCGAACAACATTTCTTACACGGTGTCTAAACTATTTCGAATTCACTTATGCAAATTGTACATCATTATGAAAATTGTAAAACTATGTGTGTGTGTGTGTGTGTGTGTGTGTTTTATTTGTTGCACCACTGGTTCTGCTTTAAGTTCTCGATTCTATTCCCCCACTTCACGCCATATTCAAGTTTTTATTTTTTATTTTTTTTTCAATTTGATGGCAATAAATACGTTTAACAACAATTAGAATTGACGACTTTTTCAAGCGAACGCCCCTCGCCGCCCATTCATTTTTATTGATTTCCGTTCCAATATGACAATCTACATAAATCAGGTGTGGTTCTCTGGTGTTCTAAAAATATTTATAGTCTAATTGTGACTGCAATAACTAAATGTATTTTTAAAGCGTAAAATATGATACAATAAAAAAAACTACTATTTTTCGCATATTGAATAATTTTTAATGAACTTTGGAGAGAATTTGAAACTGATCAGGTAGAGGTAATTATTGAAATAAATAAACGAGAAAAATGGGGACATTCCCCTAAAAAGATGTCTATATATATATATGTATATATTTGTAGAGCATGTTGTTATATGTCTGAATCAGTGTTTATAAAGATTACCATATACATATACAAAATATAAAGTTTATGTAAGTTGAGCTGTAAATAAGTTTTTTTTTTATAAACTGAACTAATCTCATTTATTATTGAATTCCTACATATTTATTCTTTTTATATTTATATATTTGTTATATTTATATATATTGTACTTTTATTTATGTTAAGCCTTCACTGAGATTTCTAAAATAGAAATATTATAAATATCCATGTATTTCTTGAGGTTGATTGAAAACTATAATTGCATTGTTTTCTTGCTGCAGCTATAAATGTACACAAATAAATAGTTTATTGTACTCTATGCACATAAAGGATGTTTTCAATAGAGCTGAAAATATATTTTTATATTTTATATAGAAAGTTATGAATAAATATATTTAATAAGAAATTCTCCTTTCTCTTTGTTTGCTTTAACTCTGTTCGCTTTACTCCTCTGCTATATTTATATAGTGTATACTATTTCTGAGCGCTTTGCTGATTTCCACTACTCTCCCAATATTAATCACTCTGGGTTATATATATTGTATAACGGTTCTTGGCTGTAGCAGTGCTGACTTCGAACTCAAACAGAGTAATGCATGAGTCGAACAATAAAATTATCGTGCAATCAACTCGAAACGACTTCATCAATCAAGTGGCCAATAAATCATATAATAAATTACTTTATATCAAGACAAAGTGGTGTCAACCCCAACCAAAGCACAAATAATAATAGACACGTTTCTACCTTACATTTTCGACTGCTAATAATAACGGTAACCAAATCGAACGGTTTGCTCCATATACTTATAAACATAGAAAACTATATATTATAGTTTTTTTTTAGTAATGAAAATTAAATTAATATATGTATTACTATACTGGATTATCTTGTTGCGCTTGGTGTCAAGTATATAATAAATTCATAAAAATCTGTCAAAAGTAATATGGTAAAAAGAGAATTCTAAGTATGACTATTCCGAACGCAGCATATTCCTTATCCTATTTAACGATCAACATTAGGTTCTTAAATAATCAAACTGTTATATTAATTACTATCAATTTCACAACTTCTGAGATTTCCCATAGCATAGAAATATCAAAGAACATAAGACAACGTTAGAATATACATACCTAACATACCAAGATTATTGCCCTTTTATAGGTACTATGATTACTTAAGTTTAAATATGTATATCGTCCAATATCTGATTCAATTTTAGTAGTTTGATATTCGATTCCATCGAAATGTTAGTGTTAATTCCATTTAGAGCACTTTTACGATTGACTGCACATTCCATTCGACTCGCCAGATGCCGTCGACATTTGTAAGGTTTAGACATCTAATTAGGGTATGGACTTAAGTTCCTTAGCATGAACCCGTCAGTTGGGGGTTTTTGGGTAGAAAGACACACAAACACACACACACACACACATACAATTTACTGCCTCGGGCTACCTGTTAATTCGTAAAGTAAACAATAAGCATGAGGAACACTTAAGAGAACACACTCACGCACACACACACACGCACATGTATACAGTTACCACCTCCTGCTTTTCCACTTGAAAGGTAAATAAGCCCAAGTGCCGACCAGCCTCCCACTCCATTCGAAAGCAACTGCAGTCGTGTGTGTACTTTTTCTCGAAACGGTAGCAACTACACACACACACACACACACACACACGCACAGCGTACCCCTTGGCTATTATCGTAGTTGGCCTTTAACTTTCGGTTTTATGTAATGGACACAAAATTCACTTAAATGCGGCAGTAAATACTCCAAAGTATCTGCTCAAGAACGATTGCAACATGTTCAGATATTTTTCTTACTTTTTTTTTAACTAACAACAAAATTCTACAATTCTTCTTCTTTTTGCTGCTACTACTTGTTCTGCTGCCTCTTCTGCTTCTTCTTCTTCTTAACTGCTGTTGTTTTTGTTTGTGCTCAACCATTATTTATATTGGTATTATTTAAGCTTAATGTATACATATGTATATATGTATATATGTATATATGTATGTGTGTATATATTAAGTAGCGCATCGAAAACTTTGGCCATTTGTGTGTATATCGCTGTCCACGTGTATGTGTGTGTGTTGTTTGTTGTGTATCTATAGTAAACAAATGCGCGTAAAAAATACACACGGCCAGCAGAAATTGGTTGCCTGGAAAAAAGAAGAAGAACAAGAAGAAGAAGCCAACGTATAATAACAACAAAAAATAAGAGGAAAAAAATGTATTAATGAAACAACAACAAGTAGAAGGAAGGCATCGTTAGTGTTGTTAGTGGACCCAAGCAACCCGTCGTTTGCTGTTGTGTTGATACCCTAGAGTCGATGTGAAAGATGGGAGTAGTGTTTATAAAGCAAATATGAGACAGTTAGTAATCTTCAAAGTAGTCGCCTTTAGAATGCCTCATTTCTTATTGAAGAGATATTCTTAGATTCGTAGAGATGACAGTATTAAGTTATCGATAATGTCATCTGATCGCATAAAAAGTATTATTTATTAAATTATTTAAAACCATATTGGCAAAACGAGAGTCAATTTAATGATAAATGAAATAAAAAATATAATGAATGAAAAAAGTATATACTGAATAGGTTGAAGAAGAAAAGAAAAACTATACTTTTCAATTGTAATAAGTTAGAAAGTTTTAATGGAAATTTTAATAATAATTATTAAATTGTATATATCATATTATGGAAAATTTATTACAACATTTGCAGTTGGTAATACAAAAACTATTTCAAATTTATCGTTACGTTGTATCGGCGCCTCGCTATGATATGATAATTTAATGCAGGAAGTGAATTTTAAAGAAATCCATTGAATCCTATCAATATGCCTATTCTGCAATCATAGGATTAATCGACATGATCCTAATTTAGTTTTAATATAGTATATATTATCCAGGCAACAACCGATTTTTGCCCACAGGGTAGCTGCTAGTCAGTCATAATGAACTCTCTGCTTCTCTATGTTTTTCGCTTGCTTTGCTGTGGCACGCTGCTGCCCTGCCTGCTTATCTAGATACATGCGCGTCGCAACGCATCCACAACGCCTCGTTGTGGCTCTGGGGGGCGTGGCGGCAATGTGGAGAAGCTCCACGATTCTGGACTGGCACTGGGATCTGTTGTTGCCACCATCATTCTCGTTCTCATCATCATCATCGTCATCATCATCGCCATCATCATCATTATCGTCGCCAGCGTATGCGTAAAAATTCTTTTAGAAGCGCGCGCGTAAAAGCGTAAAAGCAAACCTGAAAAGCACTGCAAAGAGTTGTATCTGCGTGATGTGTTAAAGGAATGAGAGTCGATACACGCACATACACACATTTTATCGTAATACTTATACAAAAATGTTGTTGTTATTGCCAACAATTGTGCAGTCAGTCAGTCCGCCAGAGACATCAACAGGAACAACGTCATCGGGCATATCTTTGATTCGGTTCTCTCGCAGTTTGATTTAGTTGGTACGACTCGTTCTCAGCACGAAAATATCAGACTATATATGTGTGTGCAACCGGTTTTGAAACTTATTTATTTATAAATTGCACAGAAAGCCAAGAAATTCAAGAAATTTTTTGTCGATCAGCATGACGAACAGCTACCAAGCTGTTGAGCTACAACGAGAACAAGAACTAATCAATTATTGCTATCGCCATATTCGAAACATATTGGAGCCATAAACTGTATCAGAATAAATGGGAACAGCTTTACAAGTGTTCCTAAAACAAAACATAGAAAAAAAAAACAAAAATATTAATAAATTATGTAAAGCTAATGAATGTGCTAAACAAATGCAATAAACCCTTTGGTTCATCAATTTATGAATTGAATTATAAGCAGCGCGTGCGGGTTATAATTAAGTGTAATTATTGCTAATTAAATTAACATTTTAAATGGAAATATTTATATGTAAATAAAACAATAAAATAGAAGAGATAAAACTAACTTAACGAAACATACGACAGTAAAGTCAACAAAATAAATAATAAATATTCCCAACAATATTGTCGACCTACGAAAACGTACGTGCAAAATATAAATAAAGTAAATAAATAATATATATATGTATATATAGATTTATATATGTTTGATAAAGTGTATATCTGGAGCGTACAACACGTTTCGTTCATTTTTAATTCATGAAACTTATTTCAAGCTGCCAGACGACGACAAAAATAAAACATTTTTACAAAATATACATAGAGACACATAGTTATATATACATTTATATCTGTGTGTGTGTTCAATATGTATTCGTTTGTGTATGGCATATGCCATATTCGTTTGTTTATAACTATATTTGTTTTGATATAGCCAAACACACACTCTTAATGACTATATGTATCTACGCCAGCCGGCGAGCCGTGTGTCTATCTATAAATTTGCTAAAATCAAAAAAAAAAACATATATAAATAAACAACAACAACAACAAAAACAACAACCAAATGCATTTTATCTTCAATCATTTTCAATTCTATTTCATGTCTCCGTATAGCGTATATTGATATTATTTTTACGCCAAGCACATAATCAGTGAATGTATAAAGAAAATTTGCGCTGAAATAATTAAAAACCAGAACGTTGCCGAACAGGTGCAACCGACAGCCCAATACTCGCTCAACAAAATGAAAATGAAATTAGATAACTAACGGTTGAAGATATAGATACAATATAGGGTGTATCCGTATCTACTCTGTTTAGCTTTTGAGCGAGCATAAAAAAACAAAAAAAAAGAAATAATTCTTATCGATAAGGCTGCAGCAACAGTAGATTTGAAGCCGAAACACTCGACGCGAGCTACGATCGTGTGATTTTTCATTCATGCGCTAATCGTCGGGCGCAACATTTCAATATCTTTTCACAAATGCGAGTATTTCTATACAAACATATACGATCTATATGTATATATATTTTTTCGCAGAAAACAGCCGATATTTACGTGAATGTGTGTGTGTGTGTGTATATATATATCTACATATGCGAGTATTTACACACTTTTTGCCTTCCTTTGACGTCTGTTTTTGGTGGTGCGCTCCACACGCGTCAACACTTGCGGACGGGCCCCACCGACAGCCGCCCGCCCACCCACCTGAGCCACCGGGCACATATTTTAGCAAAATTTTTAATACATTTTAATGCTGCGTAAATAATGAAGCAACGAACCAATTGCCGCGACCGCGTGCTCTCGCAAATTAAGGCAAAGCGATAAAAGAAAATAAATAAATAAATTAATACATAAATATTTTCATTCTTTTTTTCGCTTGAATTAAGCTTTTTTCTCACTTTTGTATATTTTGCTTTTTTCTTTTGATGGGAATAAATATTTTCGCATACCGGAAAAATAACTCAACGCGAGTATACAACATCAAGACGTATTCCTTTGCTTAAATAATTGGCTATAGTAGCTTAATAATTACAGAATTAAATATAAAAATTTTAAAAAAATAATTGATTTATCGAAATCCAATTTGAAACAACTTTAATTTCTCTTTGTTGTCTTCAAGCATAGATGTTATTTATGTAGTATAAGAATAACATTAGTTATTTCTGCTCTTCCATAAACCATTGAATTTGTTCTATAATCAGTGAACGGCACAGTTAAGTCGTTCATGAATAATACTCATTGCGTAGTTATTCAATCATTTCATGAACGATTCATTTTATTCAGACATTAATAAACGATACGTTCGATTGAGTTGTTCGGCTGTTTGGATGAATATATTGAGAGCTATTCAGCTGTCGATCATAAAAAACTGAATAAGTGAGCAATCAGAATTTTGTATAACAAATTAAATTGTTGAATTACTGAACCATGAAGATATAGTTCAGGATTGGGTAAATTTATAATTCAAATTATTCAATAATTGACAAAAACATCCGACAACAAAATGTAAAGGAGAATAAAATTTGTTTAATATTAAAAATTAAATCTGAAATATATATCAGATATAAGAATTTTATTATTAAATTGTATTAAGGAGTATTTTAACTTCTTTTATCGGAATTTCAGAATAGGGTTTACAACTAATTTTGTTTTTAGATGTAATATTTAAAAAAAAATGTAATAGAATTCACTTTGAAGACCTTTCTTAAATTTCTTAAAAGTATATATCATTCTTTAAAGTATAGTCAAAATATATATTGAATAAAATAGTTTAATTCTTTTTAAATCAATTCACTTAGTAACTAATTAACGCGCATATTTGATTCATAAACCACATCAAACCAGATTTCACGAGTTGACTCTGACTCTATGGAAAGCAAATGTTGACCAATTTGTATTTTTACTTTCATTTCTGTGGCTACCTAGGTATTGATCAGAGTCAATCTAACAAGCTGTAAACATATTTTTATTCTGCTTATTTATGAATACTTTGAACATATTTTTGGCAATTTTTCGCTGGGCTGGAAAAGCAATGATTATTTCATATTTTGTTTGCATTTCGTTTGCAAGTGGCTTTGATTTGGATTTCAATTTTGTTTCGTGTAATAAAATATAGTCTTTTACAACTTGTGGGATTTGTGAATAATAATTTATACACGCCGTACATTGTTGGCGCCACTCAATTACACTACAACAACAACAACAACAAAGGCAGCAGCAGCAACAGCAAAGTGACATGGCGTCAGTTTGTCGCCATCAGTCAGAGTTCATATTTGCTTTGCATGTTTATCTGTGAGTGTGAGTGTGAGTATGAATGCTTATGAATGTGTGTGTGTGTATGTGTGTGCATAAATTATATAAAGATTAAATATATGTATCGGACATACATATCTATAACATAGTAGTACTCGTTCTTGTTGCTGTTGTTGTTGCACCCGTCAAATGTCTTTTGACCAAATTGAGCTGTGTTAAGTTTCACGCAGGCACACGATATGCCAGCCACAGCTGCTGCTGCCTTATTATATGAGAAGTATGCAAAAATCTACAAAATTAAACTATATACATATACACACAAATACACACACACACACACATAGTGTGTACATAAGTATTTAAATCAACACAGCCTGTAATTATAAGCGGCAAAAGTTATTTTGCAAATTTCTTGGAAATGCATACAAAACATGCCTTAAAAGGTATTTTGCGGTTTGTTTTGATGGCCAGCCAGCCACAGTAAAAAAAAAAAAAACGAAAAAAGATATATAAATATTGCCGCCAGACTGTCACCAATAAAGACAACTTTGTCTTTTCAATTTATACTACTATAATTAACAATGTGTCGAAATCGAAGCGTTGAGCTATTGCTGGTTATTCCAGCACATTGTGAACTGAATGTACTATAAATTCCTGTATTATAAATTCCTAATTAATATATATCTTTCCTTTGTTTTTTTCAGGTAATTTTTTGAATGCGAACCTATTTTGGATAAGCGGAATTAGCAAATGCCATAAGAGAGAGTGGGTTGAGTATACTTAATATTTTTATAGAATTAACTACGTTTATGGTTTTTAATGATCTTTAATCTTATGGGTAGATAAAACTATGTTTGTAGCTATTTATAGTTAGAATTGAGAGATAGAGGAAACGGTGCTCATAATCGTGCAATATTTGAGATTATAATTCATTTATGTAGTATGTAAAAATCTATAAAGATAGGTCCAATACTTAATTGCTGTAAAGTATTTTAGTATTTTATTTTAATATGCAAATATTCTGCAAACTTTTTCTCACTTCAGGTAGAAAACGTTCGTTGTCTAGTATATATTATTTATTATACATCATATATATTTTCACTAAGTCTAAAAACAAATATAGATTTGATATTATTTGAATTTTTGTATATTATATATACATTGTAAATTATATCAGATATACTTTCACTTAGTCTAATATAGTTTACTTTTCTAACCCACAATAGTTTGTAGACTTGTTTATTGATAGAAAAACTTGATAATATTTGAATTTTCTAGTTTTCAAGACCAAAACTGATTTAATTTAAAAACTCGTATAGTAAACGCAGTTAAACTATCTTTCACTCTTCGGTCGGTGCAGAGTCTCGCTGCAATTTCCACTCAGCTCAAAGCCCAGACAATATGAATTAATTGGTTTTTGAAAAGCTGCGCTTATTTTCAGATGTTCAATCTGCTGATGATTAAACTTTTTGCGATTAAAAATAAAGGCGAATGTATAAAAAATGAAAAGACAACAAATGCTTACTAATCAATTATTTGTCTAGCATATAGAGCTCAGTTCATTTATATAAAATATATATGTATTTTAAATATATACATATTTATAATTATATATAAATAATACACACAGAGCGGCATGCTCTAGTCGAGAAATCTCTATGAACAGATTTACTTAAACCAAGTCTGAAGTTTACACGTAATCTAATCAAATAGACTTCGCATGGTGAACAGTGCGAGGAAATATATATTTATTTTAATAATATATTGTGTATGTGTGTGTGTTTTTTTTTTAATTATATTATATACATAAACAAAATTTAATTTATAGTAAAAACCAAATTATAAAATTACAATTGGATGTCATATATGCATATCTATTTCTTAGCAACTTGAAGAGTTCATAGTTTTCGCGACGTTTGTCTATCTTTAAGATACTCTCTCTCTCTCTCTCTCTCTCTCTCTCTCTCTCTCTCTCTCTCTCTCTCTCTCTCTCTCTCTCTCTCTCTCTCTCTCTCTCTCTCTCTCTCTCTCTCTCTCTCTCTGTCTCTCTGTCTCTTTTCTCTCTCTCTCTCTCTCTATCTCTCACTCTCACTGTCTTTCTCTCTCTCTCTCATTCTCTCTCTCTCTCTCTAGTGCTTCAGTTGAAGTTATGTGAACTTTGGGGCGTTACATGGGCACGTTCCTTATGTGGCTCAAGTGCAACTTTGATTTTCCGTGCACATTTTGTTGACTCTTTTTTTTTTTGGTGCTTATATTTTATTTTATTTTATTTTCTTTTCTTTTTTGCTTTTCGGTCAGTTTTGTTTTTGCATTCTTTTTTGTTGCATTTTTCACATGCATCAACAATATTTTGTGTGATTTTTTCGCATGCACATTTTTTAACCAGCTAATCAGTTACTATAGCATTGCCAGCGGCGTGCTTGGGTTTCGTGATTGCACTTTTAATTTACTACGTTCGTAGTATGTATGTGGCCACATGCACAGTTCTCTCGAGAGAACAAATATATACTTGTATATACACATATATGTATATACTTATATGTAATTTAATATACGAACCGGCCGGCCCACGCATGCACATGAACCGGTACCCCGACAGGCCCAGACCCAAACTCAAACCGAGCCCAGAGCAAGCCAGGCCAAGCCAAGCCAAAGATTGAGGCGCGCCAAGCGCAACCTACACAAAATGTTGTTACTATGAGACGACAAACAGGGTATACGTGGCGCAGTAGTAAGCCGTTCGGGGCGGACTAGGGGAGTGGAATCGTCTATGCTATTAGCACAATGCCATGAGAGCTCAAGAAATTAAATTCAATGAAATTAATTAATGCTTAGTTGGGTTTTAAGCGTGGGCTTTAGACAAGTGCCTCCATCAGGGCTAACAGCGACAGCAGCAGAAGCTGCTTTACTCGTATATTTATTTATTTTGGCAAACACACACACACACACACACACAGAGAGGCATACATGAGTGTGAGCGCGCGCAGATGTTTGTATTTAACGGTTTATGGTTTTAGTTGAACGAATTTGTGAAAAGGGATCGAATAGCCTTTTGATGGCCTAAAGCCAATAAAATCTGCATATGATTTGGCTGATTGTTATTCGTAATTATTATTATATGTTCTCATATAATTAAAACCATTTTTTGCATAATTAAGCAAGGCAAAGCCTTAGTACAAGCTAAATATTTTGTATTTAATGCATATAAGAGCGCACATTATTTACATATTATATATTTACATATTATATAATCATGGTTAAGCTAGGTAATCGTTTATCATCTTTAGTTATTTAAATTAACTTTCAGTTATTAATCAAATTTTCAACTTAACCCGAAATAACTAGATTTTTGTGCTGAAAATTAATTTGAAGTTAATGGAATGAAAGACAGAATGAAAGAAGAGAAATGAAAAAATTATAATTAGCAATTTTATTAGTGCATTAAAAGCTTAGTTAAAACTTGTATTTACTCCCTGCTAAGGCATAAAGATACATTATTTAACATTAGTTTAGGAATATAATTTCAATATATATATAATTTGTATAAATATACAAATTTCTTAAGAATTCTAGATATTCCAAATTGTTCAAAACATATCTAAAAACCATTTTAATGAATAACTTGAAATGTTTTAGAGCTTGATTAAATAGCTTTCTTTGTATATCTTTTTATAAACATTTCATCTGAGTTCTAAAATCATTTCAGTATTCATAAATATATTTGACTCATATGGTCTGTTCTACAAGTAGATCTAATCTAACCAATTTTCCAACATTTTCCATAATCATGATAGCTCCATCTAAATAGCTTACACTAACTTCTATGAAATGCAGTTACTGCATTTCTATTTCCTCGCTTTTCCTATGAGATATATACAACTTTCGTAATTGATTAGTCCTCTTTGTCAAGGTCTGCGATAATGTATTCATTCGATTCGATCAGTAAAGTAATTTCAACATACTTTTATCGTATCGTAACCCACTCGATTTGAACGCGTCTGCTCAATTTCAATTTTCAGAGATTGTGAAATCGAATCGCGTCGCGACGTTCAGCTGGAGTGTCTGGGCCTTAGTCAATGCCTGACCAAGATTAACTGACTCACCCACGTGTGAAACAAGTTTTCACCTATTGCACGATGTCAAAAAGGTCTTTTGTGTAATCGAGACTTGGCGTGACTCAAATCAAGTTTACTAACTGACAATTATAATGTCGGGAGTTTAGTGCAAGTGTCGAAATGGCGCAAATCAAATGGGCTATCCTTTGACCTTTTTAACGTCCTTCATGGCCAAGTTTATTCTATGGACCTTTGACATTATCAAATTTAGCCAGAAAAGAGCAAGGCTCAGAATTCAATAAGTCCAATGGGATATGTGTGGGCATGAATATATATTTATTTATATATATATATATATATACTTATGTGTACGTATGTTTGTATTTACACTTTTTCCGACTCTCTTATTTGCTTAGGCCTTTTTCTGGGTTCATTCAATAAACTAAAAATATATAACTTGATTGTAAGAGGCTCAATTTAGGGCAAATATTGTTAAAGGTGGGGCAACCGTTGGGTATGATTATATATAGACTTTAAACCATTTATTATGCTATATCAAACATATTCCATATACTTTTTAAAAATAAAAATTCTATATTTAAATTTAGTATATAAAAAATACTAGAATTTTCTATTAACTATAATTATTTAATTTTAAAAAGTCTCTTCCTATTAAATTACAGTCTAAATATATCTGTGTCTAAAAGCTAAAAGATCAATTCTAATATAAAGAATTTCTGAATACAAAATAAAAGTCTAACATCTAAAATATGTTAAAAGTATTTTTTATTTTATTTTCTAAGAAATATATTTTAAAATTTATTCCCGAAAGGCTAATAAAACCCTAAAGCCCAATATAAATCAATTGAATAGTTAACTTTATTTTCTTAGAACCCATTTCTGATAAGAAAATAAAACTCTTAAAGCCAATATAGTATATTAATTAGAGTATGGTTATTATTTTCTTCTCAGAAATCATATTGTATATGTTAATGTTCCCTTTTATCTTAAAGGATCTGTTTGACATTCTGGTAGCATAGTTGCCTAAAGTATGTGAGATGATTATGTATATCACGTCGGGTGCTTAAACTGCTTCGTTTTGGCAAAACAAATTGAAAAGGCAATAATAGTTCCTTGTTATTTGTGACTTGTGCAGCCCATTGACTTATTTATTATTTTGTAGCTGAACTCTTTTCGTTTTTCAACGCATCATTTGAACAAAATCAACAGCAGCAAACACTTTTAGTGCCTCGTGCTCCGATCTGAAATTCAAGATAAGGCACAATCAATTAGTGGCTATATAAACAGAAACCGAAACAGATACAGAAACAGCAACAGCAACAGCAACACGAATAACTACGAGGCATCCAATGCTCACCTCTCACTTCATTGTGGTAAAATATATGGACTGACAAGCCCCAGGGAAACAGCTCCTCCAAATAGCAACAAAACGAACACACAAAGTTGGATCAACAGCAACACACACGCACACACACAGCGACAGGTTTTGCGTCAATTTGTTTTTATGTTTTCCTTGTTGTTTCGCCCAGTTTTATATGTATCTTCCATAGATCATCAAGACAAAAACAAAAAGTAACATACAATAGGACCAATTTGAATTGACAGGCCGACGTCTGAATACCCTTGCTTAGAATTGAATTTTTGTAAAAGAAATTTTCATGTTAAAGATGAGTATTCAAATAGTCAAGTTTGTCAGAGAAAATTTTTAGTTAAGATTCTAATATTCTCTACGTAATACCCTAGCTCACTCATCCTCTCTCTTTCCCTCTCGGCAAGGGTATACTAATGTGCACAAAAACAAGACGAACAAAGTGCGCACACGCATTTGCTAAGTGGTGTCAAATATTTACATGATATTATATTTCGATTTTCTATTTACCTTTACACACTTTGACTTTTGAGCGTTGCTTCACTGTAGCTTTCTAGCTGCCCTTGCCTGAGGCACGCGCTCCATGCCAAGAGAGAGGGAGAGTAAGAGAGACAGAGAGATACCCTGAGTAATGACAGTATAATCTATGAGCATACAAAACATACAAATATCGATATACATATAGAGTATTTCGTTATCTAGATTTATTTTGGTATTTATCTGTTTCTTATGTGTGACAGTTAACTCTTTTAGATTCTGTTTTTATGAATGCGGAAGCTTTGATTAATTAAGTTCTGGCATATTAGGTTATGTTCCAGCTACATTAAATATTATTCGTTAGCAACTTATAACACGTTTACATACTTTCAAACTGTTTTTCGCATCACTTACTGCAGCAAATTGGTGCCCAAGGCAATTCGCCTGTTCCATTTAATTAGGTTATTTCATAATTATGTATTATTTTTTTTTTTTTTGTATAAACAGCATTTGAACCAGCAAAACCTCGCCGAGTCTGTGGACCCGTCGTGTGCGTTATTTATAGCTAATTGCAACTGGCACTTGGCCTGTCCTCTGTGGCAATTATTGCGGTAACTTAGTTACTTACCCCACGCACAAGGGCTGTCCATGTCCGGGTGTTAGTGGAAGGACCTTGACAAGGCTCCTGCCCCTGCGCACGCAGACACAGCTACATTGAGGCAGTTAACACATTAAAGGCGCTTACAGTTACTTGCTAAATTCGTATTTTCATAGAGGTCGACGACTAAAAAGTGATAAATTGATAAATCTATAAATTATTAAATTTGTATACCCTGAACCCATTGAGAATGGTAAATCAGGGTATAATGGTTCTGTAAAAATTGATGTTATAGGCACAAGTAGGTGTGGTAGATCCCATACATTATATATGTAAGTATATTCTGGATGAGGGCGACAAGCTGAGTCGAAACATAATTGTCCGTCTGTTCGTCTGAAATCTCGTAAAACATGAAAGCTAGAGACTTGCAATTTAAAATAGATATTCGTATATAGCATACGCAGGACGAGTTTATTTCTTTGGTTCGATAACTCATCCAACTTTCTTTATATTGATATAAATGTAGATCCTTGTAGATCCTTGTAATGAATACAGAGATTTTGTAAGTTCCATTTTTAAATACGACCCCCATTTCGCCCGAACTTTGGAAAAAACGTATTTCAATTACAAGAGACTTGTGATTTGGAAAATATATAGATATAAAAGCTAATATCACATTCTGAAAACTCCACCTCTTCAAGATATATTTTAAACAAGCAGGTTCGACTACGGCACTCTAAATTGTTCTATATATAACTGTCGTCCATAGGGAACTTCAAGCTGGATAATTATGTTTACTATTTAGATCCCAGTAATTAAGGATATCTACTTATTTATAGATGAAACTTTTAGCAACTGTTCAGCTTCTTTTTACCCCACGCGATCTAAATAAATTTGAAAAGAAATTGATCTATGTGCATATAGTCCACATAGTCTGCTACTGCAAGGCTTGTATCATGTTTGGCATGTGCTATGTAAATCAATTGAGCGAGGGTTCCAAGGGTTCCTTAATGTGAACAGAGTGCAAAGTAGTTCACAGTTCATTCCCCCAATGCAGGGGCTGTCGCCTGCCTTTGACACTTGTCGTCATCGTAGTTTGCTCGGCAACCATCCAGGGGCTACGGCGATGGCGATGGCGATGGGCGATGGGCGATGGTAACCCTAATCATTGCGAATGGTTTCAAGCTTCTGCACCAAGCCCATCTCTTTAGACGGCTGCTGTGTAAGCGTTTTATGCGGTTACTTAAGAAAGAATTCTAAAGATACCTTTTTTTTTTGCTACTCTCCCTCGCCGCCTTTGTTTGCGCTTGTTAGTTGTTCTTGCCAATTGAAATGGTTTTTTCCTCCTTTTTTTTCGCATATCAAAGCTGCCCCAACAACAATTTTGTTATGTATATATAAAGTTTGACATTTTTTCCCTTTATATATGTGTATATATATATTTATATATAGGCCTCATAAAATGTTTTGTCGCATGTTGTTCATGTGAGCGAGGAATGTGTATGTATGCAGTGTGCATGTGTGTGTGAGTGTGTGTGTGTGTGTGTGGGTTGTTTGATGTTGCGGCGAGTTCTTGGAGGGTTTCGCGCTGTTAAGTCGGTGTGAGAGGGTTTGATTTATATTTAAGGTTATTGCGCATTAATATTTTGTCAAAGGCACAAACCGTTCTGAGCCCCAACATAAACACCCACTAAATGGGCATAGGCAATATTATTAAATATTAAGTTCCATTTAATATGCTTAGGCATTCGCTATTAATCAATACAAATTACTTGCGAATGTTGTCTAGGCTTTAAACTACTGATTACACAATATTTATGTAAAGCATTTAGTTAAAGATAAATTGTAGTTATTCAAAAAGAGAAACATTGAAGAGTATTAGCCAAGGTTAGTTATGACACTTTGCCAGAAGCAATAGAATGAATCAAAACAATTGCTAATTCTTATGAAAGGATGAAAACTGAAAAAAAAAACTACTATATAATCTATATCTATCAAATAATCTGATTTCCTTTGAGGCTAAATCTAGTCTAAGTTTAAGTCGAATAAAACATATTTTTGCCTGCTTTTATTTTATTTCTTTTTTTTTTTGTGGTCTCTTCCTAATTATGTTAGTTTTAAAGTGAACTTTATGCACTTATATAATGCGATTTATATTAGAAAATAATAAATACATTAATTATTTTGATTTTTCATATTGATGCGTCATTGCTTTCGTTAAATAATTATATTTTAATCTATTTTTTTTTTCACTTTTTTAATTATTTCTTACTATTTTAAAATTATACATTTTTTAAGTATTTGTTTTATATACATAATATTTTACTATTTTTTTTTAGCATTTAATTTTTATGTATATTTTGTTGCTGTTATTTTTATTGAAAATGGGAAGTCAGCAGCAGCAGAAAGTGGTTTAATAATATTTAAATTTAAAATATATTATATTTACATTAAATAAACATTAAATGTATAACTTTTACATTTTTGCTTAACATACTTAACTATTTTAATACTTACCAACAGACAGAAGAAGAGGAGAAGCACCGCGCTGCACTGGACGACAAAAGATGAAGAATGCGACTGAAGCTGCGCTGCAGCAGGCTTGCCTTTATATGAAGGCAAGCTCAACCCTTAAGCCTCTTTCTGAGTCAGTCTTCACACTAGATCATTAGGCGACCGAGTGTGAAGTCTGACTCAGAAAGAGGCTTAGAGATGAGCTTGCCTTCAGTGGAGCTGTCGCTGCCCTATATAAAGGCAAGCCTGCTGCAGCCCAGCTTTAGTCGTATTCCTCATCTTCTGGTGGTCAGTCGTCCAGTGCAGCGCGGTGCTTCTCCTCTTCTTCTGTCTGTTGGTAAGTATTAATATTATTAAGTAAGTTAAGCGATAATGTAAAAGTTATACTTTTAATGTTTATTTAATGTAAATATAGTCTATTTTAAATTTAAATAATATTAATCAGAGCACTTTCTGCTGCTGCTGACTTCCCATTTTCAATAGGCAATTTCATAAAAATTAAATGCAAAAAAAATATAATAAAATTGTAAAATATACATAAAAATAAAATAATAAAATTGAATACAATTATCTAAATGTCAAATCCTACGCAATTTCTTATCAAATCTTAGCATTTGGAATCATATCAGTTTACTGTAATTTCGAAATAATTGTAGTCGAGTGTAACTCAACCAACAATTTGTTAGGCAGCAACATTTTGTTTTTATTTTTGTTTCTGTATTTTTTTCTTTATCACTTTACAAGCTTTTAGGCCAGCTGGCACGCACCTTTAGAAGCCAAAGCAAAATAAAGCTAGGCAGAAACAATGCTCTGCGCCTACGTTAATTTGAAAGTTTTTGAGGTAACTTTTCCATGCGCCTCATTAGCATTGTCTGTCGAAGTTAAAGTTGATAATAAAGTTTAAACGTGAGTTGTGAGTCGTTGCGTGGGCGTGGCGTGGCTTGGCTTGTGCCGGATTTGGCTTGAGGGTTTATTGATTCATTTATTGAGCGTAAATTGAAACATATGCAGCCATAAACCAAACGATCGGTGGGCGGCAGAGAAAACTTTATAGGCTGTTGAGCATGTCGCTGCCAAATTTAATAAGTCAATCCAATTATTAAAATATTTCAATGGAGCCCCAAACGCACAAGCTCAGCAGACAGCACAGACAATGCAGACAATGCGAAAGCTCTTAAGCCAAGCCAGTCAGCTGCCAAGTTGGCTCGGCTGGCTCTGTGGACTCCCGTTGACAGGTCCCAAAGGGGGGCATTGGTCCAGAACCATCCTGTTAGCAATTTGCTTCTCTAATTTGCTAACAAAAAAATCAATTTTATGCAAATGCTCGTGGACATCTGGAATGTTCCCGAGGGCCACGCGTAACTAAGCATCCAGTGCCAGTATTTTAGGCGTGGAGACAACAAGATGTTTAATATTTATATCTAGATAAATATGCGAGAAGGTCCATATTCGCTAGCAATAAATGTAACCTTTATCAAAATGTTCAGTATATTGCGCGATAGTTTGTCAGGATCTCGATATCTATAGCTTGATTAACATGTTTGCCATATATTAGTTAGAATACTTTAATCAATTTATTCTGTGAATTTCCAATTTTTCGATAATATCTATTTTATATTTATAAAATATAGAAACTAAAGTTTTTAAACATAGATAAATCTAAAATATACATATATATTTATATCTCTTTTTTTATTATATAAAATTTACTCATAAATATTAAGAAAATTCCCATTGTTGAATAACTCTCCCTTTACTTTAGCTTTAAAAGAGTAAGGCTAAGGACTTTCTATGCAACATTTAAGATGTTGACAACTTTCTTCTCCCTCTGTTAATTTAAACTATTTTCGCATTCACTGTATAGAAAATTTCATAAACTAAATACCAAAGTTTTCCAAGAATTCATTTTGACATATTTTGCATTTAAGGGAAGAGAAAGCACAGCTCTTGGCATTAATGTTATTATCATACAATCTAGAATGACGCTCAACTGAAAAGGTTTGACATTTTAAAAAGTTACAGCTCTTCAACGAAGTGTCAGGTTTGAATGAAATAAATTGTATTATATGTATAAGAAAATTATGATTAGAAATAGTTTCTGATTTGTAAAGTTCCATTAAATGTTATTTATGTTAATTCAAGCATATGGCAAAACATGTGATATTTTTAATGCAAACTAAGAACAAGATGTTCAAATCCTTACACAACTGTACATTCATCATCATATTTTGAGATTAATTCTATATTTAAATGTTGATATATTGTATATACATATATTTAATAATATTAATATATATTCAATATTATTAATAATCAAAGCTTAACACAGAAAATGTGAACTGGTTGTCCGTTTATTAATTTCAACAACCTAACGTTCTATTTAAAGACCTTTCAATAGACTTCTAGTTCGACTAGCTCTTCATAAACTTGAACCATTTGAGAATTACAAGGTTATAACTGGGGCAGCAATATAAGATCAATAGATCAATAAGTACCATAACTATATAAATGATAATAATTTTGTTGTAATAATAGTTTAATATAACTCTCTCTCTCTCGCTCTCACCTTTCTCAGTCTCGCTCTCTACTTCTCTTAATCTTTCTCTCTCTCTCTCTCTCTATCTCTCTCTCTCTCTCTCTCTATCTATCTCTCTATTTCTCTCTCTCTCTCTCTCTCTGTGTCTCTCTCTCTTCCTCTCCCTCTCCCTCTCATCTGTAACTCATTACACAAAGCTTATAATAAATTGCCTAGATTTTATTTATATTATTTTTTTGGGTTTTTTGCACTTTTGCAGTTTGAACTGCACTGAAAGCGCAGTTCAGCAGCAATCGATGTGTGCGATAAAAGCCTCGACGTGTACGTTCGCTCGTTCGTTTAGTCATCCATATGGCATCATCCAGCGAACCATCTGAACGTCTGTCCATCCGCTCGTTCGTTTATTTATATAGCCACACAGATATGGCGTGGCTCATTTTCAAATAGCCGCAGATTCTATACAATGCAAAATATTAGAGAGAGATAGGAAATGAAGTATAAAAAAAGAAAAGGAGAAATAAAAACTAAATAAATGCCCGCATGTTGCTGCTGTTGTTGTTGTTGTTGTTGTTGTTGCTGCTGTTGTTGTTGCTGTTGTTGCTGCTGCTGTTGCTGCTGCACATTCATTTATAGCGCGCACGCGTTTATAACAATGAAATCAAAACACAGCAGCGCAAGAAATTTGCATTTAGAGCTCAATCAAATGCAATTTGCATGTTGTAAAAAACAAGCAATGAAAAAAACATATACGAAACGCATTTATTTTAAACTCTGTGTGTGTTTGTATTGGTATTTTGTGTATTTCATAAATATTTAATGGCATTTGGCATTGCATAAGTGCGCTGCGAAAATGCAAGACCCGCAAACAGCATTGGCCAGGGTTGCCACCCCCATTTACAATTGGTTAATAATACCTGATTACCTGTCACCTGCGGGCGTGGGCGCCAATCGACTTGAGCTCACTTGTCCGTCAACTATCGATTTAAAATCCCGATTTCAATCATTAAATATAGTGGTGCAATATAATGTTCGCCCTCTCAAGCCACGCGAACCTAAATGGCTGGGAATTTAGTTAACTGCCAGCACATTTTATCATTGGAACCTGGCTAAGACCAATTTTCATTTAGTTACTATTAAGCCATTGATGGTCTCTGGTCATTTATGATTCACAATGCAACTTGGATATTCCTGGAAATGCTATTCAAATATGCAAATGCAATATAATGCATTAACTTGATTACGATCTATATTATTATAGAATAGGTTAGCACTCGGGTAAATTGACATAATTTAGTATCAAAATCATCTCAAAGTAAATTAAAGTTGTTTAGCTATTTATGTCTTCTATTAAGTCTATATTCTGCAATGAGGCACGTTTTCACATTTAGCCAGATTTGAATTAAGTACAGGTAATCTCACCTGCCTCGGCTTTATTATTGATTATTGTTTGCTGTCTCTCTCGGCGTAATGGAAAATTGATCCGTTTTGTGTCCTATTTAAAATCAATTTCATCAGCAGAAAAAGCAAAGCAACAGCAAACAACAACAACAATGCGCAGCTTGGACAGTTAATGCATTTGTTTGCAGTGTTGTTGTTTCTGCTGCGCTGCTTCGCTGCTGCTCTGCTGTTTCTATGGCTGTCGCCTGCAAATAAAGTTTTTTCTGCTTGCTCTCTCGCTCCTTCTCAACTCAAGCTCAGCTCCAGTTGTGCTTTGTGGGCTCAGCTATTGACAGCGTCGACGCCTGCGGCGGCAGAACGGCGTACGGTAAGCAGCACGCTAGCATCCATAACAGTAGCTGCTCGGTACGTCAACACAGAGACCAGTCAAAGGCAGCAGCAGAAGCAGCAGCAGCAACAACAACAACAACTACAGCTACAACGACAGCAAAAGCAAAAGCAAAAGCAAAGCAAAACGGCGCAACTATGTTTATTCTTGTCGAACTCATTTTATTTTGTTTATCTTTATACTTTTTTCGCTCAACTCTTTCGCATTTTTCGCTCCTCTCTTTCAACTCATCGCCGCGTCATGGGCTTTTACTGCATTGAAATTTGCAACACATTCCAATTTGTGGAGCTCTTTGGCTTTGGCTACCGTTTGACGTTTCAGTTTAAGGCATATGAAATGATTCGATGCAAATTTTATGCGCCATATTTTGCTCTTTCTCTCTCTCTCCCTCTCTATCTCTCCCCACTTTAAATTTATAAACCTTTATACATACATTGTACGTACAGCATAAACCGTCATCTGCAGCGTCTGATATTCTTCCTGTCCGCATTTCGCATCGTCATTAATTCCATTTGTGTTTTCTTTAATGCATTTCGCAACGATTTGGAGTTTTTTTTTTCTTTGTGGCTTAGAAGTGTTTATAAGGCGCATACTTAAGACACATTAATATTTATTAATAACGCATTAAAATCACTTATTCTTAATTTGGTAAAGCTCTAAAATGGATGGGAATTTATAGCAGATAAATCGAAAGCTACTTATTCTTTCGATTTTTAATATTTTTTTTATTATATTTATATTTATTTTTATATCATCAATACATAATATATAATATATATAACTTTTGGTACAGTGACATTTATGACTAATAATAATAAAATTTAGATTTTGAACATTAAATAAAATATTCAAAATATATAAGTTTTATAATTGAAGCGTTTTCAGTAGAGAATTATTATTTTATAATTATAATATAGTTTTGCTTTTCTTTATAAAAACTGTTTTTACTATAAACTTTGTAAATATTTAATACCTTGGAATTATTATACCCTGAGCCCATTGAAAATGGGAAATCAGGGTATAATGGTTTTGTTAAATGTATGTAACAGGCAGAAGGAGGCGTGTCAGACCCCACAAAGTATATAGATTCTTGATCAGGGCGGCGAGTTGAGTCGATTTAGCCCTGTCCGTCTGTCTGTCCGTCCGTCTGTCCGTCCGTCCGTATGTTTGAACGCGTCGATCTCAGAACGTAGTTGACCTAGAGACTTGAATTTTTTTTGTTGGGTCCGTGGATAGCACGCGCATATAGATTAATGTGAATTTTATGCAATTTCAATTTTTTTATTTTTTGGATACCGGCTCTTTTTACAAATTTACCCCCCCCCCCCCTGCCTTAAAACACCCATTGAGAGTCTGTTGCAAATATAACAATGTGAATAAATTAGCATTTTTAAAAAATGTAAAAAATTCAATAGAATCATATGCTGAAAGTTTCATCAAATTCCGTTAAGTCAGTCCCGATTTATTAAACAAAACGTTTAGCCAATCACACGCACGTGGCAAGCAGCGACGCGCAGCAAAAAACATTTACACATAGACATACATTGAAGCGTGCAACCGCGTCTACTATGCATGTGCACAAATACATTCAATGTCATTCGTTCTAGCATATTCTTCAACCAAATCTGTGTTTGAATTGTGTTTGCATTTTCAGCCGCTTCTGTAGTTTTGTATTTATCATATATCGCCCTTTTATTATATTTATATATTATTATTATTTTTGATTTACATACATTCTAGTTGAATAAAATTTCAAAATTATAATTTAATTTTGCAAAATTTAATGTTATATGCCAGCTATATAATTGGACGGGGCTCAGGGGATCTCCTAGTCGGGAACCTCCGACTAGAGTTTTCTTACTTGTTTTACATTGTTTTTTTTTTCTTTTTAATGAAAAATCTAATTATATATTATAAATAATATTATAATTTTATTTTTCTTTATATAAACTCGGTTTTTTCTATAACTTTTGTAAATATTCATTTACATATATTGACATTAATATTACTCTGTATTCCTTTTTTTTTTTCTTCAATCAAAACTCATGTTATATATTATATATAATTATATTATATTTTTATTTTTCTTTATAAAAACACTGTCCTTTCTATAACTTTTTTAAATATTCATTTAAATATCTTGATATTACTGTGTTTTTTTTTCTTTAATGAAAAATCGAATAAGACAAACCAGCAAACATGTTGCAATCCCTTAGTAAATACTTATCACAAATGTCAGACTTGCACTCTTATATCGCACACACACACGTACACACATACAACTTTATAAATGAGCTCTCCAATAGCAGCTATAAAAAAAAACCTCTATGATCCATAGTCAAGTTGCGACAATTCAAGTGTGATAATGCTCAAGTGCTGTTTGAGTTCGAATGTAGCAAATGGCACTGCCTGCAATTAACTGGAAATATTGGATGGGGGCGGGACTAAGCGGGGGCAGGCGGCAATGGGCGGCAAAACAATGCGATCTGCTATTAAGCATGACGTTTTGCTTCTTTTTTGGCGCACTAGGACAACAATTTTAATTAGTATGTGCGCTTCAGCTTCGAGCTACATCAGCGCAAATTAATCGAGATGCATTAAAGCCAATTAGAACAACGAACGGCAGCAAAGGCAACAAGAAGAGGAAGAAGAGGAGCAGTCGGAACGCAGCTTCAAGAAGAAGCAAGCGCCACGACAGCGATTCCTCGTTGTTGTTGTGCTTGTTGTTGTTGTTGTTGTTGTTGTTGTTGCTATTGTTGTTGTCCGCATTGCTGTAATTGTAATCAAGATTCAGGGAATTTGTGAGTAGACATCGCTACCGTTAAAGAAGTTTTCATACACGCGCGATTGCAAGTGTGCCCATGAGAATACCCTGGTTTTTTTCAGCGAATTTTTGAAAGTTGTTAAGAGATGCAGAAATATATATATTGTCTACAAAGTTGTTCTTTCGAAATGAATAAAACATATTTATAGCAAGAAAATAATAAAAATTAGAGTACTATCTTATTATCCCATTAATTAAAAATTTATTGTTATATTAATAATATAATATATAATATAATTATTATTAATATATGTATATGTACATATTATTAATATATTATCTAAAAAATCATGAAAATGCACGCAATTCAGCCACAATATTTTTCGTACAATCAAGGCTAATGTTTTCAAAAATAGTTTTAAAAGCTGAAAATAATTTTATTTTTATAATTTTATTGCTTATATTCTGATTATATAGATATAGATTATAGATCAATGTTTGACCTATTCTCTTTTATGGATATACAGTGGCGGTAAAAGAAAACTACCATTTACTGCACTACTCCAGAAATAAATCTCAATTCATAACAATGTATGCTAATATTAATATTCATTGCAAGTTGTTTTCAAAATATTTAGTTTACCATTAAATTTTTCTGCGCAACATTCAGTGCTCAGTTGCGCTACTATTTTGTCTCTATTTGATTTTAATATTTATATTCACATATATAATATCTAGTCAAACTTTAAAGGGTATCTCTAGTCTGCACAATTATCCCCTAGCATTCCGGGCTTTTCATTTTCTTTTGCATTTCTCGCTTTATCATCTCATCTTTAGCCATTGCAATCAGCAAACTCGCGCCGCACACCTTCAAATGCCAGCGTCGCCTTTGTCCGCTCACAATCCTTGACTGCAAATCGCACTTCGCATACGTTTTCATACGGCCATATTCCTTGTCGTCAAGTTTAGCTCAGCTTTTCTCGCGATTCTCGTTACCAGGCAGGCAAGCCGACCGACACACACACACAGACGAAATAGCCCTCACACACATACATTCATGTGTGCACATGCACATGCATGCATGCACACACATACACTCACTCACTGTGCACTGCGACCCCCAAACTGCTCCTCTAATCAGCGTCGCATTCCGCCCTGGCAGTCTTCATTCTTCTATACTGTTTTTTTTTTGACTTGTACGCTCCGCACTTGGCAACAACAACTACAGCATAAGCTCAAACACAGCCCATACGAATAATTTACGCCATGCAATGGCAAAAAGCTAAAAATGAGTAAAAGGCTGCTGCAGCAGCAGCAGCAGCAATAATATAACTGCATGCTCATAGGCAACGAGTTGACCTACACTGATGGCTAATAAAACGTGTAAACATATTTGTAGCCGCTGCGCGGACTTAATTGTGTTAAAATCACAAAATGTGAAATGTTTACGGGTCCAATAACACTCTGGACGTGCATCACTTAGGCGCGCGACTAAACTGTATATTGATTACCACAACGGTCTGATTTTACATATACACTATTTTTTCACAGCTACTGTTTGTAACCATGCCATTACACGCGCCAAAGTAACTTCTTTCTCTCTCTCTCGCTGTGCCGCCGCCGCGAATTGCATTCATGCGTGCACGTGTGTGTGTGTGCGTGTTTGTGTGTGTGGCTCTCGTATGGGACGAATAATACACGACTTGTTTGCATTTACTCTACGCAAATGAGCGGCGTCGCTGTTGTCGCTTTTCTGTTTTCAAGGGTGGGGTGTGCTCTGCTTATGTTGGAAGGGGGCGAGGGCGAAGGCGAAGGCTGGTGTGATGTGCTGGTCGGCGCCTGTAGAAGATCTCCCCTGGCCGCCCATCGAAAACATTTGCGCACATCAACATCATCTCACTCTCACTTGATGATGATGATGCTGCGCTGCAGTTTTTCCATTTTGCTATGCTTTGAATGACTAAGAGTTTTGTTGCTACGTCAGTCGTATGGAGAATGGGAGGACTTCTGACGAGTTGGCAACAACATAAAAATCACAGCACACAAATTCGCATGCTAACTGAGCGCTCGCTCTTGCTCTTCCTCTTGCTATTGCTGTTGCTCGTACTCTTGTGCTCGCTCGCGCTCTCTGGGTTCCTCCCGCTTCAGCTATTGTCTGCCCCACTCTCGCGCTTTCGGCTAGTGCTGCTGCTGCTGCTCCCATTGCCATTGTTGGTGTTGTTTTTGTTGTTGCTGTTTGCTGCCGCTGTCAACGAGTGGGGTTACTGACTTTGCAGCAGCCAAGCACAGCCAGACTGCTACCGTTGCTCTGCCTATACATGTGCACGTAGGCATGCACGCATGCATGTGTGTGTGTGTAAGTATTGTGAGTGTATATGTCAATGTAAGTGCGTGCGCGCAGCGCCGTTAGCAGCGAATGCAGTGTGTAAGTGGGGAGGAGGATGAGGAGGATAGAGGACGCAAGGAGCGATAGCAGCGCCTACAACGTACGCTCCGTTTCGTCTGCATTAAGTTTGTGGCTCGCATTTTTTGGCTTTGCTTTGGTTTTCTTCTTTTGCGTCTCTGCGTCTGTCTGAGTGCAATTTACACTTTTGCTCTTTGCTTCGCTTTCGTTTGGCGCCAAAACACGATGCGAAAACAACTACCGTTAAGGTTCAAAGAACTCTCTAGTCTAATTACGACTCGTACGGACACATCATAACAAATTAATATTGCACACAATGTGTATGCGCATGTGTATGTATGTTTGTGTGGGGCTTTAAGTGTGTGCTTCGCCTGCAATGGCTTTGCTTAGAATTTATCATGACTGCATTGAGATCAATCGCACATTCGTACCGAGCGTGAGTGAATTTATATATCATAAATCTGAATATGTCTATAGACAACAGTAAAAGCAACAAAGAGAACATGTCAACTTCAGTTGTATGACTAACAAACAGCAAGTATGCCGTACTGCAAGATACCCTGTAAATGAAATATATGCTCTTAATCATAGATAATTGATCTTTGTAGAGTTAGTTAGTGAACCGCTTCCTTTTCTATAATTGCTCTCCATTATTAGAGATTTCACCTGCATTCATTTAGCAAATTTGATAATTATAGAGTATAAATTGACAAGCACAGGTTTTTGGACGGGCGCCAAGTACAATGAATAGATAATTGTAATAATGCACACAGACATAATCACAATTTGGTCTGTGGTCAAAACACGAAATGAATAGCGCACTGCGAGAGTGACCCACAACCGCAAACAGAAACAGAGGTGGCCAAATAAATAAGCATGCATATTGTATGCACGCGCATATCGCTCTTCAATTAATATTCATATAGAATAGCTCGGGGCAGAATGCAGGTCAAACAATAGCTACCCCAATTCATTTTTTCAAAATTCAATACACTCTTTTTCCCTTTGGGCAACGTCAGTCGTTGAGCGGGCCATCTGTGTCGGGACGCCAGTGTAGCAGAAGCTGGGCTAACGCAAGGCACAGAATGATTGGCAGACGAGCGGCTCTGCCTGCAGTGGATAGGTTCAGCAAGAAGGCGCCGGAGTGTGGCTGGGCAGGTCACACCAAATAGCCAGTCGGGCGTACGGTAGATTTACTTAAGCACGCATCGGTAGCAGTGCAAAGCAGAGCAAACTCCCTCCCGCCCAGCAGCAGGCGTTGAAAATATACAGAGATTGCTGTTCTTTCTATGAAGGCTGACCAATAAAATGGAGAGGCTTCTTCATGGCAGATGCAAAACACAATAATAAAGAGAGAATGAAAAGCAGTCGCAGCATAAGAAACGCTCTCTCCCTCGCTCGCACTCTCTCTTGCACACACACACACACATACAGCTGCAAGGCGATTGAGCCTGGCAACCAACAGTAATGAAAAGAAAAGTTGTAAAAAAGCAAAGAGAGAAACGAAATAAAAATAAAGCAATCATTGCACTTGTCCCTCACAGCAGCGACAGCAGCAGAGGCAGAGGCAGCATTCTGAGCTGCTGCAGCAACAACAACAACAACAACGTCTTACGATTCTGTGCGAGGCTAGATCCTGTTGCTATGTTACATTTTCCATCTATATTTTTGTATAACACTTTTTTCACGTTGCTGCCGTGCTGCCACGTCGCCCACAATGGGCGTGGCAGTTATTTCCGTCAATTACGTCGACACACAGAGCTCAGCAGCGAATGTGCTAGAGCGAGAGAAAGATTCAATGTTTTGTGAGAAGTAAATGATAAACCGATTTGCACAGGTTTGAGAAAGTACGGCAACGCTGCCTGCAGTTGTCTAACGAGCAGCTTACGTAAATGCACACACACACACACGGACTTATGTGCACGTGCAGTGGGAGATATTAACGTGCAGCCTGTGAGTATGCAACAGATTTTTGTACTTCAATGTGTGAGTGTGCGGCAAAGGTAGAAATAGGCAGGGATATTAAATGAAACAAAAATTAAATTATTAAATAATTTTTATTCTTAAATGATTTAATGTCAGTTTAATTGAAATTAATGAAAATGAATGAAAATAATATTTATATTAATTTTTTAATAATATAAAAGTAGAGTATGCTAAGATTTTATAAATTTTTTTTTAGTTTATCATATATTTTATCAACAAATAGTCCATCAATTAGCTACGCACCTGCCTCTGCGATTCATTCTGGAATTGGTATTCTCTTATCGGCACACAGATTAGGGGCTTTCCATTTCGATTGAACATATTTTAACTGGAAACCACAATTCGTTTTTCCTCCTCCTTGGTTGGTAACTATGTGCGTTCGTCGTCCACTCGCAGTTGTCGGTTGTCGGTGTGTGCAACCGAATAATCTAAATATAAGTCGACCGACCTCTGCCGACCCACTCTTTACCCAGCAGGTGGGCGGTGGGTGGTGGGCGGTGGGCGGCGTCCGTTGGGCGTTGTGTGGCGGTTCGTCGAAGGTCTGACGCACAAGTTCGTCAAAGTCGAGGCTGCAGCAGCGAAGCACTGTGGGGTTGGGCTCGTAGAATTGTGATAAAAATTTGTGCAAGCTAAATGCAAACACTAAAAACTTAATTAAAGTTTCGTTGCAAATTCGAATAAAATATATTTAAATTAAAATTGAATTATAGAATTTAGCTAGGCAGAATTTAAAATCTATACATAAGCAGAAAATGATATTATATTTTAGATATTTATATGGAAAATGGGTATAAAAGTTAATATAAAGTTTAGCTTAGCATAATTTAAAACCTTTAATCAAACTCAAATTAATGTTATAGTTTAGATAATATATCGAAGAACACAATGCAACGCCAGTTTTTATAAAACTATTAGTAGTTTTTGGGGAAAATTAGTTAAAATACAGTAGTAGCATTTAAAGTCTTTAACTAAACAGTCTAAAATAAAATATAGTTTTATATAAATTATTAATTATCGAGAAACCCAATAGAAAAGCATTTATGATAATTTTAAATAATATATATATTTAATAAATATTTTAAAAAAATGTTTGTTAAAATTTTAAAATAATAATTTTTAAGAAATATATATTTAAAAATATTTTAAAAAAATAATAATAATTTGTAAAAAAATATATATTAAATAAATTTAAAAAAAAAAAAACAAATAATTTAAAAAAAATATATATTTAAAACAGTTTATTTCAGCAGAATTTAGAATCTGTAATCAAACTCCAATTGATATTATTTATTTGAGAATATATTTTATAGATAGATGATAGATAGATTGAAACGTTGAAATGTTCCTCTATTCTTAAATATTTATAAAAACATAAATGTATATAGTGTTAATTTAATACAAAAAATCACTAGCAAATTGCCCATTGTACTTGGCGTCGGGCGCAACGTCTGACTGTCTGGCAAGTTGGTTTGTCGAGCTTTTTAGCTGTTTGCTTCTTTCTGTGCGGGGTTGCCAGATGATTTGGACTTTGTATGCAACTGTACTGAGCTGTTGTGCAGATGAGTCTGTGTGTGTGTGAGTCTGTGTGCGTGTGTGTGTGAGTGTATTTGTGTGGGCGTTTTGATGGGCATTGGTATAAAATGTTTCAAGTATCATTTATACGAGCATTTTATTTTTACTCTGCGAGAGAGAAAAAACGCCTCCTACGCCAGGATCCCAACCACGCCTGGACGGCTGTGTAAATTAAAATGTTTCCGTTGTCGACGGCCCACACACACACACACACACAAGATATATATATATATATATATATACATATACACACACATATATGTTTTCAATAGCGCAGCGTATTTTTGGTCAGAGATTGAAATTTATTGACCCGGCAACAGGCGCCAATGGTCGAAGGATGTCAGAGAATTGTCAGGATGTGAATTGCACTAATTATGAAATGGGTTTTCGGCCATTTGGGCCGCTGGCTGCCACAGTACTTCAGTTGATTAATGAACAATTTGTGTTTTCCATTTGCAGACGTTGATGCCAAATGATGTTGCGAATGCTGCGAGCGCCAATGTTGCCCAACAACAACAACAACAACCAGAACCACAGCAACAACAAGAGCAATAAGCCGACCAACACTAGCCAATATTAGTAACGGAACAAAAGCAACGAGACGCCAGCAACAAGAAGCCACACACATGTTGCTGCTACAATCGGAACGACCACAACGAGGAGAGCAACAGCAACTACGATGCTCAGCGCTGCCAATGGAACAGCAGCAACAGCAACACACACCGGAGCAGCAGCAGCAGCAGCAGCAGTTGCCGCTGGCGAAACTTATGTCATAACAAATAAACACCTCCATCAGCAGCAGCAGCAACATTTTGTTGTTGCCGCCAACACAATGGTTATACCAACGACTGCAGCCGCCGGTATACCAATAGCAACAACAACAACAGCAACAGCAACAACTACAGCAGCAACAGTTGATACACAGCAGCAGCAGCAACAACAGCAGCAGCAGCAGCAGCAGCAGCAACATGTGTTGTTTCAGCCACAGTTGCAGCTGCAGACAGCAGCAGCAACACCTCAGCAACCAACACAGCCGCGCCAACATCCCAAAAAGCGCAAATTTGATCCAGCTGAGCTGGACAAAGCTGAGCAACACCAACACCAACAGCAGCAGCAGCAACAACAGCAGCAGCCGCAATTGCATCAGCAACAGCATACGCTGTACAAGCAACAGAAACCCGCCGAGACGAATGGCAACAGCGATGCGCTGTCCAATGGCAATATTGCTGCCGTGCAGCAAAATACGTTAGCTCTGCGCAATATGATTGTCAGTCCACCGTCAGCAATGAATTGTGGAGCTGCAGGTGCAGGCGCCGGCAACAGCAACGAAATCAGGCAGCAGCAGCAGCAACGTATTATAATCGCATCGCCGCAGCAGCAACATGCGATCAGTACTTACAAGCAACATGTTGCCAGTAGCAACAGCAACAACAACAGCATCAGCAGCAGCAGCAACATCAACAGCAGTCATGCAGCAATCAACCATTCGCGCACTCACACGCCCGTCTACTATCAGCAGCACCACCAGCAGCCGCAACATCGTTTTAGCTTTAACTCACACAATCAGCAACATGTACAGGAACAGCAGCAACAACAGCAGCAGCAACAGCAGCAACAACACGAGCCTGTTGCTGCTCTACTTGATCTCAGCGAATGGACTAATACGCGTGTCCTGGCCAAGGTTGGCAAGTGCTATGCACCTGGCAAGATACAGCAGGTGCACGATGGCACAGCCACAGCCACGCCCACGACAACGCCCCCCTCAATACTCGTGAAATTCGATGCCTCCGAATTCGGCCAGCAACTGTATCAGGATGTGCTGCAGCAGGGACGCTACAATGTGATACTAGACGCCAGTCCACCCATGGCCGATGTAAGTATCGAATCCTTAGATATTGAGACAGTTCGAGTCCCTCTGCTAATGCCACGCCTTTGACTCTCACAGATCACGCTGGAGGCCCGGGTCTGTGTGCGCCAGAGCCTCGAAGGACGCACCGTGGACTTCATTTACGTGGAGGGCATCATCATGGACATCAACCAGGGCACCAAGCAATATACCGTGCAATTGGTCAACGAAGAACTGGTAAGCGAACAGGAGGAGTTCGATGTTTTGGTCTGAAACTGAGACATCAAAATTTATGCTATTTATGCTATGTTGCGTTGTGCATTGTGCATATACTGACCAGAAATTCTGATCCAGAATCCTGTTTTCTATATTCTATTTTATTTATTTAAAGTTTGATTCACCTTCATTTAGTTCCCTTATGAACTCCATTTCACTGACCCGATGTATTTTCTAATGATCCTTCTTTGCCTTCTCTTGCAGCCCAACACGAAAGTTGTGCGTCGTGCGGATCTGCGCCTGCTGCTGCCGCCCTGGTGGGATGAGCTGAACGAGCTGACGCCAGCGGCGACGCCAGCCGTGGGCGGTAAACGCAAATCAGAGCCGGCCACTGGCGGATTCTATCCGAAGGCCTTTGTGGCTACGCGTTACGATGGCAAGCTGCCCACGAGCACGCCCCCAGCCGGACATGCGGGACTGCAGAAACATGAGTATTATCGGGCGGCAGCCACGTCGCCGTTCCAGGGCGGCGCAGTGCCGCCACCGCCGCCACTGACCCATGTGGAGCACCAGCAGGCCAATGGGCTGCCGGACATCGTGATCTCGCCGGGCAGCAATGGACAGCAGCACCATCAACAGCTAAAAATGCATGTGCCATCGCCTGCGCAGCAGCAGCAACAGCAGCCGCAGCAACAGCGCGGCTACGACGACTACGACTCCGATGACGAGCTGAAGCGCGTCGGCATCGACTACTCCCCGGCTGCTGGGGACGTCGACGCCGAGAAGATGAGCGCCTGCAGCAAGCGCAGCAGCATGCAAAGTCGGGGCAGCACATCCAGCTTAATCGATCAGAGGCTGACACCACGATCTCATCCAGCAACACCAAGGTAAGGGAAATGCTCTGACTCATTGAGGCGAGTTTCTTAGAAATTGTGATTGATTACTAATAATCAAGAAGTAATAATATAACAATTCAACCATAAACAGTCCTAACTGTTTATGGTTGAATTGTTATAATATTACTTCTTGGGAAAAGATTTCATTTGCATTTCTAGCATCTGAGTTTTCTTCTGTTTCTTATTTCTATAGCTTCTTACTCTCCTTTCATTATCTGTTTTATGAACTCATAATTCTTAATATAATTACTATCAACATTTTTTATACTTTTATTTATTTATATTTTTATTAATTATATTCATTACATTAAATATACATTTTTGGGTGTCTAACAATATTATTATTATTTTTGTATCCCTGATATACCATTAGATTATATTTAATATTCTCATAATATAGCTATTTTCATTTAACGAATGAACTCCTATAATACAATTTTCCTATAATACAATATGTTTTTCTTTCATTAATAACTTTTTAATATTCCTTAAAAATAGTTATATTTCCTGCAATAAATTGAATCCTCTTTATACTAAAAGAATTTATTATATCTTTAAATATTGTTACATAAAATTTTCTTTCTATCTTCTCCATATATTTTATTCTTTATACTCTTTATATTTCATTCAATGAATGGTATTCTATAATACAATTTTCTTGAGCATATTTCTATAATTAATTACTTTTAAACATTCCTTTAACATAGTTACATTTGATATCTCTCCTATATTTATATATTCCTCAAATATAGTTATATTTATAGTATCCTTTATAATCGAGTCCATAATAAATACCAAATCCCTTCCCAAGCTTTTACACAGTTTTCGCAGGGTATCATTAGCTCTGCCGCAATCATATCAAACTATTAATAATCGTCCCGTTATATTTAGAATTTTCGCCACAGTTCTCTTGAGTTTAGCTGTTAAGAGTAGCAAGTCCACAAGCGCTGCCGGCGTCGACTGCGCCGTCTGCGGTTCTAACCCGTTGGCTGAAGTATTTTGAGCGCTGCCTTAACTCAATTTCATTAATTACATACAGACTCACATGCAGACAATGTATGTGTGGCTGTTTAAGTGTCTGTATGTGTGTGTGTGTGTGTGTGCGTGTATTAAGGAGAGTATTTTCGTTGACAGATCTCAGGCAACGACGCCGCATCGCTTCAAGAAGGGCGACATTGTGGAATCGGAATCCGGAGTGCGCAAGAAGTACAATGGCAAGCAATGGCGACGTCTCTGCATGATGTGCATGAAAGAATCTCAGCGGCGCGGCTTTTGTTCCAGACATTTGAATCAGAAGGGCAACAATGCGCTGCCCTCATCAACGGGGCCGGGTCGTTTTCTCAGGTGCGGCTATAAACCTAACAGCTTTACCAGCTATTGCTGCTGCTGTTCTAACGATGTATCTCTGTCTGCTTCTCTCCCTCTCTCTCTCTACCTTTAGTGATAGCCGTTCGAGCAGCAAAACACAAAACGATGAGGACAACTCTCGCGATTCGGAAACATCGCCCAACTATCGGGTCACGGGTCGCTATGATCAGGAAGAGACCGAAGCGGCCGCCATGTTAGGTACGTGCAACTCACACCTCTTGACTTTTTATGACACCGCTGCGCCGTTGCTGTCGATCCTCCACCACCACCTCCTACTCATTCGAACTCGAATCATAAAAGCAACACTTTTATTATTATTATTATGATTTTTTCTTTTCCTTTCTTTTGGCTGAAATTTATTCATAGTTAGCTCGCATTCATTTTCAAGGCTGGCTTTCCCAGCCAACGTTGACCCGAACTGAGTTTCCTTCTCAATGCCCAAATGAGCGCCAGCTTTAGCCGTTAATCTGGCTGTGTTCACGCAATTACCCACACAGCTGCAGCACAGTTAAGATCACAGTGTAGCGCAGCCTCTCGACTGCATCTAGGCTG
Source organism: Drosophila meridionalis (assembly GCA_035045145.1). Lineage (NCBI taxonomy): Eukaryota > Metazoa > Arthropoda > Insecta > Diptera > Drosophilidae > Drosophila > Drosophila meridionalis. The sequence continues at coordinate 2,364,265 of JAWNPG010000037.1, forward strand.
TTCTGTGGCCTGCTCTGGCCTGCTTTTCACGGCGCTTCCAGAAATATGCGTATACCTTCGGCATGAGAGACTGTCAAGTGCTCTATAGTTGCATTTTAAATTCAGTTCCTTTAATGGAGATCTGATATAATGATATTTACTCAATTTCAGTTATAGTAATTATCAAATAATCGAAGCCCTATAAATAATTTTCTACTTGGAATATATAGTTGCAGTCAAAAATTCCTTTTATGTATATAATCCTTTTTCTAACTTAAGTCTAAATAAATTCGATTTTCTATAGAGAGAGTTATGTATGAGATTTACAAATTTGGAATACATAAAAACTTTTGTGTAGCGCAGTTAAATGTTCGGTTTTCAGTTCCTTTCTTGGGAATCTGATATAATCATATTTACTCTATTTTGAATTATAGAAATGATCAATTAATCGAAGCTGGTATAAGATAAATAACTATAATTAATTTTCTATATGGAATATATAATTGCAGTCGAAAATTCCTTTTGTAAAATGCCTTTTTTAACTTAAATCTAAGTAAATTCGATTTACTATCGAGAGAGTTATGAGATTCACAAATTTGGATAAAAACTAATTTGTAGCGCAGTTAAAATTTCGGTGTGGCTCAGACTTTCACATTGTTTCGAATGCATTTCCAATTCTCTATAAAAATGCCTATCATAAAGTTTTATTATGGCAGCGCCGCTGCTGACCATTTCATATACATACACACATACATAT